>OZ018392.1:53642546-54242546 GCA_963969525.1 Ontholestes murinus | reverse complement strand
TATAATCCCACTCTTAAGCTTTGTTGATAATAAGAGGAAACTCTTCTTCAATGCAAGTTTACACCTCTAGCCACCACAGAAATTTACGACGCGGATCTCCATTCCGGCCATAACGAAAGTTGCTTCAACTTCGTCATCGAATTGTTTGTGGTTTTAAACAATGACAATGATTTCGTCATCAAATTTTCCAGTGATGTATTTTTAGCAATAGATACCTTATTTCTAGTGAACAAGAATTTTGGTCATATTTTTTTAGAAAAAGAAAAACCTTCCAGCGTTATATTTTTAAATAAGAGAAATCTTTTTACTTGTAAAGAAGAATAAAACTACTTTAGTAGATAGTACTTTAAAAGATAGTTTAACAATAAATTCTCAATAAATTTCCAGAAATTTCCAGTCTATAATTAGATAAGTAGTAATATGTATTATAGCAGCAGACGTAGCCGTTGCTCGAACTGTGCTCCAATAAATATTACTAAAAGTCCTTGGAAAAAAGCTAGCATGTTGAAAGTTATATATATATAATTTTCGAAGAACACGAAGATATTCGGCAGATCTTCCTCAAAATAACGGCTTGTCTGCCGATCAAGGTTAACCGAGAAGATAACCTTCCACAGAAAATTTGTGATGGCTGTTTGTACAAACTAATCCAGTTTGAACTAATTTTGGAACACCTCCATTGATGCTGAGAAACAGTTACTCTCATGGTTGAGCGCGGCTGACCTAGAATCCAAAGCGAAAATTGACGAGAACATAGTTATATCTCCTACTGAGTTCATTCTAAAAGAGGAGCCTCTCTCAGACATACTGAATGACATCCCTTACACGTTCAACCAACAGTTCAAAATTTTATGTAAGATCCGTCATTTACACCCATTGACTTATAGCCTCTTGAGGATATAACTGAAATAATAACTACATAAGAGTTAGGTATAAGTGCCCATCTGGCATCGGAAAAACTCTCGACGCACAGTCTCTTTCAAGCGAGAAGTCGTATGATAAGTATAAAGTTAAATTTGGCCTGAAAAACTGCGTAGTAGCGTTGGACGATTAAAAAATGGTGGTGGTTGAAGCTTACTCCAACTAACATCATCACCAGTACCAAATATAAATACAAATGCGATACTTGCAGTCTGCGCTTTGAAGATTATCCTGATTTAACAGTGTACACAGAAAATAGCTTAAAAGTATAGACTACGAGGATTGTCCATCCTCCAGAGAAATCTACACCAACCACATCAGACATTTATATCTTTTTCGACTTCACCTGTTCTGATAAGGAAGTTAAACAGAAACCGATAAAATCTCATTTCTGTGCAAGTTTTGTATTAGAAATTTCAGATATAATTACGCATATGCAAACCATTTGAAGCCACGTAAGTACTTTGCATGCGTAAAATTCCACAAAGTCCATTGGATGAGCATTTGTAGGAAGATCATAAGATTTGTCCTTGCAAACTCTGCCCCCAAATGTTTTATTCAGAGAGAAATTTAGAATCCCACCTCAAACAGAAGTATTTCAAACATGGTATTGTGTGTGTGTAGTTTGCTCAGTTAAATTTGACACTATCAGTACATTAGTTGCACATAGTAAAGAGCACGAAGGAGATAAACAGTTTGCGATTTGTGTAATAAAAAATTCAATACAGAAAGTGAGGTAGAAGAAACACTTATCCACCAATTTCTCCATTATTAAAGTTGTACTCAAAAGTAACACAAATAAGAATGTGAAAAAGGAAAATTAATTGTCCGTAAACTATAGAGACTACAAATAAATTAAAATGCATATTATGTAATAAAAATGTTTATCACATTACATCTGCATAACAGTGCTCCAACTAAAGAACCTCAGCCCACATTACAAGTAACTACACTACTGTTCCCACCAACAAGTCTGTTTATACCCCTGTAGTTGTATCTAAATTGGTTAATTAAACCGTTACAAATGTTATTTCTAAAACTGTACACCTGCTATACTTCTAATAACTGAATCAAATGTCACAGCTGCTCCCACAGTTATTAAAATAGTGCCAGGTTTTTATTTGTTGCAAAACAAGCAGTTGATCATCTCTTCAGCTGCCTCAATGCCCACTACTTCAAATGACACACACTCCCTAAACTTAAAACCGAATCAACACAAGCTACTTGTGATGAATGATAAAATGTATCGCATTGTATCTGAGAGTGCACCGATGTCTGGAAATGGATGTTTGAAGTAAGTTATGGCTAATTCCAATAAACCAAATGCTCTATTGAATGCTATTCTAGCATTGCAACCATTACGTACCATTCAACCAATAAATAACTTCTTACAATCTCCCATTAATCAAACCTTTGTGTTACCAAATATAAAAAGTAGTTCACAAATCAGCATAACTAAACAAACATATAGTGTTGGCGATTTAAATCAAGGTATTACTATACAAACTGGTGAAACAATAAAGCTGATAAAAGTTCTAAAACGTATAGTTCTAAAAGTCGGAAGATAATAGGAAAACTACTTATCAGGATGGTGGGGCAGTTTTTAATAAATCGACGCTCCCACTTGTTCATCAGTTGTATGACCTGCCTAATTACGTCACACTCTTCAAAACTATGTTTGATTGACAGCCACTCTTCGCACCAGTAACAGTTGGGGTGCATGCCACCATGTACTAAATACATGTGAGTTGTATTTGTGTGAGCGATTCGTAGGCGGCAAAGCGCGACTTGATCTTTCCGAGACAAAACTGAGTAGTCTATTTTATCGTTGATATATGGTTTCACCCTCTTGACTGTCATGATTTTCCCAGCGATTCTGTCAGTATTCTTCGCTGGCTCTTATGCTGTACGCTCGACAATATCTGAACGAAACTGGAATACCTGCATCGTCCGCGTCGTTAATAACTTGTCGTGCTGTTTGATCGACTTCTTCATTACTGCAAATCCCTACATGCCCCGGGCACCAGAAGAGAGTCACGGATTTACCGCATTCTTTTATGTTTTTATGTTTCTCTAGAATATATCTTGACCATCCATTAGCCTTGTTAAGGTTCTTAATGCTCTGCATGCTATTTAGTAAGTCTGTAGTTATTAGGAAATTTGATGCATTTTGTACTGATAGATAAAATAAAGCTTACCAAATAGCATATAATTCAGCAGTATTAATAGAGGAGTAGCGTGGGAGTTTCCAGGAGTATGCTTCGTTGCCACTTTGAATGCTGAACCCACTCCCATGTCTGTTTTTGAGCCATTCGTGTATATATGCGTATGTTCTCTGTATTTTTTGATTTCGCTATAAAAATATTAATTTAATTGGGCGTGTTTTCCTTTTTGAACCTGGACAGAGAATCATTAATTGTTGGTATAGACATGCACCAATCTGGCACCCCTTGTGGTTTTTTCTTTAAAGGTGCTGGTACTTCTAGGTGTGTAGCTGACACTAGCTCCCTGAATACAATATCGGCAGGTCTCGTAACCGTTGGTCGGTTTGCAAATTCGTTGATACTAGAGGTAAAAGTACCAGTATTCAGGTGCCACGGCATAGCACGCATGCGTATGCCATAATGTATTAGTTTTTGGCGACGCCTAATATCCAAAGGCATTATATGAGCTTGTCAGTATATCGATAATGCAGGGCTCGTACGAAAAGCACCAGTGGCCATGCGGCACCAAGGAGATGGGTTTTATCCAGTTCCTTTAAAATAAATGGCCTACCCGATGCGAGCACCAAACTTCCATATTCTAGTCTGGACAACACTATAGGCTTATAAAGGCGCAGTAGTAATTTACGACATGCTCCCCATCTAATCTTAAAACATTTAAGCTCTTTTGACACTTATCGACTACTTCTTGGATATGAGCCTTCTACCGGAGTTGGAAGTACAGAAGTGTACACATATAGATTTTTGTGCAGAGATTCTAAAGCCGCGAGATTTTGCTGTGTTCTCTATTATGTTCAGTTATTCCTGTAGATATTGCGAGTCGCCGTTATGAAAAATGGCGAGATCATCTACATTGATCACGCCACCATTCGCAGACGTGACTACTTCGACAAGACAGTTTACAGCGATCACAAATAAAGCTACACTGACTGAAGATCCTTGTGGAATACCGTTCTCCAAAGGATGTGGATTAAAAACAATTTGCATTTACTTTGGCACAGAAAGATCTATTTTGAAGGAAATTTTGCATAAACAAAGGGTCTCTATTACGAAGTCCCCAAGTGTACAATTGTTTTAGCATTTCATATCTCCAGGTCATGTCGTATGCCTTTTCTATATCCAAAAATGCTGCAGTGAAATGACTTCTGTTTAGGTGCGCATTCTGCAGCATTCTTTAAAAATATAAAAGAGAATCTTCGGTACTGTGCTATCGTCTAAATCCAGTTTGCTATTTGTTAGCAGCTGTTTTTCTTCCAGTATCCATATTAAGCGCCAAGCTATCACTTTTTAAGAAGCTTGCCAACACGTGATATTAGTGAGATAGGCCAGTTGCTTTTAGTGTTGGTCGGGTCTTTTCTAGGCTTAAGGATTGGCACTACAAAGGCTTCTCGTCATGCGTCAGGGAAGGTGCTGTGATCCCATATCTTATTGAAGGTGTTTAGCAGATATATTTTCCCCTCTCGAGGAAGATTTTGTAGAATTTCATAATGTATATGATCTGCTCCAGGTTCCGATTTCTTAGAATTGGATAGTGCATATTTTAGCTCTAGTAAATTGAAGTTGGAGTTGTAAGCATTAACGCCTTCTCCTTTAAAATTCACATGATTTTTCTCTTCCTCAGTTTTAATTCCTTGAAAATTGTGGTCATAATTTAGTGACGAGTTATTGCTCTGAAAGCAATTCGCAAATATTTCGACAGTTTCCTGTGAGTAGGTGATATTGTGTCCTTCCAGTAGTATGTGGGCTATAGGCAGGTAGTCCCCACGACCTGTTACCGATTTTATCTTCTGCCATATTTCTGAGGGAAGTATTCTTGCCAGGTAGCTTGTTTTCTGCTGAGAATGCACATTCTTGCTTCGGTTCTGCATATTTTTAAATTTATTAAGTTCTCCAGCGTAGGTTGACGCTTGAAACTATTGTAAGTACGTTTCTTAGCCGCGATTACTTTTTTTATCTCGCTACCCACCACGGAACTATTATATGGTGCATAGAGCTTGTTGTGCTATGAGGAGTACTACATTCAGCTGCTTTTATTACTGAATTACAAAAAATGAAACAGAATGTTTTCACATTCAGGTGGTCCAACGAAAGAAACTTCTGCTAGTTTGTACCCTTTAAATTCTATCTCCTCTTGTGCTCAATATTAATTTTGGGGATGTCGGTGTTAATTGTGATAGGAAAGTGATCGCTAAATATGTATTGTGGGTGTTTAACCCACGAACGTCTTAGGGCAGCAATGGCAGATGCAATACTTCGATTCGTTTAAGTTGATATCTTTTGTCTAAATGTTGTAATGATTTCTCTAATTAAGTCAACAAACTACCGACAATTAATGAACTGTTAACAGCAACAAAGAACAATATTAGACATTAAATTGTTGTTTCCCTGTCAATAGCATAACACCAGTTTTGACCTTTCTTGGCATTCTTCAATTGCAGTGACCAAAATAATTCAATAGGTTTGTAGCTGACTTTCACAAGGAAAAAATAATTTGAAAATATAATTATATTAATAAAATATATATAATCTAAAACAAAGATTATGACAGGCTAAGTTATAAATAGTTTGCAAATATGTTTCCACCTTTTCAAATAAAGCTCTCTGCATTAAGTTGAACTCTATTGAATAAATAACCACATTTCTAGTTTCAGCTGTGTATTCAATTTGATTTATAGGCTGTACCATACACTCTACTTTTTATTCGACCTTTTCCCTTGATAAATAGAAATACCTTAGCAATATTACTTAGTTTAATACATAAATTGATAGTTTATTATTTCCTTCGGAAACATCTTGTGCAATGATCATAAACTACCTTTTTACAGCTAAAGCATATCATATAAATTTTCAATTTCACCACGAAGTGCTAAACCATGCAACGTTTAATACTTCATAAGCCCCCCTCTGAAAGCTCTTAGGCATCGACCCCTTAAACGCAATAAACTACTCACCCCAGGCCGCCTTGCATGTTTAGTGCTGCATAAAAATAATGTCATAATTCGAATTCAGCTCATAATGGTAGAATTATGAATATTTTTTTTAACGGTCGGCCATCGCAGGTTTCGGCTAGATTTCCCGGAGGATCGATTGCCAGAGAATTATTCGGAAAGGAAATCGAAAGCTTCCCAGTAGATCAATCGACAGCATTGTAGCACTTCGGACATCCCCTTAACATTCCCCAACAGAGCGACTTAGGCGAAAAGATTATGGCCTCGATCTGTAATAGTGTAATAAAATTCTAGTTTCGAATATGTAAATACCGGGGATAGTAATCATAATCTTTGGATATTTACATTTCGATTAGTAGAGTTTTCATGGGACGGCTGAGGAAGTCATAAACCGTTGTTATCAATTAATTATTCATGTCCTACCCTGAATTATTCAAGCGTGCGCCATATTTTATTTATGCGGAGATAATAAAAGTGCATTAACAATAATTTACACACTCATGGGCTGACATTTAAGGCTTAATCCGCGACTGTTAAATCCCCGCGTGTTTTTACGACTCGCTTTCTCTGATCGTTTTTGTATGCAAATTGGATTTTTTAAATATAAATTATCGCTAAATCGAGCCACAGGTGCTGACGTGGTGATAATTGTTAAGTTCAAAGGGAGCGCGTGTTCAAGTTTTAATTGAAGGAAGTTATGTTAATTAGATACGAATACCGTGAAACTTTATTTAATGACGATCATTAAAAATAATTATATTTTAATGATAAGCATTATCGTTCGCTTGGTTTCGTTTCCTAAAAATTAACGAAAGTAAATAACATAAGAGTATAATTTCGAATTTATTAGCATTGCAAGGTTTCAAAATTGTTAGATCAAGATCAAATGGTTCAAAGAAATAATAGTCAACTATTAAAATATGAAATTTTGTAACATATTATTAGAATGGATCATCAGTATTTTGAATAATTTGCATAATATGAAGGAACATATTCATATATTGTCCAATTTTCAGTAACATACCTTAACACCAATTAAGTAAAATTTTGATATGACCTTTGAGTTTATGTTTATGTAATTCTTTGGGAAAACTAATAATTTCGTAATTAACGTTAAGCCGATATATTTACCGGAACCCAGTTAATGTTTTTAACGGCCGGAGCCAATTAATCCGACAAAAATGACAAGTGTTTCCCCCTCGATCCGCTGACATTAATTAAAACCATTCGCTTGTTTTACGAAACTTTATCTCCCATCCGCATCTACACAACACACACTGAAAGTCACATTTGTATGCAGATAAATGGGAACTGGTAAGAGAATATTGATAAATGATTTGTGAGTGTGTATATGTGCGCGCATACAAATGGCGCCCATTTGAATAAATTTTCGTCGAGATGTTGTTTATTATTTTCCGCCTAATCTCCGAGAAAAGTCGGGACTCTATTCATCCTCGCAGTCCTCCTTTTATGATTGGCCAAATTGGCCACTGGGCACTACTTTTAGAATTCTTTGGCAAACGTTAGTACATCCGCTTATTTTATATTATCCATATTTCCTGCTTTTTGCTGTGTCATGCTTCATACTTTATTATATTACTTATCATATATATTATAAGAAAATAAACATTCACGTAGTAGTTTTCACAAAAATAATGAACAATCAACTTTTCTACTATCAAGTGCTTACGATATACATTCATAGTTTTGCATCAAAAACTAGAATTTGCCTTTTTATGAGTTTTAATTTACCAACGCCGGTTCAGAGTTCTGTTATGTACGCATGAGACTTGAATGGTGAGTATTTAAATGGTCCAGGTTATCTTGAGTCCTGTTATTATTTTTTAGTCTGAATCGTTTGTTGTTCCTCATCGCTATCCTCCATGTTTTTGCAGTCGGGAAAATTAGTTTTTAATAGTTTATTCATTGACTCTAAGAGGTTGTTAGTAGAAGTGTAATCCTTCTTTTTTAATCCAGACTTTAACTTTGGGTCTTTGGAGAGAACTTTTCTTAGCCTTGCAGGCTCAATTTGTTCACAAAAGTTTCTCCAAGATTCCTTCTGTCGTTGCCTTATCTTCTTTTTGTATAGTCGGCGAAGCTCTTTATAACAGGCCCAGTCAATTTCCTACTTGGATTATAGCACTTCGCTTCTTTTCTTGCGTTATCCACAATAAGTTGGTGAATTTCCCTCTATCCGACTTAAAAGAACATAATTTTTATATGAGGAGATGAGAGTCTTTTTCAGAAGCAGCTCGTGGTTATTGACTTGTCTTTTAGACATACGGTTCTCAAGTTCCTGTAGTTGCTTCGATAAGGTTTTATCGGTTGTACTTGGATTTCTGAACGCTTCCTCTTCGGGAAGGTTATTACCTAATTTGTAACATATCTATCTGTGATCTGATCAAGTCAGAGTATCCGTCCACACGTGCCAGTTCTGGATGTGCTTGCTTACACTCTTACTAGCAAGTGTGATATCAATCATCTCTTGTCTTTTTGAGGTAAAAAAATATTGGTTTACAGCCTCTATTAAGTATATGTAGATTTGTGCTCGAAATGAATTCGAGCAGAACTTTGTTCCTTGATGTCCATCCTTTCCCACACTGAGTGGTGTAATGTACACCTATAATTAGACTGATGTTGTTGGTTTCAGAGTATCTGATCACAATCTCCAGTTAATGTGAGGGAGATGGGTCGGTTGCATCGTAGAATATATACACAAAGATTAGAAAATCCCTACCAACATCTTCTTCTTCGAAACAGACAACTGTGAGATCCGCTATGGAAATTTCAGGCCCTTCATGTTGATGGGTGTAAAAAACATGCACGCGCACTTTGGTGCTTTTTAAATTACCCAGTTTACATGTCCTTCTACATAGTGATTTTGGATGAGGACCAGAATATTATCATTGCTATGAAGTTTGTAGTTTAAATGTTTAAATCGCTTCTTTGCAATATTGTAAGTTTATTTGAATTATATTTAGTTCTTTCTCTTTTATTATATGTATAGTATCAAAAGATGTGTTAATAGTGAGTAAATTTTAGGGTTGTTAATTTGTTAGAATATAAGAGTGTAAAGTACTTGCCATTTAAGCTTGAGAGCTGTCCATTGGAGTGATCTCAAGGCGAGGTTCCTCTCTATTGTCAGCTTTACTTGGGGTGGTATGGATAACCTCACTGGTATCCTTCTAGGGATTACTCATGACAAGTTGGATTTTTAAACTAAGATGACATTTTCAGCATTGCTACGATTTTATATGAGAGTGATTTCTTCGTTTGGAACTCTTATCACGATCAATCAAGCCTCGAGTTTATTTTTTCGTTGTGAAAGACAAACTACCGATCTATCGTTAGCTCTCGGTTTTGACCAGCCAGAAGCTTATTTGTCTGCTCCATATTTAGAGGCTAACCAGGCAATCATAGGATAGCCTTTGTTAGCCTGGCGAGGTGGTCAGTGGTCAATTGGATCACGTTTTTGCCGCTGGCCGGGATGATTGATCCGCGTAGGTTATCCTGAAAATCCTGCAGGGGTGGTTGACGTGCACAGCCATTTGGGAGTAGCGACCCCACGTACCCGAGCCGTTCATTGCACACACACACACACACACACACACACACAACGACACTGACACCCCGTGAAATAATGCCAGACGGCGGTTCCGCGGGGTGGCACACACACACTCATCATACACATGCACACATCACCGACGCAGACGATACCCTACACCCCGTGAAGTAATGCCAGACGGCGGTTCCGCGGGGTGTCAGGGCGACTTGGGGAGGTGGTTTTTAGTGGGTATACGAGTAGTTCTGGGGACTCCCACACTCTGTCTATAAAAGATTTTCCACCTCCTAGCGACAAAAGAAGGTGATCCTGAAGAGCTCTCCAGAGTACAACCATCTATCGAAAATGGTGCTGACACCATCCTATATGGCTTTGACCAATTCTGAGGTGAGAGCACCATCCAAGATATTTAGCCCCAAGAGTTTTTAGCTGTTAATTATTGCTACTTAGAGATGTCTGTTAGTAGCCTCCTTGTAGCTGGGTCTTGAGGTTGATGGGTTACTACCTCTACTTACCCTTTTCCTGGGGTTTAGCGATGGAGATATGACAGCAGAGTCTTCAGATCCACGGTTCTTGTGGAAGGTCCTGACTTTTGACAAACTCGGCGCGCCTTCCTCCTTCTTTTAGTTTCAGCTCCACTAATCCTTTTCAAGAATTTTGGAACTATAGAAGAGGTGTATGAAACAAAAGGCTTATCATCTCTCTTTAGAGATGAAGAGTTTGTATTGTAACATATTTTTCTACATCACGTCTATTAAAAAATTTTTGTACACTTTTTTTACATTTATTATTTGCCGTCCTGATATCTCGCAGCACTTAGTTAATTAATTTGATCTTATTCTGGAAGAACAAATCCTCCTAATAACTATAAATTAATTTATATAAAAAACCATACCATTTAATTTTATTTTATCTTTTAAATCTTTGTAGAGAATAGTCGTAACTCTATGCTTAAGTATTTTCTGGTTTGACTAAGAGATGGCGCCAGCGAAAACTACGCAGCGTACTAATTTGACACATACGTCATTTTGTTCATCTGATATTAAACTACAAACACACACAAGTTGGGCCCGCCCAACACTAGCGTCTTTGCTATTGTTCAGTGAACATATTGAGTTTTGAACCTAAAAAAGAACATTTGCGGCACGCGTTGCTTTTATTATTTAACCAAAAGAAAAAGGCTGCTGAAAGTGAACATTTGCTAGTAGAAACATACGGTGAATACGCTTCATCGATTAGAACACGCGAGACATGGTTTCGACAATTTAAAAGTTATGATTTTAATGTGAAAGACAGTGAGCGCTCTGGTAGACCACAAAAATGCGAAAACAAGTAATTGCAGGAGTTAATGGATGATGATCCAACTCATCCTCAACGGCAATTAGCAGAAGCATTACATATGTTACAAGAAACAATCAGCAGACGTTTACGACCAATGGGGAAGATCAATACTAGGTAAATAGGTCACACACCGATTTGAATGAACGTCAAATGGAAAATTGCAAAGTCACTTGTGAAGTGTTGCTCCAACGCCACGAAAGGAAATTATTTTTGCATCGAATTGTGACGGGTGACGAAAAAAGGATTTATTTTGAAAACCCAAAGCGGAAAAAATAGTGGCTTTCACCTGGCGAAACCGGTCCTTCAACACCAATGTCCATGTCCTGTGTCTGGTGGGACCAGAACGGTATTGTGTATTATGAACTCTTGAAGGCTGGAGAAACCGTTAATACACAACGCTATCGCAAACAAATGATTGATTTAAACTACGCAGTAATCCAAAGACGATCGGAATGGGCCAGAAGACATGGCAACGTGATTTTGTTACACGACAATGCGTCTCACACAGCAAAACAAGTAAAAGAAATATTTAAATCGCTTGGATCTGGCGCTATCTGAGTATCACCTCTTGGCATCAATGGGGCACGCGCTTGCAGAGCAGCACTTCAGCAATTTCGAAGAAATTGAATTGATGAGACGGATACATGATGAAACTCCATAACAAATTGAAATAAAACAACACAGTTGGGAGGTTTTCACATTTATTGTTGAACACTGCAACATGTTTCGCCACACAGTGGCTTCATCAGGCAGATGAATAAAGATTATTCATCTGCCTGATGAAGCCACTGTGTGGCGAAACATGTTGCAGTGTTCAACAATAAATGTGAAACCCTCCCAACTGTTTTGTTTTATTTCAATTTCGAAGAAGTTGGAAAATGGCTCGACGAATGATTTGCTGCAAAAGACAAGCAGTTTTTGTGGCATGATATTTATAAGTTACTTGAAAGATGGATGAAATGTGTTGAAGCCACTGGCCAACATTTTGAATAAAACAAAAATTAATTTCTCTTGAAAATTATGTGTTTTGTACCAAAAAAAACTTATGCATACACACACTGAATTGAAAAATTTACTACTTACTTTTTTGAAGATTTGATAATTCCTAACGTATTAATATTTGTAATAAAATGCTAATATTACTTTCGCTTCTAAAGCTGTTTTATCATCTAATTGCAATGTCGATATGAGTGTGGTGAAAGAAATCGTTTGGTTATCTTCATAATTCGATGGTTTTGAAGATTACGTTGTTTAAGATATTAAGTACACTATCAAGGGTTAGAGTGGATGATCATCGCAGCTACATGAAGCTGGACGGACTTCATCCATCCAAAATATTTGTACGTTTTGTATAATTTTTGTATATATTCACATATATTTTTTGGAAGTGAGTCTAAAGACATAAACATTAACATTATTGATTTGTTGCAATATTTGAATGAAGTCCCTTATTTATTATTAAATAGCGATCGGTTATTCAGATTTTGTTATCCTATTTGAACTCTCTTTACTAAATCATATTTGTTATTTCTAACAAGGACTGTATGTACTCTACAATTTAATGAAGACCTTTTTTAAAATTATATTTTCAAAATGTGTTAATATGTATTTACATGCTTCTTTCCTTGATTGTTTGGCTTTTATTTCCTGCCCTCCCTTCCTACTCCAAACTATTTGGTTTGTTTGTTTCAAATCTCTTTTTTTGATATATTTATGACTTCAAAACGGTTAAGTACATATTATTTGTTACATCCTAAAATTTCCATTTGCCGCTAGACATTCCTCCCTCTGCTTTTATTTCTAAATAATTCTATCACCTGTTCAATTTTATCACATCTCTTTGCTGGAAGAATTTTTTGTTTTCACATTTAAGCTTTGTTCTTATAAGTTGTATATTATTTAATTTTCAAATATATTAGCTCCTTTGGCCTTCTTCTCATATTGGAAGTAATTAGTTCATTCCGTTTTTGGTTATCAAAAATGCATGAATTAAAAAAAAATGAACAGATTAAACAAAGTATTTTTACACTGAATTGAAAAATATTTAATTTCAGTGTAAATATGGATTACCACTTAGTAATGGTTGCAACCATTCTCTTTATTACGAAGTATTTTTCCTCGATACCTACTAATTCTATCTTTCTCTTATGTAATTTTCGAAAAAAAAGTCTAATGTTTTGATGTTATTGAAGGTAGATGGCAAATTTTGATTACTTCGAAAGAAGTGGAACCATAATGTGCCAGATTGTGAAGTTTGTTAAAATAACTAGTATTTAAAAAAAGAATTTGCTAAATCATTCTATTTAAATATATTTTTACGATAAATCACTAAACGATGTCAAAAAAATAATAACTTTGTTATATTTGTGTTCGTTTTTCAGCTGTTTTCTCGTAGTTTACAGTTGAAACGAATTAATGGTAGCCTATACCAAAAACTTGCAGCTAGGTTGTAGCAGCTAATTGGATACAACAAATATAATAACACTCAGTTTATTCCTTACTTCACTTTTTAACAGAACACTTCACTTAAACCAACAACAATGACAAATATAATAATAATAATAATAATAATAATAATATACAGCATGATTGGGTAAAGCGTACTATATTTTTAAAACTTTATTTTACTTTATTTGAAGCATAGTCACCATAATAGTTTCAGCTGCAACCTTTCTTTCAATGAAAATGTTTCTTAGGAAACATAAAATTTGACCTATTCAATATAAAATCGAGACATTTTTTATGATATACTACGCTTTATAAACTGAATATTATTAATGGATATTTAATGTTTTCTAAAACCACCGAAATCATTAATCGTTGCATATTCAAAACATCTAGAATCTTCTTTTGAAAACTGTTCGAACCAATTTGTTCTTTCAATATAACGTATATAATTAAATAGTAATGGCTATATAAATTAGTAGCAAGATAATCAGAAAAATCTATAACAATTTTTAGTGTTTTATTTGCAGCAAAAAAAAAATAGTGATAAATGCAAAAAAATCATTAATGTTTCTAATAGGGTACAATTTTGTTTGTTTATTTGTATATAATTAAGCATCTTACATAAAAATAAAACCAAGTGATTAGATAGATTCATGCCTTTCGAAAAATAAATCATCGAAGTAGCGAAGTCGTTAAATAATGTTAATGGTTAATGATTTAATTTTAATTTTTCCTGTTTATAAGTATCTAAAAATAGAAAATATCAAAGAATGGAACTATTTAAAATGACAAATTTATTTCAGTATTTCCTTGGTGTGTGGGCTTAACACCAATAGGACAGTAACTCAGTTTATAAACATTTTCATTTGTACTCCTGAATGAATAATTGAATAAAGCTGCAAAAATGCGTTGCCTTTGTGTAATTGTATTTGGTGGAGGCTTTAGGGGCTGATGTTGATATATATTGGCAGTTAAAAGTTAAGCCCCATTTTGCCTGTAAACACAACACACAATGAAAAATGTTGTAGGTTTTTGTAATTTGCAGAAAATTACCTGCGGACTCACGTGGGGGCACAAGAGTTACCGAGTGAAAAGCGTGATTTGTGTGGAGAGGAGAGGCAAAAAGGACGAGGAGGAAACGTCAAGGTGTGCTGGCCGGGCCGTGAGGTGAGAGATAAATTATTCGGGGGAGAAAGAACGAGCCGGAAAAAATGAATACATGAACATTAGGTCTGCGACAACAAGCCACCACCCACGGCCTCCAGTTTATCTCGGTTGTCAAGAAGCTCGCCGTCGGGGGCCCGTGTCCGGCGTAAAGGCTACCATCGGTCGGGTGGTCTCCGGCCCGCAAGATATACGACCTCTTCCCGCCAGAAACATTACGAACCTTTGTCAGCAGGTGTGGATACGATTTTTTTCCACGTAAAAATTGATCGGCCATTAAATGGACGAAATAAAAAATTAACCGGGGTCTCGGTTAACAAGATAATAATAAATAATGGGGCCCCGATCTGCGCTTATTTATCGGCCCCATTAAAAAAGGGAGAACGCGGGAATTGCGGGCCGCCGGTTTATTTCGCGAGGAAAAGGCGGATTTATTACGATGTTACCGGCGGGAATTTATACCGACAGCGGGACCCTTTAATTACACTTAAAATTTCATTTGCTCGAAGGATTTATGGCCCCACGTCGATTCTTTTAAAACACAAGAAAAATACGCACGCCCTTATCGCATCCAAAATGGATTACAGCTTTAACTATCTGATGGTGATTTTTATTAGAACCTTTAATTATGTCTGAAATAATAGCATCATTTTTCTAGTAAATAATTATTTAACTTCCAACACAATAGATTGAAATAACGGCTACACCACACAAGAAACTTAATAAAAAAACTTATTAATTAATTTTCTGCAGCTACGTAACAGGATTAATATACTTCATTAAAGTATGCTATCCGGAAAACAATATAATTCCACTAAAACTTAATAGATCACAATGATGAAATTGAAAGTTATGGTCATGATTCGGATATTTTAAACTATGGTTTGTCATTAAATTTTGTACTTCATTTTTTAGTACCTCTATAGTTTCCCTGCCAATTCATGTTCTATAATAGTTGTTCCAGATTATGATATTCCATGCTTATTTCTATGTGTAAATCCCAATTCTTTATTTTTTCATACAGTGTTTATTCATCCATAGAATCATAGTCTTTTATATTAAGAATTTGTTGATTTAATTATGTTTCATATGAATCAACCATAGTGGCATTATCATATGGATTCTTGATCATATATTTCTTCGACTAATTGGGTACACGCATACAATTTTTATATTAATAAATTTATGTTATTATGATTGATAGTAATGATTTATCTCAGTTTATATATTTTTCTTTATAAATATTTGTTTATTTATTTAACAAATGCACTTTAAAATTATAATATTTTTAAATTTTCCAAACTCCCCACGAAGTTGACCGAAAATCGCGTGACGTCATTGTTTATCATACGATTTATACGCAGTATTTAGACATCGTTCATTCACATTTTATTTGTTAAATCCTTGTGTTATTTTAAAATAATGAAAGATACCGAGTTTTTTAAAGCATAGAGTGATAATTTGCCCAATATTGACGCACATATGCTAATGGAATTTATCAATCATAATGATTGTTATAATGCCGCAGAAATTCGTGGATTAAAAGCAGATTTGTAAATATATATATATATATATATATATATATATATATACATATACGAAGATAATATATACAATTATATTGTCCCCAAAACTTATTTACCCATTCCTAATAGTTAACCTAAAAATTTAATAACAAACAATTAAAACTGTCCCTTCTGCGACAATATAACATTGTAGGTGTGACTAATTTAATAAATTTATAATTATTTTAGATCAATGAGGGACTCCTACATCAATACTGCAATTGGTTATGTGCAAATTAAAAGAACAGGAAATACATGTACCATTCTTGGACAAATTTGCCCCGAACATAGAATTAGGGCCTCTAATTATAAAGTTAAGTTAGTGGTTTGTGAAAAGGAGGAAAAAATTCTGGAAGAGAAATGTTTGGATTGTTCGGCTTCTGAAGGAGAATGTAAACACGCACTTGCATTTTTAATGTGGGCACATCGTAAAAGTACCCAGCCAGCACCAACTGAAATTGAAAGCTACTGGAAAAAATCAACTGTTACGTCAGAAAATTTTGGTGTTGTACCTAAATCGTATGTAACCGACCAGCAGATGAAACAATTTTTTGAAGAAACGATTAAAAGTGGGAGAGAATTAAAATGCTCGGCACAAATTTTAAATTATTTTGATGATACAGAAACTGGAGATGAACCTAATAATTTAAGTATGTATTTATTATTGCATCGTTTCATAAATACTCATAGGGGACATAGTTTCAAGGAATTTTTAAACTTTTGCGAGACTGCAATTAATGAGCAATCCTGTAAAAATGCTGCAAATGCAACAATTGAACAAAGTTCAAATAAACTGTGGTTTGAACTTTGTTATGGAAGGATTACAGCTTCAAAAATATATTCCGCAGCATTCTGTAAAACTAGTGATGGTGTTTTAGTGAAAAGTATAATTGGTGTTTCCAAAATGTTTCAGACAAAGGCAATGAAGAGAGGATTATATTTGGAAGATAATGTTCGAAAACAAGTGGGAAAACAATTAAATATTAAAATAAAAAAGTGCGGATTAATATTAAATAACCTACACGCCGGTGGTGGCGCATCGGTTACGGCCCCGAACTGACGTGCAGCAACGTTGATTCGGGTCAGTAGTCGGATGGGTGACCGGTACCATTCACCATTGGGATACAATTAATGGTGCTTTAGAGTGACGGGGGCGATCCTTTAAAGTAACAAGCTCATTTACACACACACAAATACACAAATGACACATGGCGGAAGGACCACGTGGTCGATAGCCTAACACTACTACTACTACTACTATTAAATAACCAGCATCCAGAATTTGGTGCTTCACCCGATGGTATATCAAATAATGCAGTGTTTGAAATTAAATGTCCATTGTCTTTAAAAACTGTAAATAATTATTTGTTAAAAAACGGTCACATATCTCTTAAATGCAAAGCACAATTACATTTACAAATGTTAATGTTAAAGTTCAAAGTTGGTTATTTATGCGTTACAGATCCTTCATTCGAAACCAACAACAAAATAACAATTATTAAAATTAATTACGATGAAAATTATTTCATGGATATATTAGGAAAGGCAAAGATATTTTGGGAAGCAATGATTTTTTCTAGATTATTAGAAACTGTTTCATAATTTTTAATTTTATTTTATTAAATGTATTAAAATTAACAATAAACATATTTATAATTCTATTATTTTTTATTGTAAATTTACTAAACCACATGCAATAATCACCATGTAGTCTAGATATTTTATAAGTTTATTATTTACACAAGCATGAGGTTTTAATATTTTGTATTTCCGTACTCTTCTCACAACCCTTTCTACATGAATACGTAATGATGGAATTCTCTTGGTTTCCAACACCTCTGCTTTAGAACCCTTTACACCTGCTTTTACAGATGGCGGTCTGATTAAAATGCAATTTTTCTGATGTAATATTGCATAGATTTGTTTAAAACCACGATCTGCCATCACTGAACAATTTGGTTTTAATGTTTCTAAGTAATCCGATCTTTTAACGGCTGTAACATCAGTTGTACGCCCTCCAAAACCTTTTGAAATAAAGTTAATAAAACCACGTGGTGTAATCGATATTAAGTATTTAAAAGTATTTGCCTTTTTGTATTCTGACCAAGTAGCTGCTTGCTTTATGGGATCATTAGGCTTTTCAATTTCTATTTCAAAACAGTCAATAATACTTTGAACATTATAATAATTTGCACGAAATGCTAATGGCAGAAGTTGTTTAATTTTTTGTCTTTCTGGCCAAAAAATATATGCATTCAAAGAAAAACTAATTTGGGGGACTGTGTTCCGAAAGGATTTTGCAGCTTGACTGTGAGAAATTCCGAAATCATCAGCTATTTCATCTAAAGGGAGGTTACTTCTAATTTTTCTTAAAGTTATGTAAATGTCTTGTAGCTGCCGTTTTGTAGTTTTTACTAATAATAAAATTATAAAATAACAGTCAGTTGGTATTCCTAAATAAATTCTACACTTTTTTTATATAAATACAAACTACGTTCAATACAAATCGAACTAATTCTATTTTTAATCAAATCACGACTAGGGCTCGATGATGAACCACTGCACTGACAATATTCAGAAACACTTGTAATGCTAGAAGAGGATCCACTTTTTAATAAAGGAGACATGCTTGTACTTGTAAATTTCTTTATCGGTTTTATTTTAATAGGTGAGCAAGCTACACTTGTTACCTTCTTTAAATCACCGACATTGTCTGTTTGAATATATCGATTTTTAAAGTTTATTGGTCTAGTTTGAATACCAATTGTAGAACACATTATATCTGTTTGACCACTTTTCTCACATACCGACGCACTAATATCAGATGTTTCTTGGATATCGTTATGCGGTGAAGAAACTTTAATTGACACTTCTTCACTTATTTGATTATCCTGAGTCTTTTCTTGCTCTTGAATGGAATCCTGAAATTCTGCATTTTTTAATAATTGTCCAACCATTTCCGTTCGAGCCCTCTTGCTTGAGCCTTTTTTTGTGGTAGTGGCAAAGATCGTTTTCTGTCAGCCTGACATTGGAAGATATGTGGAACAAGATTTTCCTTCATTTTTATATATCCACCAACCAACTTCCATTTTATGTAGTTATCCATGTCTTTTTCTAACTATACATATTGAATTAATGTTTATTATGCACGGTTTCAGTTCGTAACCGATTTAATACTTACATTAAAATGATCCTCACAAACGAAACCATTTGATTTGTTTGAGATATCTTTATCATTTCGCCTCATTGCTTTTAACCACATGTTTCTTCTTTTAAGCTGTTTATTATTAGCTGCATTTGGTAACGATATAAATATTTTGTTCGGTGTTTGAAAGGTAGTGTTTGCACAGCGTGGCACTAAACAATATTTATAGTAAGTCGAAGTGCTGGGACCTGTGTCTTCCATTGTATATAAATTAGGATCAATAATAAATGTAGAGTCAAAAAATACACTTATTTTATTCTCAACTGTAGCTCCAACGATTCTTTTAATGCTTAGTGAACTGATATGAAAGTTCGTAACAGATCACAACGTAAACAAATGCGTCACGAACCCGCCATCTGCATTCTGGCGATTTCGCGCCAACTTTAAATTTTTAAATTTTATTATTTTTTTATGAAACATATAAAGTTAATTTTAAATTAATTTAAAAAAAAACACGCCAGTTCCCAATTGTTTGTTTGTCATGTTGACATTAATCAAATATTTACACAAATTTTACAGATTTTAAGCAGAAAGCTTAATAAATTAAGTATGAAGTAAAATAAATATCTACAGTTGTAGAAAGAAATCGAAGAAATTCTCGAATAAATGGGAACATTCAACACAGGATTTGACTGGAAGAACATTCTGGAGAATGAAGCCCGCCTGTGATTCCTGTGCTCAAAATTTAGTGTACTTTTTATGTATCTGTATTTTAATGTATTTTGTTAACAGGTAATTCAAAGCATTATAATAATATTTATTTAAGGTACAAGTGTAAAAAGTGATGCTTTATTGCACGAACTGGCGTTTAAAAACACGAGCGAGGAACGAGCGAGTTTTTTTAAAGGCAGGAGTGCAATAAAGAAACTTTTTACACGTGTGCCTTATAAAATTTTATCTTCGATCGTAAAGGATTTCAAAGAATATATTCTTATGAGTAATATTTTAATGTCATTTCAATAATTCAATTAATGAAAACATATTTTACCCGCAGTGCACTAATAAAAGCGTTACTTAGCAACCAGTAAACAAGTTGTACAAATGTCGGCCGCCATTATTATTTATGGAAAAAATGTTCGCTTTATTGTAATCGCTTCGACTTGCATTAAATGAAATCTTCAGAGTTCTTAAATGTGCCATTTGGTTTATATTATATATTTTATTTATAGTTTATTAGTTATTTGTATCAATTAATGAAAAATTAAGTTTTTCGTCGAAATATATTCATCTGTCAAATTTGACAATTCTGTGCAATAAAAACAGTTTGACATTACCGTGCAATAAAAACGTAAAAAAGCACTAGTGCTTTAAAAAGCCACTTTTACAATGAAAAATGATGCAAAAAGCGTCCACTTTCTGTACGATCGTAGATAAATAATACTAAATTGCTCCTAATAGGAAGGTTGTATTAAAAATAAACAAGCTAAAATCTTCCTTGATTTCAACAAATTTTTAAATTTTAATATTTGATTTTTAACATTTTCTCCTGTGAAATAGCTTCTAGTTACCATATTTTGTGATGATCTAGAAATACATTCGAAACGGTTTTTACAATTTACTAGCGTGACTTTATATAACCTTACTAAAATTGAGTATTTGTGTAGTGTGGCAGATGTAATCTGGTTTAATCTACAAACAATCTGTCACGAAAAGGCCACTTCCGTGCACCAACAGCGGCCTGGACGTCTACAAATGACCGCTGGGGGATTTGACTACCTGAAAAATAGCTGCCGAAAGTGGATATATTATATTTTGCAGCTACTAGAATGGAACTGATTTTTTATTGATATCATTTTATTGTATTGAGCGGTAAAGTACTGAAGCCGACGTCGTTATTATGGCAAATAAAATAAATCCACTATTACGTGATAGGATATCATTACAGTATGTAAAGTCTGTAGTGTGCATGATTGGTAGTAGATTCGTGTATGTGATAGATATTTTGAAATATGTGTCGTCTGCAGTTTCTGCAGTGGAAATATAGGTAGCGAGCGTGCAATAGTGGCGTGGCCCGGCCCTAAATCATTTATTTCTGGGAAAGTGAGGTAATAATTTAATGTCCAATATAACTGGTGTTGCAGTCTGTAAATGGCAAGAGGTGAGCGAGCTGAATGTAGATGAGTTGTGTAGGCCGGGGCCGCTGAGACTCTTTATGGCCGCTGCTCATGAACACAGCCCGTATAATGTAACACAACATGCCGAGGAGATGCCGATAAATATTCATTAAGTGCAATTATAGCACCACCGAGTGAACGCTTTATTGCATCGTATATTTTATTACAGTTTTACGAGGTACACGTACACACCGACATGCAGGAGAGAGAAGAGGCTGAGGTCCGCGACGGCCGGATGGTAATTCGCCGAGATGGCTACCCGCGAAGAATAAATGGAGGTGTTAAGTGGGTATTATTTATCAGCGGGTACATATGTCATCCGACCCTAATCATGGTTTTTACGCTCGTTCGGCGGCGGGCGACCAACCCTGCCCCCCACCGAAGGGCGGCGGTTCGCGCGCAAGAACCCGATGAATAAATAAAGCTATCTCGAACCTCATTTATCATACCCGTATCAGCGGCGTCGTCATAAATTTTCTTTGCGAGTCGATAAGAGGAGGTTATAAAGCAAAATGGGAGGCATGTGCTGCAATAAGTTAACCCTTATAACCGGCACTCGATTATGAAACAGATAACGCCGAAACTGCACACTGTTAATAATTTTCAACTTGGATTCGTTTTAATTTGGGCAATTTATTACCGCCCCCGTGCCGCCGCCAGAGAGAGATAGCGCTAGCTGCGGCAACAAGATAATAGCCAATTTAACATGCACAATCCACCGGAATCCCCTTTAAATATTAACATTATATTATATTACATCAACACCTCACTCCACGTATAAATCAAACGGATTCAACAGCTGGAACGCGCCCCGGATTGTTTTACAAATATTAAAGCTTTATAAATTGACCGCGCAATCACTCTCCACCCAAATTAACAATGCGCTCCAATCGAAAATAAAACGCCCAATTATTTATCATCGCATTAAATATTTCCAATTAAATACCTAATATTTCACGTTTCGCGTTATTCATTTTCACGGGTTTAATATTACAAAAGCATTTTCTAATATTTATGCCGATACCAAATATTAATCACGTATCCATTTGGAATTTAATATTAATATGATTAATTCACTATTAAATATTCACCATAAACCAATATCTACCATACACAGCCAACAGTCAACTATTTAGCACATATAATTAAATATGTATGATATTACTTGTTTCTAATTGGCAAATAGTCGAGTATATGCGACATACAACTTTTATCCACAGCAGTTATTTATGTAAGACAACACCAACCTGACATTATAAACGAAGGACCGAAAAATTTATGACAAGAAATAATCTCTCAATATCACTCTTTTGTAAGTAACGCATCCCTACCATTCATGAATCTTAACGTTGAAATGGTCTATGTAATATTGCGTACGTTTTAAAATATTCTAGAATGCAAATTGTTCATTTATTCCTCGTTATAAGTAGTTTTAGTGCCTGCGTAATTATAAGGTTTATGAAATGTTATTAATTTCAGTCTAGAAATTAATTTAATTCTTCCATATTTATGAATACGGATACGAATAAAAGGGATGGCGACGATGTCACAGTATCCATGCCGCTGTTTAAGCCCATTATACACCTCCAATGAGGTCAGTTACCCTACTCCTCCCAGGGTTTACCCATTATGTCCCTAGCAGGATCTTCTTAAATGTTGCCAGAGCAGGACAGTAGCCCAAGACCTACTCCGCCGACTCCGCTTCCTCTGTGCACCCTCTGCAGTTGGGATCTTCAGTTACTCCTAATAGATCGAGTTGTTTCTTTAAGACAGTATACAGTTAGGATACCCGTCAGGGATTTTAGGTTTGGCCTGGATAGATTAACACAATATTGTGCACCTTTCGTATTGTGTTTCTGGAACGAGTACAAGTTTTGCCGCCCAACACACACACAAATACACAAATGACACATGGTGGAAGGACCACGTGGTCGATAGCCAACACTACTACTACTACTACTACTATAACAAGTATCCCTGTGAGTTCCGCCTGGATGAATGTATAGTGATCCTCCAAAGGTATTTTTAATTGCAGTTTCAATTCGGCTCAATATACGCTTGTACCTGTTCGGTTCTTGTTTTCTGCTCCACCTGTGAACATATGTGTAGTAGCTTCAGGAGCCTCAGAGTTTTGTCACATGTAGTGTCTTTCGAAAAAGTAGGTCGGAGTATCACGGTCCTGACATTTTCCTAGAAGTTTACGTTTACGAGTTTAACTTTAGTTTAGACCATCATAAAACTGCTGGATATGTTAATGCCGCTTTTATAACAGCAGCCAGTTGGCTGACAGAACGCCTCCTACACCATGATTTAAAGATGATTACTCCAGGTCAGTTTAGGATCTAGGATAATCCCCAGATACATTACCTGTAAAGCCAGAGTTAGTGTGGTGTTGAATATCCTGGGCAGCTTCATTCTGTCCGGTTTCTTTTTGTTGGTGAACAGCGTCAGCCCCGTCTTAGTTGAAATTACCGAGAGGGCGTTATTTGTACGCTAATTCTCCACTATATTGAGAGCACTCTGCATTAGTTCACTGAGTACACCATTATAGCAGTCTTTAAGCAGAATTGTTATGACATCCTTGTTTCCTACGGCTGGGAAGCTAGATTTATTTAGATTTCTTAAGAAGTCGTCTATCACGATGTTCCATAGGAGAGGGGACGGCACTCCTCTCTGTGGACGGCCACGGGTCATAATTTGGAGACTTATGTACGCGTGTTGATTTGGGTTAAGAAGATTCGTTTTCAGAATCTGGTCCCTGTTGTACCGATCGGATAGCTTCTCTAAGGTTTTTACCATGTGAGGCTTATTCGACTAAATGATTTGGCATGGCTATAGTCTTCCTTGCCTGATTTAGGTATGGTCACCAGCTTTACTTTTCTCCAGTTTTGAGAGACATATCTAAAACCTATACAGACTCCTAATAGAGTCACCTGAAGTGCTGAAGAATAGAACATGCAATTTACCTATAACATCAGCAGGGCTGGATAAATTGCATAATCCATTGCATCCTTTCCTGGAGACTTAAATGGTGAGAATCTTTGAATGGGATATCTTGGATCTTGGTATTATGCTGGAGGCTATGCTCTAATCTTCTTTTGAATGAGTATGAATCTAATGATAGTCTTTATCCCTGTCCTCCACGTTTCTGAAGTCGAGAAAATGAGTTTTTAAGCGTACATTCATTAAGTTTACGAGATTGTCAGTATATCTCAAATCCTTCCTTTTCATTATTCTCGGCTGTAGCGTTAGGTCTTCGGGGAGAATTTTTTCAGCCTTATTACGGCGGTTGGGGGCTCAAATTGTTTACGAAAGTTTCTGCAGGATTCTTACCTTCTTTTTTTATAGTCAGTGAAGCTCTTATAGTCGGTGTTGTCCTTTGTTATACGCTTTTCTTGTTTCCTAAACTGGTTGAGTTCTTCATTCCACCATGGGTTGGTAGATTTTCCGTCCTTTAAAAAAGACCACTATGAGACCCGCTGTAAAAAATTGAAGAGCATACTTACTCTTCGTATGATCTTGTGCACCATGAAAGATCCTGTTTGCTACCATATAGGGTTCTTGGATTAGGACCAATGTATTATCATTGCTTTGGAGGTTGTTGTCTAGTGTATGAACTGCGTCCTTGCAATGTGATAAGTTTGTTTGAATTATATTTACTTAATAAAATGTTTTAAAGTCCTTTAGTTCGTTGTAGAAAATTAACTAATTATTTAAAAAAATACGAAAACATTTCGTAAATCTACAACAATGAGACTTACTAAGTTTACAAAACAAATCACTTATTAAAACAACTAACCGTCGGGCAATACCTCGACATATATTGAATGATACAAATGTAATTTGCGTCTTACAAATAGCAAGGCTATCAAAGCAACACTAGTTTAAACGTGTTTATATATTTCTCTTAAATAAACTAATAAATGATTAAACATACTTTAAACTGTTTGTGAGTGAATATGGTATGAGAAATTATGAACAAGACATGAATTTACGCTGATTTAATTAAAATAAACTAGCAAAGGCAATTAAATAGTCTAACTTTCAAATTTATAATCATCTCCAGCTCTCGCAGAGGTGATCACTCTCGGAAAAGCCTTAGGTTTCCTGGGGCTGCCGGCGGACATCCTTTGCTTGTCTGGTGGAAGGTCATAGCTTTTGACCAGCCTTCAGCTCCGCTAGTCCGTTTCGGGATTTTGAAGCTGTGGTTGAGGTGTCTGAAACAGTAGGGCTAACAGAGGGCTTACATTTTCAAAGTTGAAGGTTGCCGTTCAGCCTCATCAGTTTTTTTTGCGCTAGAGTTTTACTGTGGCTTTGGATTACATGCATGTACTTTTTAAATTCATCTCACATAGTCCCAACCCACCACGGAGCAACAGACGGGGCGGTACATCACAAACTGGTGCAATATGTAATTAATTAAAAACACTTGGTTTGTTTCACTAAAATTTAGTGAAACAAACGAAGTGTTTTTAATTAATTACCTATTATTCCACAATGTTTCACCACGGGATAAATGAGAAAATCATTCATGAAATACAAACTGTTGCATTGCGCCAGGGGTGCTGGCGAGATATAGACCTCAAAGTGGAAAGGAATACACGCGATAGTGACTCGTCCAGTCTACAAAAACCAGCTGCAACCGTCCATGTGACCATCCCCCGATAGAGTGACCGATCTGTGCAGCCTATAGACTCTTGTTGAAGCCTTCCATTCAGCAGAAATCTAGGCCAAAGCACTGTGTGGCCAACCTTTCTGTTTTTAATAGCTAGGCTCAAGAGCCAGGTTTCTTTCATCCTCTGCCATGGGTCGCCACGTATGACAAAAACACGAGGGAAACCATGTCGAATTATTGTATAACTGATACGAAAACTACCTTGTGTTTAGTTCAGAAACAGGAGCACCTCGTGAAGAATTTGGCTTTACACCATGCACACACGGTCTCTGATTCGAAAATGCCTGGAGCTACAACCAGAAGAGAAGCTCTAGCAACGGATTTTACACCATGGTAGACCGTCACACGACCACACCTCCTTATCCCCTCTTCCATATTTAGTCCATAATGTTTAATTTTTAATTTTAATATTTAAAATAAATGTGTGAACAGTCTAAACGACTAAGAAGAAATAATAATTTTCATAAATGTGGAAATTTGTGAAAAACACTCTTAAACTATAACAATAATTTTTTCATGTCCTAGAATAATCTGCATTTTTGCCAATTAATTTTTCAATAATTCATTGCCCTAACATACTTTTGACCTAAGTTAATACATTATTCAATACATTACCGTACGATTTAGCAATCACCATAAATATATTTTTGCTTTAGCTTCTTTTGTCCTAAGCAAATAAATTATTAACTGTCCCAATATATTATTTATTATCTCAGCGAACCCTTAAGCTTGTTCAATAAACTAGTTATTGCCTTAATGTACTCTGGACCTAACCTAATATATAATATAGCGTACTCTTGACCTAGGCTTAACTATTCATTGTACTAGCGTTAGCTTTTATTCATTTCCCTGTCGTAATCTTGACCATTTAAACAAATGCATTATTCATTATCTCAGCATACTCTTACCGTAGCCCGATAAATTAATCATTTTATTTAATCTCAGCGTACTCTTGGCCTACTCCAATTTAATAATTATTGCCCTAGCGTACTCTTGACCTATGTCAATATATAATTCATTGATATGGCGTATTCTTGACCTACTTCAACAAATTATTTACCATTTAGCTTGATCTAAGCTAATAAATTAAGTACTAGCTAAGCCTAAACAAAATATAAAATTTCATAAAAATAATTGATAATTATCAAAAACGGAGAATTATAAAAAATAATAATGAGTTTAAAGAACAGTTCAGATTTTCAAAAAAAGGTTAATGACATATCAAAAAAATCACAATTGTCAAAAATAATAGAGATTTAAAAGAATATACAACAATTAGTAATTATAGAAACGTAGGAAACTATTAAAAAATTGAAATTTGGACTCTTTTCTAAGAAAACAATTAAATAACAAACCAAACAAAATAAATATATTTATAATTATTAGAGATTATTATGAAAGCTTAAGAACAATGATTGATAATTGTCAAAAAACGTAGAGATTCGTAAAAAACAATTGACAAAGGCATTGTTTTTTTCTCAATTGCACTTAGTATATTTAGAAGTAAAAAAAACCTTTAAAAAATGAGGTATTAGGTATTAGGTATTATTACAAAGTTTCTAATAATCTTTACATAATAATTTTTCACATCAATTTTGAGCGCATTTGGAAAGGCTTGAATGCACAAAATATGTGTTCTTCCATTCTCGCCCCCTATTCTGCTGGTGACACTTACTCCACGAAGACTCTCTTGAGTTTGTACAGGTGTGATCGTAAATTGCAGTGTTCTGTAAGAAGACCTACCACCTTCCGTAGGTTTTCTCTGGACAGTTGCATACAGTATCTGGCCATTTTGGTGTTCATTGCGATGAAATTTTTGAGACTCTACAGCCAGGTATGTTGTCCCATCGCTCCTTATGGCATCTGATTGATGCAGTTTTCAGTAGGGTACTCAGATCTAGTAGAGAAGGCAGCAGGGAGGGTTTCGGTCCGCTTACCGTTTGTCCAGATGCCTTCCTCGCCAAACCATCTGTAATTCTGTTCCCTCTGCTATTTTTGTGTCCTTTTACCCAGCATAGAGTTATCTCGTTGTCACGAGCCACTTCTTCCAGGGCTTCGCAGCATTCCAACGTTAATGCTGAGGTTATTTTGGAGTTGGCAATGGACAAAATTGCCGCTCTGCTATCCGTTATAATGTGTATATTTTTACCCTTAATCTTCTTGTCAGAGATTGCTTTTGCTGCATATTCAACCATTGTTGGTGTGCTCATTATCTTACCTATAGTACTGTCTTTTAGGGATAGGTTTTTGCAGAAAACTCCTATATCAGCCCCTGTTTTCGCTGATGGGCCGTCAGTGTATATGTGAATGTTGTTGTGCTTGCTTCCTATTCCTGAGTTTTTGAATCTCAGGTCTATTTGAAACTTCCTGTTGAAAATGTATTTTCGAGGGATGTTGTTCACCGGCATCATGATCTCGGGATTACTTTTCCTTAGATCCTCTAAGATTATGTGGTGTTCACCTCCTCCGTTGCTTACAAGCCATGTCATTGTTACTCGAAGCCTTATTGCCGCCGCTGCTGCCTGTTCTCTGATAAATATGTCCATGGGTGACAGGTGTAGCGGGGCTTCTAAAGCCGCTGTTGGTGTTGTTCTCATGGCTCCTGTCGCGCTCAAAAGGGCGTTACGTTGAACGTGGTCTAGGAGCCTTGCGGCTGATTTCGTGGTTATTTTTGGCCACCATATTATTGATGCATATGCCAACATTGGCCGCACTATGGCTGTGTAGATCCATAGGGTTACCTTTGTAGATAGTCCCCATGTTTTCCCCACAGCTCGTCTGCATTACCAGAGGGCTATGCATGCTTTCTTAGATCTCTCCGTCAGGTTGGCATTCCAGGTTAGTTTTTTGTCTAGAAGAATGCCCAAGTATTTGACTTCTTCTTTCAGGGTGAGTTATTCGCCCCGAAAGCTTGGTGGTTTGAAATCTTTAATCTTCCTTCTCCTTGTGAACAGTACGAGTTCCGTTTTAGTCGGATTTACGGATAAACTCTGGTATGTGCACCATTTGTTTACTGTGCCAAGAGCCTGTGACATACGTTTCGATAGCATACTTTCCGAGTTGCCGGAAAGTAGGATCGTTATATCGTCGGCGTATCCTACCGTGTAGAAGCCCTGTTTATTCAGTGCCTCCAGTAGCTCGTCTACGACTAGGTTCCATAGTAGGGGAGGCAGCACTCCTCCCTGTTGGCAACCTTTTGCGACCCGGCATACAAGTTTCTACTTGACACTACTTGCCATTAAAAATAAAATTAATCTGCGAAATACACATTGCAAATTCAAAGAATTGCTGGAAAGTGAATATTTAATATTTATACCTCAAAATCTGATGAAAGCCCTTAGGAATTTTATAAAGCTCGAATACAACTATTATAAGTTACCGATATTGACTATCCTAGAATATTCTTCTATTGTACTTTTAAAATATAATCGTAACTCTTCGAAGGACATATTAACATGCTTAATTTAGAATAGGCATTTCAACATTTAAAAGGATATGCCATCATTTCGAAACAGATGTACCATACCTAGGATTCATAATATCCAGAAAAGGTGGACAAGTATAGGAAATTATTGAATTATCGATGAGATCCAAAAAGATCAAGAGAATGATTCTATCGAAAACACCTGATGAAATGGAAGAAAGAGACTTTAATGCCAACATGGGAAGAAATAGCAAAATTTTGAAATTTTACTGTACTCGGTGAGATTGGATAATTGATTATTACAAACTATTTTTACTCATTTATTGGGCTAGGAATAATGGATTCTAATCACTAGATGAGGAATATTGAAGGTGATGGGAGAACTAAACAATGGATCTTCTGGTAGACAACTAGGTTGGTTGAAGACTCTACAAAAGCTTATTTTCCCAGGAAAATGTGAAATAAAAAGACTTAATAATTTTCTCGGTGAAAAACTTTTAAATATTGTTAAAGTGAATTCAATTTGCCTTTTAACCGAATTGTGTGGTACCAAGCCTTTAAGCTTTTAGAATCTTGTAGCAAACTACCGTATAAATGTAACAACAATTATTCTTTCTTTTCTTTAAAAAAAACATCACATGAGAATACTCATTAATTTCTTCTCATACACTATTAAAAGATACAGGGATGCAGTCTCTGTATGGAGTTTTCTGCTAATTACGTTATAATTGATGTCTCGGCCGCATTGAGCAACATACTGATTATGGTATTAAGCTTAACAAGCAAAAGTATATTATAGTCAATTATTCATCATTATATTAACGTGCAAATTAGGTTGACCCGAAACAAATTTAGTAAGGAATTAATTACTTAGAGATTAGTGAAGGTCAAAGACTACAGTTCGTCTGAGTATTGGCAATTACAGCTTGTGTACTTTGTAATTGTCCATGTTATCTTTGTATAAACGATGTTAACTGTTGTGATTCATGCATTTTAATAGGAATTCCTTCCCTGTCTAAATCGGTCAAGACGCGTTGGCTGGCGGTGGCGTTAATAGGAGCCGACATGAAAGCGCCTCGTTTGATGAGATCAAAGTGGGCCGAAACGTCGGGGAGGGAGGCCGTGATGCATCGCAACTGTCCGTCCGGATAAACGGGAACGGGGCCACATGCAACTTGTCAATCCCGGTTCCCGTTTTATTTTTCACGCAGCGCCGACACCGTCTGTCAGTGGTAATCAAGCAAGAAGAGATTTATTTACTTTCTTCCAGGCGGCAGATATATCGACGTCGCGCTGAAATATGCCTTGATTTACGACGGATTTCCACGGCGCGCATTAATTCCCCACCAAATGAGAGAATAAATTTTAATTAAACCATCAATTACGTTTAATTGCGCGCCATATACGTTGCGCCTCTCGAAGAAGATCTTTGGTCCGATAGAGGAGAAAGAGAGGCGAACAAGTGAAAAAAAAACTCATATACATACTTGTCAGATTGCGTCGGGAAACAAATAATACTAATTTATCTTGAGCACAGCACCAATTTGCATTATTTAACCGCACGGGCGTCATTTTCTCCTTTTCCTAATGCGAGCGGCTCCCATAACGATTTGTCAAAACTGAGTATTAACCTCGGACCTCACGGTATACATTTTTCTCGCCGCCTGATGTTTACGATATTATTATAAAATAAATTAACATTAAAATTGCTTAAATTGATACTACATACATAATTCCTGTTTAATCGGCGTCCAACTGGTTTGTTATTAATAATCAACATCAACCATATTTCGTTTCAGGTAAGCCGCCTTTAACAGTTAATGATCTCGACGGGTATTCTCCTCTACGAGGATACGGTTGTCCTTATCCTACCCAAACAGGTGATAGAGATGCTGTGAGGTGTTTGCTGCGCGGTGTCGAGAATAGAACGGAGACCAGCAGTTAGACTGGTCACTCCAGGGAGCGGCACTGCATGTTGATAGCCTCCTGTCACACTTAAGTAGTTTTCTCAATTATAATACATGTCAGACACGTACATTAGTGTAGCTAAATATACGCCGTAACACATCCAATTTATATCCTTCTTATACGACGACACTAACTTATTAACATTATGTTGTTGTTATTGACCATTAACTGATAAATTATTTATGTTCGAGATATAAAGTTAGTCGTGTTTATTGTTATGGTTGTCAAGTGTCACTAGGAAATGCGATAGTGTCTGGCCAGCTGCAGCTGTTGTGTTCAAGCCGATACTTATCGACATGCCATGACATGGATAGGAATAGACTACTCGACTCTTATTACTCTTTACACCGACCTTACACTTACAACTTTATTTCATTATCCCATAAATTTCATCCTAAATTATACTCACCAACACACCAAACAAAGAAAAGTGAACGCGGCATCTCTCCACAACCAACCAAGGTAATGAAGTAATTCCTGTAAATATAGATATGAACACATTTATTTAATTTATAATATAATTCATACGTTTATTACATGAGCATTCGATTCGGTGAAAGGTCGATGTTGTAACGTTTACAAAACAAAAAATGCTAAATCAGTTGCAGCCATAAATCGCTTACCGGCTTAAAAAATAATGAGAAATGTTAAACGTTCGAAATTCTGATATGCCCATTAATTAATTAATAACGTATAAATCATAGTTAAAAAAAACGTTGTAATTCAGGAAATTCACTAACTTAAAACGGCTTAATTTATAAGGCTGCGCCTGTAGAGGTTTTAATTAATTCAGAAGAATTATGAGAACTGTAATTTTACGTTACAGGTTAGCTTCCGTATTATTTTAAATATACACCGTATTTTCTACGCGGCGAAGACATTAGTAACACGTACGTTTTAAATTAGCTGTATGTATTAATTAATTATGAGTTACAATGGAATAACGGCGACAACACGCGCAAACCGTGTCATATGTGAAGGTCATGTGTGTTATCTTCAAAATAATAATAATAATAATAAATCTTTCTTACTACCTTTTTCACTTATAATAAGTCTTGGTGGTACTATGGGGAGAAGTCAATTGACTCAATTCATCAAAAAACCTTAGGCGGGTGAAACCGAATGTAAAGAAGATGTTCATATATTTTTTCTATAAAAAATATTTTACACTTAGAATATGTCCCTCAAAACCAATCAGTGAAGCATTAGTTCTTGTTGGAGGTCTTAATGCATCACCCAGCTTTCTGGAATTTCGGGGGATGGTTTCTGTATCATAATACTCCTGCGCACGGTTTTCTATGTTCGTCATTTTTATCCACAACCAATTTTGACCAATGAACTTATTTCTATTAGCGAAGATGAAAAGAGACTTCAAAGTCTTTTAGCGTTTTGAAGGTGTCGAAGACGTAAAATTCTAGCGGGTATCAAAAAGGACGAATTTAAAAGGTGTTTTCAAGACTGGCATAAACATGAATGCTAATTCAAAATACTTGGAAGAAGATTAAGATTATTTTTGAAAAACAATTAAATATTAAAGAAGTAATCCATTATATAGCTCATAGGCAATTCATGCATTATAGCACTTGCTGGTAAAAAATGGAATGTGTTGATGGATTAGATTTGTGGTTTCAGAAAGGAGTTTCTTGGATTGATTATGAAAAATATTTATTATATATTTTTTTAATTATTTTGTCTCAAAATATAAGTACTCCGATCTTTAATATATTATTATACTTTTGCCAAACAAAATTGTTTGTAGTATTCCTCTTAAGCACTATTTTTTGCTTTTAATTTTAGATATTCCATTTATTTGATGGTGAGAACTAATTGTATTCCAATAAGAACATTTCGTGGTTTGCGATGTTTGATTTTAGCAGTGACCTCGTATTTTAGACAAGAAATCCCAGAAAAGATATCTGCATTAATTTTATCGTAGACTACTTCTGCAGTTTCTCTGATAAACTCCATTACTCTCGGCGTGTCTGCCTTGCGACGAATCTTACAATTCTACATGTTTTGGGTGGTTCAATATATCCGTTCGTTTTTTGCTAGTGCAAATGTTTTCCGAATATCTGGGGTTCTGGTTATCTAGTTAAATATGTGTTAAAAAGATGAGCCATGTTCATGTGTTTTCTTTTCATTGACATTCGATTTGTGTTAGAGGTCTGTGAACATGGCGGAGAATATTTTCGGCATATTTTGCATTATTATTTCAAGAAAGGCAAGCGAGTTGCGGAGACTCACCGAATGATATACACCGTATACGGGAATGATTCCTTAAAAGAACCTAACACTCAGAAAAGGTTTACCAAATTTAGTTCCAGTGATACGAGTCGTGGAGATGACCCCGCAGTGGCCCATCGAGGTTGATTTGACTAATATCAAGGCAATGTTTGAGCACGACCGGACGTTAAAGGTGCGAGAGATTGGGGAAACACTTAATACAGGGCAAGGGACCGTTCAGAGACATTTGCAACATCTTGGCTACGTGTGCCGCATCTATGTTTGGGTGCCACACAAATTCACCGAGGAGAACTTAGCTAACCACATGCCCATCTGCAATTCACTTCTCTAGCCGCACGAAAGCGAACCGTCCTAAAAATGAATATTTACTGGCGATGAAAAGTGGATCATCTACGATAAGGTAGTGCACAAAGGATCGTGGGACCCGTTGGCGAGCCGCCGAATGTCACCCCGAAGGCCGGCCTGCATCCAAAGAGATTTTGCTATTCATTTGGTGGAATTATCATACTGTTTTACGTGTTGCTTCCTCTGGAAAAATCAATTTATTCAGAGCATTGCGACAGAAACGTCCAGAACTGGTCAATCGCAAAGGTGTCATATTCCACCATGACAATGCCAGACACCACTCCGCAAAAATTACTCAGCGAAAATTGGTGCAATATGGCTGGGATGATTTGCCCCACCCACCATATTCTCCGGACCTTGCACCATCCGACTACCAGTTGTTCCGGTCCCTGCAAAATTCCCTAAACGGGTAATCGTTCTCTAATCAGATTGCTGTGTAAACGTACCGCAAAAGGTTTTTAGCTTTTAAGCCCCAGACCTTCTATGAGAGCGGAATAATGAATATGTTGGAAAGATGGCAAGGGGTCATCAACAAAAACGGAGAATATGAGAAATGAAGAAAAAACTGGTTTCATTTCAGCCTACAAAATCCGAAAGAATATAATTCGGAGAATTTATTACGGATCTCAAAGAAACGTTCTGTTGACGATCGTCTTAAATAGGGAGACTCCACGCTATCTAAGATGGTTAGCAATAGCAATAGGTTAACTATGACCTGATGATTATTTTATAAAAATTAATCGTGGTTTTGTGGGCTACCTTGCTACCGCTGCTGCCTCACACTATGTGGTGGGCATTGGCACCGCAATCTACGACCTGATAAGGTCTCAGCGTACCCCCTCCTCACAGTGTTTGCGTGAGTGCCACCATCTCCTTAATGAGAGGAGGAGCCTCTCTGCCATATGAAAGGTAGGTATAGTTGTCCCAAAGATATAAGGCGTTTATGACCTTTTCTGGTATTTAACTTTCACTAATTTTTATGAGGGACCGACCGCAACCTCTCATCCCCAGCCCTCAGGTGGTCCTCAGCGGTTTCTCCTAACGCTGTCCCAGGCCCGGTTTTGGAATTTTTTAAGTTTAAATTCGCATTCCTGTGCAATGAAAATATTTTCGTTTTCAGTATCACTAGTAACTGCTTCTTTGTATAGCATTCTTCAAAAAAGAGATCATTTGTATGGAGAAATAAGCCTTTGCAACACACACATTTGTATAGAGAAAATTATACAATGCGGTCCTGACCAGCGGGAGAATATTTATTGGTTCGGTTTTACGATATGATGGTCCTAAACTCATTAAGGCAGTCAAACGGTGAAAGGCCATAAACGCCTTATATCTTTAGGACAACTATAGTTGCCACGATCAGAATATTGGTTTCAACACCACTGCGAGGTCCGTAGTGCTCAATTGTGGTAGGAACAGGCACTGCATGTTCTTAGGTGTGTAGATACATGTTCTTGGCATTCTAGAGGTGAAGTAATTTACCTTATCGGCAAATATGTCAAATTGACATAACATATAAAATAAGGTCTATACAAATTGAACCTAAATATGCGAGAAATAGCCAAAGTATTACCTCAGTAGCCAGAATTATTTGATGATTATCATCACCACTACAATGGGTCGAGTGGAAGAACACAAGGACACGTTTAATTTCTATGTTTTAAATTTTTAAGTTAATGTATCTTTGTATGTATTTTTATTTATTTTTTTTAATAGGACGTAAAGTAAGTAAATAAATAATAAAAAAATAAAGTCGTACCCTTATTCCTATACGAGGGCTATTTTATCCTCGTGGATGGGTAAATGCTGGCACAAGGGTGCAACAGGAATCTTGCAGTTTCTGATGTTTATTTGTATGATATTAAATTTGCCTGTGAGGGTTAGTACAATGCCATGGTTGTCTGGTTAGAATTTATTTGCTAATAACCAAAAAGAGACTTACCTTATATATTTCCCAGTCCATCTTGATCTGGCCTCGGAGCTGGGGTTCTGATTATTAGGAGCCATCCTGGGTGACTTCTGTTGTCTCCTTGGGAGGGTCCTCATAAGCCTTCGGGGTGATCTCCTTCTCTTCTGGCTGCCATACCATATTTAGCATATTCCTTGGGGTTGCTTACAAATTCAGCAGTTCTATTTCTCTTAGCGATACCCTAAGAACGATTAAGATGGACCTCTCTCTTCTGGACGCACAAACAGGTCAAGGCTTCGTCATTCTCCTGTGCATTGGGCAGCCAGGCTGAAGCCTTTACTAGCCTGGGCAGGCTGTCTACCTGCACCACTGCATCCCAGAGAGGTCCTAATCCGTTGACCGTTTCTTAGTTCTTCGTTATCCGCGCAGGTAATACGCAGAATCTCTTCCGACCATATTGAGAAATGTGGAGCGACCTTGCTGATCGGCTCCACTTACAGGATCCCTTTCACGAGCAAATCGCGTATTAGCTTCTCCCGTTCCTCCTTGAGTTTATCCAGGAGATTGCTTCTGTCAACGATGACCTTCAATAGATGTCAGTTGATGGCCTCCATATCCATAGGTTATGGACCTCATGTCGGTGTTCCTGGTACGTTTACTGGACTTAAGCCTAAATCCCAAAATAATCCGATCTATTACGCTTTTTTGTGGGGGGTACGATCTGCTCAGACTTCCTTGGCATTGGAACTTGTTGTGACTTGTGCCACTTGTCCCTGGCTGGCCTTTTTAGGGACTTGCCTTCTTCTCCTTTTCTTTACCACCCCGCAGATCGATTTACTCACTCTCGCGAGTGGCTCCACCCGAGTAACCTTGTCAGGGGCAGGTTATTAGCCGCCTCTGATCAGAGGGGACTGGTACGGTGCAATTGCGTTGGTGGTTTGTGGTTGCCACCCGAAGGCGCGCCCACTTGGGTTATTACTTTTGAGCAGTCGATGGTTGACGGTCGGTGGGTGTCCCCCGAGCACACCCGTCTCCAACAGGAATTGGAGTTTTTATTTCTGGTGGTGCCCAAAATAAAAGAATTTTGTGGTTTTTTCGGGTGCCCTTCCCTAGAAGGGTCGCCTTCATTACGGATGAGAGTCTCTCGTGTCCTGTTTTGCGTGCGGCTTAGTCAAATCCATCCCCTAAGTCCGTTCCTGCTTGGGTAGCCCCACTGGAGCTGACGCTCCCGCTGATGTAGGATCTACTGAATACGAAAGCAAGTTTATTAATGTCAAAAGAAAAACTTCATAGTTTTCCCTAATGTATGTTTAATTTCTAGTTAAAGTAACTATTTAAGTAGTCTCTAAACCCAATATCCATCCTTTTGGATTCATACTTTTAGAGATCTTTCGTGGATTCCTTTGTTATAATCCTGGTTGATATATCGTTCTGGTTTCTTTTCTCATTCAATAATTTTATAATTTCAAACTATTTTGGATCTCCGCGTAGCGCTGTTGGAGATAGGGAAACGAGTTTTTCTTTGGAATATTTAACTCTCCGAGTAAACCATACATCAGAATATTAGAATAGATGGTACCTTTATAAGTAATATCTTGAATCATTATTTCTGTTGCGTTCATTCTAGTTGGTTTTGTCGCATTTTTTTTAATGGTTATTTTTTTCTTAGCTATTTAATTGTTGCTTGAGATTTTCTTATTTCTTCTATTCATTAGCTTCCCAGTTTTTCCTACAATAGCGTCTATTTATAAAATATATTTAGAGTTTAAACAGGGGCAGTAAATGGTTACATCTTCGCCGTATCGCACTTTAAGATTTTTTCTGAATCAATTCAACCCCTATAAATAATAACTGTTGAAGGAGAAAGGAGAAACTTAGCGTATTCTCGGGGCATATGTCGCAAATGAATAATTTGAGTGAGTTCCCATCCGGAGCTAATGGTGTGTAAACGATCGTACCCGGTGCTTATTAATATTTCGTTTGGAAAGTTGGTAATGACAGAGGGGGGATCCTGGCAAGTAAACGTTTCCATTGTGCCGGATGGTTACTAATTATGTTTTATCGCTGTCGAGGTTTCGCGCTCTATAATTACCGCTCGTACATTGTGTTTTGTGTGAGTTTGTGTGTGTGTACGCGAAGGCAGCTATTAGTTATGTTATTGCGGTGGTGTCCCGTAAAAAGCGTTGATAAATGGCAGATACGGGTTTATTTTCTGAGCCATTTATGAAGGCAGTACATCACGGCATAATATAAATGTCCGCACGACTGGAAATAACGTCGCGTCGAAGGGTTGGCTGTTGGCTGGCAAAAATCCGGACCGTAATTCTTCCGGCGATGATATTTTAAACGGGCGCACAGTGGCCACGATTGTTGTTATCGGTGATGGACTGCCATGCGACCCTTCGGCCCTTCATCATCTTTACGAGTGGAACAGAATGGATGGGCAGCGTCTACCAGATAGCCAGAACGGATGTCGTACATTCGAAGAAAATAAGCTCATTTTATCGCCACCATAAACCGTAATTTATTGGGGAGACGGCGATGGGATCGCTCTCGAAATTTGTTTTACTCCGTTTGTATGGAGAGGGCTATCCCGCACCTTCATCCCCAACATCCCCGAGTATCCCGGGGGCCATATATAGCCTCCTTAGCTACCACTTTCCACCCTATCAACGGAGAGTAGCGAATATCCATATATCAAAAAGCGCGCACCCGTTTCGTGTTATACGATAGCGCTCTCAAAAATTGGCACTAGCATACATATAAAAGATAGCGATATGAAACATTATAGCTTCTGGGGTTTAAACCTGTCAAGTATATGCGATCGTTTGCGAGAAATGTGGACACGGAGCCCCAACGGAGCAACTTCTCAGGATATTTCCCTGCGCTTTTATGTGAAGCCGCCGCTGAAAACGCCGCCGAATATCACGTTTACATACGATATTATCGTTATAAATACACAACGTTCAACATATTCACAGCGTCACCGAGGAGGCTGCGCCACTCCGATAAAACCCTCGCAAGAAAAACGCAATCAGCCAACATGCAGATGGGGAATGTTCATTAAGCAGCCAGACTCCAATATGCTCGATACGCAATTTCACTCCATGTATTCGGGTATTATGTATTAAGTTTAAATTTACACATATTACATTGCAAGTAAATCTAAACACCTCAACAAACAGATCAGCAAAGATCTACAAAATGCTATTGATGCTTGAAGTTCTAAATTACATTCATGAATATGAACTTTTAAAACGTTATTTGTATGTATAGGAACAAATAAGTAACCAAAATATTTTAATCCTATTTTAACCAATAGAACATAAATTGTCTGATGTAGAAAGTAGCAGCAGATCAAAAAACTTGTATTGCTTAGATTGGCAACAATCATTTCACCAAAGTGTGTCTTCTGTCAATATTGCTGAATAAATGCTGAAAATTCTAGTATACTTGAAATCATACCTTTCTGAAAATTTAACAGAAAATGTTATAATAAATAAATAAATATTTAAAAAAACGAAAATATTAAAACCTATTACATTTAGAAAAAATGGCACAATCATCTGAACATGGTTACTCAAAATTCTATGACTCTATACCATAATTAATTTAATAGTGGTCTTGACGATACCCCTACATACTTAAAAAATGTTTGCATGTGTTGAGTAAACCTTTATAATCTAATTTAAACGTGTCGGCGATTTTTCCAGCATCCTGGAAAGAAAGCGAATATTTAAGCTGTCTATTCCAACAGTTAGCCTCAACATATTACATTGGCTGTTGTATCAGCAATTAATTTTGGTCATATTTACAATTATGATCAATTATAAGCATGGATTTCTAAGAGGTAACATTATCTTCATTAAATTTCCTAGGATCAAAAATTTCAATCTAATTAACTTCATATGCAGAGGAACTTCTAAATACAACAATACAAGTTAACTCTCTAATAATATTAAGCTTCTTAGGTCCAATAGTAAAATTATGTCAAACTTTCATCGAATTCCAAAATCGAATAAAAATAAAATCAATACATTGCTTCAGTTAAAAGACCAGCTTTGCAAATATTTTTTCTTGAGTTAAGATAGACTCTTTTTATTAATTAGCAATATTACATCCACTTGAAATACATAAATTTCTCCCAACCCTATACACCTGTCACTAAAAGCCATTATACATGATCCGGCAGAGAATTTTTAATTAAATCAAAATTTTGTATATTTAGTAGGTCGGTGTGGATATGCCATTTCGTATTCATGTCAAAGAAAAGGTTAAAAAACATGTCATCTAGGTGACACACTCCTAAAGTCGAGTTGAGAAGTTGTTCATGCATCCTTAGTATCAAGCTGGAATCGCTTGAATTTCTCGGATGATAGTATTGGACAGCTGATCAAGGGTCTGTGACTTCTTAACATATACTAGGGCTTTTAGATACCCCCACAGAAGAAAAATCTCAGGGCGTAGGAGGCCATTCGGTGTGCTTGAAATGGGTCGTCCTGGAAATTACTTTGTCAAAAATGCCACAGACTCCCTTGAGGTGTGGTAAGTTGCCCTATCTTACTGAAAAAAGACTCTTCTAATATAAACATTACGCCTTGGCAATTATGGAATGAAAAAATCATGCAGCATGATGACTTGCGTCCATAGCTTCCCTAACTCGAGCCACATTTTCAGGATTTCTGACACCTCCTTCTCCACCTCGTGGTACCACAGTCTTTAACGATACTCTAGTACGAAGGTTCTGCACCCACTTCAGGATGCTGTTTCGCATAGGAACATGACCGTGCCTTCCAAGATTGAATTGTGTTCGAAATATGTTCGATAAAAGTGTCGTAAACAAATACGCGTCGCTTTAGAGGCTATGGTCCCATAAAAACATCATACTTCTCTGCCAGCCCCGTATTTTCATATATCTCAGACAACAAAGCATCTAGTAATATCTTTGTTTTTTCTAACTATTTATTAATCGAAGTAATTTGAAAAAAGTGTATTAAAAGTAAAATTGATTAATACCAGTCATTGATCTGAGCAAGGTTTTGATTGCATGCCACGTGATTTGCTAATATAAAAATTAATGGCATACAATCAAGCTCATCAAATAACATTTTAGTAATACCAGTCAGTGTTCTACGATAACATGCTCTCGAGTTCGAAAACATTTATTTATGGTATTCCTCGGGAGTCTATTCTAGAACCTAATACCTAATCAATCTAAAATATTATCATTTTATTTACATATGATCATTATATCATTCATGAAGTTAGGTAAGATGATAATGCCAAAAATACACTAATTCTAAATTCGAAATTGTTTCAGTGTTTGAAATTTCAACCATTTGAGAAGTCATTGCTTTCTTGGACTTTATAAGAATTCAACATTATCCTAAAAATTCTATGGAGATTATCTTGGAAGCTTGTATAAACAATATTTTCTGTCTACGAAATTTAAGGAATGCTGTAATCTAAAAATTCTATGTCTGCATGATGCACGACTACAAGAAAGAACTCCATACCTTAATAAACTAATAAACCATGCTAAACAATTATAATATATAATTTTATTTAGAATAACTACAATAACTTATCATGGTCTAATAGTTAAAATTTTACTGGTAAGTTATACAATTCTTACTTGTAGCCATGCATCATGAAGACATAGACATAATTTTTAATCGTTATTATCTTGTAATGTATTTCTACATTCGATATGTTTATTTTAAATAATCTTAAATACTCTACAACATTCTCATTTTACCAGAAGTTAAACCTTAATAAAACGTAAGATAATATGAGATTATGTAATAACACTAATTATTCAGACATAATTAGAAAAAACACGAAAATATTTCGTAAAATCTACATATTTTATTATTAAATTATTCAGACATCAACTTTTTAACACATACCAGATGGCTGGATATTATCAATGATAAAAAAATTAAGGAAAATGTACGCCAACACATTTTAATTTTACTCTCAGATATTCATTTGTTGGTTTTTTGAAATGAATTCTTCGAGTTTCAATGGCAGAAGAAGGTATGGACATATGCCATCAGAGATGGTAAAGCATGGGAAATCTATTAATAAATATCCTTTTATTATGCAAAGTTTGCTAATAATTATATCGCATGTTTATTTAAACGATCTTTAATTAAAATGTATTACACAAAACATAACTTCTAGCACGACCGAAAGAGATCAGATTAGGAAATATACCTTGGCTTCTACATTTGTTAAATGATTTTCACTTGGGGCAACGAGATATCTCATAGGAAATTCAGTGCACCCAGGCAAGGGTCTATGGAATTCTATCCCAACAAGAGGTCTAATGAACATCGTGGCAAGGTTAAGGCTTTCAAGAAGAACAACCTTAAATTCATCCATAACGTGTCCAAAATAGGTCACGGATATAACCAATGTAATTGACTATAACATAACAAATAGGCTGAAAAGTTCCTACAGTTCCTACCGATTAAAGCGATCTTCCAATTGTTTAAACCATTTTTGTAGTATGATTTGTCTTTAGCCTAAAAAGGTCTCAGTCCCGGCGAGTACTTCTTCATTGGTACTAATTTTTTTCAAGGGAACATTCTCTTGTGGTCTACAAAGAGGAGATAGGCGCTGGGAGCCAAGTATTCAGAATACGGTGGGTGGGGAAGCAATTCGTACTATTTCTTAAACAGTTTTAAACAGTACTCTAAATCATTAACTGATGATTTGATCGACTGTAAGCTCACACGGCACCTATTGTGCACAGAGCTTTCGCATGCCCAAATATTCATGCACGATATGTCCAACACCTTCCTTTGAAATCTCTAGAGTCTCAGCTATCTTGATCAACTTCACTTAACGGTAATTAAAATTATTTTACGGATTTTTTTAAATGTTTTTATTTCTTTTGGACACTCACAGCGCTTATCATTTTCGATGCCCATATGGCCTGTACGAAATTTAGCAAACCACTTATATATGGTTCCTTTCGCTGAAGCAAAGTTCGGATAACATTTATCAAGCCAATTTTTTGTTCCAGCACTATTTATCTACATAATTGGTTGCCATTATTCATCTAGTTACAAATGAATATCATCCATCATCCAGGATGATTAAACGCGCCATACTTAGCAATGTGTAAACATGTGAGAAAGAGAGGTTTAGATCAGATTACGGTACATACAAGTTAGTTGTACGTCATTCTGTTAACCTATTTGGATTACTTTGAAGTACATTTTAATCGTTATTAGCTCTCAGTCAAATAAATGTTTCTCAATTATCAGCGAACACAAATAGTTTAACTTCCCTGATCAATATAATAAAAAAACAAGAAAAGTAAAATTAGATCACTGTGTGAGCCCTAAAGAACCCCAGATATAAAATTGTAACAAACATTCCCAATTTTAACCCTTTTGTATCCACCAGTCTAATAACTACCCGCCCATTCAATTACACTACCGCCCAAACCAATATATTTTATTTTTTTCAATAAAATATTATAATCAACACGCCGGTGGTGGCGCATCGGTTACGGCCCCGAACTGACGTGCAGCAACGTTGATTCGGGTCAGTAGTCGGATGGGTGACCGGTACCATTCACCATTGGGATACAATTAATGGTGCTTTAGAGTGACGGGGGCGATCCTTTAAAGTAACAAGCTCATTTACACACACACAAATACACAAATGACACATGGCGGAAGGACCACGTGGTCGATAGCCTAACACTACTACTACTACTACTACTATTATAATCAGCCGATTCAAATGCCTCAGAAAAAAATATAAAACAGTTTCCACTTAATTGTCCAAAATAAAAAGATATCAGATTGGTGGTGATAAACCTACCTTTCAAAATGCCTTTCAAGCTAATCTGTCATAAAAATTTCCGCATTTCATCAAACTACATATAGTGCAAATATTTATTCGCTACTAGGTTTATTAACCAAGGACTTTCCAATATGTGTTTTTATAAATAATATATTGATTAGGATTGGGTGTTTATTAGTGATGGATATTTATACTCATATTTGAACTTCACTAAATTTAATTGTCTTAGCTAAAATTATATGGACCTTAACATATTCAAATATAGTCTAAACCATCAATTTTGAATCTATTAAAATTGACGGATTAAACTAGATTTGAATCAAAACAATATTACTTGAACGAAAGCCTTTTAACTAGTCAATTAAGCAAAATCTGCTAAACATTCTTTTCTGGTACTAGTCACACTTCCAAATAACGCTTCATTAAGTTTCCAAATCATTAATACTTCTATATTACATATGGAAATCATGGTAACGTATTACCACCAACCGCTACGTGTAGCCATAACTTATCGTTAGTCACTTCTGTATCGATATTACATCTCCAAATGATTTATAAGGCAAAATACTAACTACCGATGGCATTAAAATTAAAGTCCATCGCGATTTGTTAAACGCCACATCCATTATCGCCAGCCATCCCGCTAATATTAATCTTTTAGGCAACTTTCGCCAGCGACGGTTAATTTAAATATAAATCTTGATAATTGATAAACGCGCTGGCTACAATGATTTAAGAATCGAGATTATTATCTCCGCCCGGTAATTATGCCATTAATCATCCGCCGAAGGTTTCAGGAAGACCGGTTAGAAAAACGCGTGATTAATAGCGGTAATTATTTAACGTCTTGAACTTTGAAAACACCAAGAGAAATCAACGTCATCTGTGTCGAAGCGGAGTGAAGTGAAGTAGCTCTTCGGGCCGGCGCGAAAGAATAAAGAAATAGACGAGGAGGAATCGAGGACGAGGATGGATGGATGAATCATGATTAAATGGAGTCCATTAGTCTTAAATAATTATTGATTGGTAATTAGTACGCCATAAATCTGCTTGTTTGTTAATTAAAGAACTGGTTTTCATTGTATACGTATGCCTGGTATAAATCAAGTCGCCGTTTTTGAATCCGCGGAGAAATTTAGAAAAAAAAAAACGTGTGGCTGGCTGACAATGATTAACTGCCGGACATAAATCCAAGTAATTATTCCTCGTCCGTCAGGACGCTCCGCGCAGTTAGCCTCTGAATAAATATTTATAACTTAAAGAGTTGTTAATGTTTATTTATGGTAGCATTGAGATTAGAAACAAGCGGAAATAGTGAACCGTTTTGTTTCCATATTTCCTAAATTATAATTTATTTTTGTTAATAAGTTTTGGCATTGTTCAAAATAATACAAATAGTAATAATAATACTTTATTGTCCAATAATTTTTTGATAATTTGCGAATCTTGTCATGTTCGTTAATATTATGTTTTCTGTATTTGATTTATATAAAAACAAACCCTTTAGGTTATGCCTAACAAGTATACCATTTTAAAATACAGAAATTGATTCTTTGAAAACACAGCTTTCGCTGCTAATTTAAAATCATATAATGGTGATGTGGCCATCATAATACTTTCCCTATATATTTCTCGAAAACCATGAGGTTATTCTTAATAATTTGCTCAATTTTGAATTCTTCACAATTACTTGTTATATAAATTTCATTTAGTTTCTATAGTTTATTAGCAATAAGCAAAAAAATGAAAAAAAAATTAAATTAAGAACTTTACAAAAAAATGTTTCAATTAAACTTTTTCAGTTTTTCATTCTCTTAATTTTTGTTTGAAAAGTTATGCCTTATTTTTCAAAATTTCTTGAATTTCAAAATTTGTTTGAATAAATCTATTAAATTTTGCAAAAATGTTAAGTTTATTAATGTTTTACAACTTTTAATTAAAACCCTCGCTTATATTTTACTGATGGGTTAGAGGCCACCCACCCTACATATACATATTAACTTTAATTACTGATCGCCTCGCGGTTTGCAATAACTTTAATTACCAAATTTGAATAATAAATTGACAGAAGTAAAAATTTTGTTAAAGAAAATGGTTGCGACCGTGACTACGTGGTAATCCATACAAATTATTAAAATTTAAGAGCTTCATACTTTAGAAAGCGGTTTGAATAAAAACTCTTGAAACCTAGAAAAGAAATTGGTGGAAATTTTTTGAATTCTTGAAAAAGTAAAAATAAAAAATCAAAAAAATCTAGGGCCTCAAGAAAAATCTAGATTTCTACAAACAAATTTTCTAAATGGATAGGAATTAGGAATAATACACTTGTTTTGTTTCATATATTTACTTTCAGTTTCCTGACACGTGTTTCGGCGATTGCTCGCCATTCTTAAAGGAGTATAAAAGATTAATTTTATACTCCTTTGAGAATGGCGAGCAATCGCCGAAACACGTGTCAGGAAACTGAAAGTAAATATATGAAACAAAACAAGTGTATTATTCCTAATTCCTATCCAGTGAGTTATATGTTTCATCAAGAGTGTAGCAAAGAAAGTATCAATCAATAGTTCTAGAGCCTCCAAGAAAATCTTTGCAATTCATAACATAAGAAGATAACTTTGAAATCTGGAGGAGAAATTTCTGGAAATTTCCTGAACCCTCGGAAAAAACTCTAGATTTCTAAATGAAAATTTTCTAAAAAATTCTAGACCTTCCAAGAATATTTCCGCAATTTAGAACTTTCTAACTAATTTTATAGTTGAAACAACAATGTTGAATTCTAGAGAAGCAATTACTGAAATTCACCAGAATTCTCTAAAAAAAGAAGAATTAAAAAAACATTTAGAGGCCGAAAGAAAATCTTTGCAAATTATAAGAGAAGTTGAAAAAAAAATTAATTTGGGGAAGAAGTTATTGGCAATTTTCTAAACTCTAAACTTTTAGAAAAAAATCTAGAATGCCTCAAGGAAAATCTTTGTAATTTAAAAGACGGCTTCAAAAAAAATCTTGAACTCTGTAGAATAAATTGCTAGAAATTTCCTGAACCCTCTAGAGAAGTAAATTCTAAAAATTCTAGAGCCTTAACGAAAATCTTTGCATTTTAGAAAACAAGTTGAAAATATCTTGAAATATGGAGAAGAAATGACTAGAAATTTCCTGAGTCTAGATTTTTAAAAATAAATTTTCTAAAAATGTCTTCATTTAAATCTTCGCAATTTACTGGAAATTTCCTAAATTTTACAAATTCAAATTGATACAATAAAAATCAAAAATTCGTTATTATTATTTTTTTAAAACTATTTTAGCTATAATTTTTTAAATCATAATAATATTACGAAAATTATTTCACTAATAAATTACCAACAACGAAGAGAAGTAAAAATGCTAAAAATAGACATACGATTTTCAATTGTTTTTTAGTATTTTTAGAATAACTTTTTACGGATTTATAAAATTCTTTACGAAATGATTTCTAACATCAAATACAAGTTCATACACAAAAATCAAAAAATGTATTTTCAATTGTTTTTCAGTATTTTTATAATTACTATTTACAGGATGGACGGATTGTAAAAATTATTTTACGAAACGATTGCTGACATCCAATTCAAATTGATAAAATAAAAATACAAAATTTGTTATTTAATTGTCTTTTTTTATATTTTAGCTATAATTCTTGGAATAGTTATGAAATTACGAAAATTCTTTCACCAATAAATTACCAGCAACGAAGAGAAGTAAAAATGCTAAGAATTAGATATTCGATTTTCAATTGTTTTTCAGTATTTTTAATATAACTTTTGATAGCAAGGACGGTTTAAAAAATTCTTTTACGAAATGATTCCTAACATCAAATATAAGTTAATGGACTAAAAATCTAGATAAGAAATTCCTAAAATTTCGATATAGCGATACAAGAAATTTTTTAAATTTAAAGAAATATTGCAAAAATGTTCTAAAAAACAACTCTCGAAAAATTGCTTTGCTATATCCAAAACAAATTGCTCAAAAATACTAGAATTTACAGACATTTTTGAGAAAAAATAAACAACAAAAAAATTAAATAAATCTAAATAATTAACGGAAGATAGCTAAAATTTTTGAAAAGATATTTATAGCAAACTCTAAAATCATTAATGAAATTCTACAACCTAAATATACAACAAATAATAACATTGAAGAAAAAAAATAGTATACTCCTGGGAGAAATTTTTAGAACTACAAAAGAAATTGTTGGGAATTTCTAGGAACAGATTTTCTAGAAAAAGCTCTAGCCTCCAAATTTGAATATGAGTTATTGGAAATTTCTGAACTCTCGAAAAAAAAAGAGTCGAATTCTGGAAAAGATTTTTTTGAAATTTTTGAGCCCTGAAGAAGAAGGTCTTTGCAATTTATAAGAAAATATTAAAAACTGGAAGAGAAATTATTGAAAACAGCTTCAAAAAAATTCTAAAAATATTGAAACGAACTTTATAAAAAATCTAGAACTCCCTAATAAGACCTTTGCTAAAAATTCTGGAAATATGAAGAAGAAATGACTGTTAACTTCCAAAATCCTCCAAAAGTTCTAGAAATCTATAAGGAAAACTTGTGAAAAATTCTAGAATCCTTGATCAAAATTCTTTGGAAAGGAAGATGCAAAAATGAAATTCCTGAAACTTTTAGAAGCCTCTAAGTAAGTTCTAGAAAATTAGAAGGAAATTTCCTAATAAATTGTAAAACTCTCGAATAAAATCTTTGCTAAAAATTCTGGAAATATCTATTTATTTATTAGATAAGAAAAAGAAATATTATGAAATATTCTTAAGTTAAATATTTTTCTCACAAATTAAGAACTCTACGAAAAACATGTCTTTATAAAACTTGTTCAGTTTCTCATTCCCTTTGACTTTTGTTTGAAAAGTTATGTAATATTTTTTAAATTGATATTTTAAATATTGAGAAAAAACAAAAAAAAAGACGCCTCGAGTAAACATCCACTTCCGGATTATGAATGTTCATCAAAAGCTTTTCAGTTCCAGTTTTTAATGATAAAACATTAATAGGCCACAGAGATTCTCATTCACGAAAACAGTACTTTCCACAAATAGTGATGTGGCGGCCATCATAGTACTTTCCCTATTTTTACTCGAAAACTATGAGGTTTATGGAAAAAGCAATTCTTACTAATTTGTTCAGTTTTAGATTCTCTACAATTATTGGTTATGTAAATTTTATGTGACTCCAATAGTTTATTAGCAATTGATAGAAAATATTAAAATTTTCAATTTTTATTATTTTTTCTCGAAAGTTAAGAATTTTGCGAAAAATATATTAAAATAAAACTTGTTTAGTTTTTCATTTCGTTTAACTTTTGTTTGAAAGGTTTTGTAATATATTTCACTTTTAAAAAAATATCGGAAAAAAACAAAACACAGCCTCGAGTAAACATCCATTTCCGGTTTTTTAATGTTTACCAAAAGCTTTTCAGTTCGAGTTTTTAATGACAAAACCTTAAGTTTAAAGTTTCATCTCAATCAGGTCATTCCTTTTTGAGATACAGCGCCCACAGACATTTTCACGCACGAAAACAATACTTCCCCTATATATACTATATAGGGAAAGTAACAAACCTTTTCCAAGTCGTTTCCATTACAGCAAGAAGTGCTTCAAGGGTTTCTATTAGCACCCACACAACATTTTCTTCCAGGATTGTTATAATTACAATATCACATATGTTAATTTCTTGAATTAATCCCTGCTCTTCATCACCCTTATTCTCTAACTTTCTACTTTACTTAAGCATCGTTAATTACAATCCAATCATGTTACTCCAAATGAAGTTTAAAAATCAACCCTTAAAAAGCTGTAATACGTATATTTAACCATAGAATCACACCCTTTTTTTTGTAGCAGGGAGTTGGAAAATATTTTATAGACGGAGTGTGGGACTCCCCAGAACAGGTATACCAACTAAAAAAAACCTCCCTATGTCGCCCTGTCACCCCGCGGAACCGCCGTCTGGCATTACTTCAGATCTTTAGAGAGTAAAGTCGAAACTTACAAAAACCAAGGTTTTTCATCATAAAGCCATCCCTAAAAATCCTCACCATCAACCTTTGGATTCCTCACCAGATTAGACATCTCATCAACCCGCTTCAATTCCTCTAATAAACTTCTTGATAATACTACCAAACAGAGAAGATAGAAGCAATCTGAATGCTATTTGCATTTTAATACAAACCAAATTATTAATAATATTTATTAAGTTATTTATTTGTTTTTAGGCATAATCTATTATGATGATGTGGCCATTGTAGTACCCTCCATGTATTTTTAAATGTATTATTCCTTCAAACAATTCTATACATAACATACATATCGGGAAGGATCTGATTTTTTTTTAAATGACACACATAGAGTAATAAATGAAATTAAATTGATCCGTTGAAGATTACCTTAAGATAAAAGAAATATATATTAAGAACAAAAGAACCACCTATAGCCAAAAATAATACTGCTATTTCCAGTGGTTGAATATTCTCAATTGAAGAATACCAAAATAAATCTAGAGTAGCGTTTCCTTCTAATATACTGATACATATCATTTGTTAATAAACATGTGAAAGAAGTGACTGTGACAGCATTGATTACCTGCAATTCATTAGCATGAATTAATATGAATGAATTCTAGACATTAATTAGAGGTAGTAATACGGTTGATGTGATTACAAGTGCAGTAGATACTTCCTGTTACGTGTAGAATTAATGCAACGACGATAGTGTATCTGGCGGCGATTCGAATTTTTTGACGTGAAACGTCTAATTCAATATAAACGATGGTATCGTGCCGACTTATCAGATGAAAACGAACATATGCTACAGTAACATTCACGCCGCTTTTGATATCCGTTATCAGGTACAGTTTTATGGGGGCCGTGCACGCACTCTGTGAAGTATTTCCCCCCCACGCCAGATAGGGCAAATGAACACATCAAGCGAGGTGACACATTTATTTAATTTGGGACAATCAAATTTTCGTGAATTACAGATGTAAATTAGGCGTGCGTGTCATAGATACATAAAGCAGGACTTTTGACATCGTCATGCGGGCTAATCAAAATTCTGTCCGTCATCGGCCGTTGGCTTTTATCAATTTAAGAGACGCATTTGATATGTTAATTGGGTAGATCAGAGGGGCCGACTGCGTTTAATGAGGACTCCCGTGTTGCCCGTCTTTTGTGAGGCAGCGCTATTAACTTGCCCCATTTTTTCGCTGCTTCATGACTGTACCCACCTTTAAGAAAAGAATATATTATTCCTAAGAATGTAGATCTATTTCTCCAATTTAAATGGTTCCTACTCCCCGTAGGCTATTGTGAGATAATTAACAAAATAAGGTATTCCTTAAACTAAATTAAAATTGTGCGTTTGTGTGTCAATGCATTTTCCATAAAATACGTTTTTATGGTGTCTTTAAATTGCTTGATGTTTAGCAAATTAATAAGTTCAGTTAATAGTTAAATATTTTAGATCCATAATATTTTATACCATTTTTGGACGCAAAGGTTTAAAACAAATTATATTATAGTCATGTCTATCTACAGGGTGTTAGGGAAATAGGGACGAATATTAAAGTTCTATAGAACATACAGAATTTGTTGAAAATGTATTTTTTGTATAAATACATCTCCCATTTATGTATAAAAAATTATATCCCCCATATGACCACCCAACGCCGCGCGGCAACGAGCAATGCGTTCATTGAAGTTCTCGATGTGTAAATTGAATCTTGTACGCATCCATTTTCAGATCTTTTGAAAGGATTGCATGCATTAAACTTGTTGATAAATTTAGTTGTTGTGCTCTTCGGCGAACCGATGTTCTGGGAATTATGATAACATAATCATGCACAGCAGCAACGTTTTCTTCTGTTCGAACAGAACGCGGTCATTCTGTTTACAACAGAACCGTGGTCTCAAACTTCCAGATCAACTTCCGAACTGGGGATTCGGTTGGAGCAGCGTTACGACCGAGTGTCACACACAATTCACGAACGGTTGCCGTGGGACTTTTTTTGTAATTACTTTTTTCACTAGGGTACGTTGCTTAGTTGTCATCTGCTTCATGTCGAAAGTAAACATCAAACTACAGTGCTCACCAGACAAGAGCTATCAGGCTAAAAATGGGAAGGATAGCAAATAACAAGCATGAAACAAGCATGACTGCCAAACATCATATGACAAAATGGCGCCAAATTATACATTATAGGACGAAATACTTTTTTGAACATGTATGAGACATTTCAGAACATATAATGACGGTAATGTCAGAATACCTTAAATAAACTTCGCCCTACAGTCCTCCTGATATTTTAGGTCAGATATGATCCGTAATGTTCGTCTCTGCAGACCAAAGAGACATTTCATAATAGCTAGCAGAATACTTCAAGCTAATATGCTGTAGACAAGGTGAAATTGGGATACCGCAAAGTATGCAGTAGGTAAGGCAATTAATGGAAGATTTAACTTCAGTTGTCGCAAGAAAAATTTGGAGCGACAAAATTTCATTGCCACAAGCTTCCCGTGTTCATGCCATATCAGTCTATGATCGAGGGAAAATATGAGATTTGCCGATTTTGTTTCGTTTAAGGATAGTCTGTTTGTTTTTAGCCATCTGGCGATATCATTTTTTATTTCATATTCGTTAGTTACCTGCAAAAGATCAGTTGATCTATAATTAAAAGTAGTGTCATCTGCAAATTGTAAAAAGGTGTGGGACGCTGTTGCAGAAGATAGATCATTCACATATAATGAAGTTGAAAGTATCTGTCTGAGAATAGAACCCTTAGGTAAGCCGTACTTCAAGTACATTTCCTCCGATGAGTGATGGTTTATCACAACTATCTGATGATTTTTTATAATAATGTATTTATTTGGTTCAAATTACAGGGTTATACATATTATTTCTTAGTAATATTATGTTGTTCTTTGTTCCTTGTAATTTTCTTGTTTTTTTCCTTCCTTGCCTCATGATTTCTGGGTTGGACCCTATGCCGGTCTAACGGCATTGAAGGAAACTTAATTTAAGTAGGATCTAATTAGATGACAGCTACATGGACGTAAGTGGTAGAAGTAACGCGTTCGTAGGAGAATGCGGTGGTTTATGCAGTCGAACGTCTTTCTGAGATCCAGGACATATGAGACGGTATGCGTACCTAACCCTGGATAATTTCTTCAGAGTACTTGAAAAGATACCGGATTTGATGAAACTATTTATTAGTTTCGTTAGCAGTGTTATAATAACGCCAACTACCCTCTTAAAGAGATTAGTGATTATGTTAAAAATATCCATGGATGGCAAATTTTTCAAATCAAGTATTATGTCCTTAACTTCTAGAAATGTGATTTCTCAGAACTTAAAGTATTTTGAGCTATTAATAGGAGCATTGAGTATATAATCAATGGGTGTTCGTATCGAATTCGGAAGATCCTACCCAAGATCGTTGGCAATATTGGCGTTAAAAGAATTGGGATTCATATTATGATCACAGTGTTTGCTATTGGATGCTTTATTATTGATCTTTTTTTTTTATATAAAAGACGCGTATAAAGATATTTTCGCTTTCTTGAGAGCAGTATTGACTTTTTTATTTTATGTAATTATCTTTTGGAGCACGGTTACGATTGCTCGCCGTTTTTTAACAATTTCTCGTATATTATATAATTCACTGTTAAACCATTTAAGCTGACGTTTTCTAGTCGTTACCATTTTTTCTCTAAACGCACAAAGATAATATTCGTGCAAAATAATTACGAACGAATTAAATTTGAGTTCTGGTGCAATATTGTAACTATAAATAAAGCTTCAATTTGAAAGAAAACATTATCCAGACGGTAGTTCTAACGTGTATTAAAACTAACACTACTTGTTAAGTTTAAGTTGTCAAAACATCACATAAATTATGGATCGCTTGAAATTTGGCGTTAAAATCTCCGCCAAGGATTACAGTTCTGTGAAAATTAACTTTATCCAGAATACTAATTAAAACTGATAACAATATATTAAAATCTTTTTCCAAATGACAGTAACATTTTAAAATGAGGAATTATGTTGCAATCTCGCCGCGTTTCTCTAAAGAGAGGCTTTCAATAACTGTGATATGTAAGTTTTACGAATAGTAGTACCACACAATAATATAATCTCGACAAATCTACTACAGCTAAACCTATTATATAGGTAATTTATTTCAGATTTTACTATAATAATCAAAAGCTATTTTTTATAGAAAGAAATAATTTAAAGAAATAATCTTTCGGGTAACAACGTGATGACGCGCTCAAAGAACTTCTGTCGTTCCTCAATAAAAGAATGACGCAAGTTCTTTTTGGCACCATTGTCTAAATTGAATTGTTTATTTTTTAGTTTATTTGTTTATTTTTACGAATACACCATTTACAATAATAATTCGAATATTTATTTCTCTGTGTAATAGCGCAATACAAACTTATGAATCTAATGTAAAGTAAAGTAAGTAAATTAATCCTAGATAATTGCAACTTAAAAATATAAAAATCACCACTAAATAAATTAAATTTATAATTATTGCATAAAAGATTAGCGAAACGTAACATCCTACAAATTGGCACATGGAAACCGTAATTTGACTTGTGTGTTTGGCACTTAAATGGAAAGCACTGCCTCGTCTTATTGGTGAAATAACCCAGAAATTAATCCCATTAAGAACGAGGAGGAATAAATTTAATTATTAATTAATTTGAATAAAAAACAAATGTCTATCATGATTCTTCGACTTTTAAGTGGTTGTAAATTTAAAATTTAAGCGATAGTATTATTATCACGCTGTGTGATATGCATTTTATACGCTACCAGTCTAATAAATTTTCTTGAGCACTCAAATAAAATGGTGACCAGACTGGTGAAGCATATTCTAAAAGAGACTAACTTGTAACAAGTGTTACATAGAGAAGTCTTATAGTATTTGTCGAAAAAGATTCTGAAAATCTTCTGATAAATCCTAACGTCCTTTAACTTGGTGTTTAAACGAAAGTTGTACATCAAATGTTACTCCCAAATCTTTGATTATTTCAACTCTTCCCAGTGCTATACTATTTAAAGTGTATTCATGATTAATTTTACATCATCGATATATACCACATAGGTCCATTTGGATCTTATCACAACAACTCATACTTTGAACTGGCATAAATACATTCATGTTAGCAGAAAACAATACAAATTTTCATGACTTAATGTAATCGCATATATCATTAATAAATGAAATATGATGAAAATAATATGGGACCACAATGTGATCCCTGAGGTACACCTGCATTAGATATATGCCCAGCTATTTTAAAATATTGTTTATGTCCTATTCAATCAATAATGGAACGACCAAATCTCATAGATTCTAATTTTGCAATCAGAACTCGATGGTTAACTCTATCAAATGCTTTCTCAAAATCTGTATATACCCTATCCGTCGAGGATCACTCCCAGGTATTTGACTTCCGACGACAATGTCAACCGGGTGTTGAGGAGCTTAGGTAGCTTTAGTTTACCTAGTTTCCTTTTCTTTGTGAAGAGGACCATTTCAGTCTTTGACGGGTTTAGTGTCATTACACCAGTGTACAATTATTTTGAGGGCTTCCTGCATCAAGCTGCATATCACCGTCTCAAATCTGCCTGTTAGCAGGATGGTTATGTCATCTGAATTTCCTATGTGAGTATGGACTTGGATCAAACAATTAATAACCAACTATTCATGTCAAAATTTCAAGAATAATTAATTCTTTAGAATTCAAGATTAATTGTAAAGATATATGACCAGCTATTTTAAAATATTGTTTACGTCCTATTCAATCAATAATGGAACGATCAAATCTCATAGATTTTAATTTTGCAATCAGAACTCTATGGTTAACTCTATCAAATGCTTTCTCAAAATCTGTATATACCCTATCTACTTGAAAACCTTTCTCTCTTGCATCCAATAAATGAGTTTTAAAAGAAAGAAGATTTCATATAGTCGATCTGCCTGAATAGAAACCATGTTGTTCATCTAAAATTATATTTCTGCAACACCAATTCAATTGCTCAACTTAGAGAGTTTTGCAGAGTTCAAAACCTATCTAAGAACCACCCATATGAATTTACAATTTTTCATTCTATTTCTTCAATTCTGCGGAGAAGCAACTCAAAAGAGACGTGGCCTTTGCAATCCAACCAAATTGAGAACATAACCTTTTTTTGATTGATGTCTTTCGGTCAGTGCTTTGCGACGACAACTGAATCCATTTACTTCTTTTTTAATGGCAATTGATGCGTCTCCTGTTAAATAGTGTTTAAGTTGTTATTGTTGTTTATAAATGCAAGTGTAGACATCTATTGGTTGGAACGGAAATGACTTAAAACCAAACCAATAATAAGTGACAATATAAATAAAAATTTTAAATCATTAAAACAATGCAACAATTCCACTGATCGGGTTCCACTAGATGGCATTAGTAAGATGAGACTTCGCACTAAACGTACTTTTCTGGCAATTTTGAAATTAGTTGACTCAGTATTATTTGATAGCGTGTCAAAGATTTACATTAGCAAAGAAAAAATACGCTATATTTTACAGTTTTTTTTTTCGATAAAGGCGAAACCGCAAACCAGGCGACTGAAAATGTAAATAGTGTTTATAGTGATACTGTAACAGTCGATTCCGTTTCGGTAATTTCGATGCCAAAGATGCACATGTACAAAAATAAAATCATGGAGATTGTCGAGTCCGACTGAATCGACGGAAACGGTGGCCAAGCCAGAATTAACGGCTAGGAAAATTTTGCTGTGTGTTTGGTGCGATTGAACTACTATGAGCTGCTCCCTTGCATCAACAATCTTAACTCGGAACTGTATTGTTAACAATTGTACCGTCTAAAAGAACCAATTGCCCAGAAGCGGCCAGTTTTGACCAATAGGATAGGAATTATGGTCTATCTAGACAACGCCAGGCCACACACATATATATTGACTCGCCAGAAGCTCCAAGAGTTTCATTTAGAGGTTCTTATGCATTCACCTTAAGGTCCGGATTTGGCACCAAGTGACAGTCATCTGTTGCTGCCCATGGCGAACAATTTTGCTTCAAGAGAGTCTTGTAAAAATCGACTGTTTCAATTTTTTGCCAATGGAGACCTAAGTCGGATCCTTCCAACTATGGTATTTAAAGCCTTCAATTTCATACAAAATAATGGTTTTCTTTTGACTGAACCTTTTATATATGATACAAAAAAGGATATTGTAACATTAACGTAATTTAAACGATTTGAATTTGTTATGATATATGCAGTAAGTGTTAACAACTCTGCTTAACTAAAATATTTCACAACTGAGGTTAGTGAAAATGGAGCATTACATGATAAGTAAGGTGTGATGTAAACAAGGTGGCCATAGTTCGACTATTTCTTACAAAATATGGTCATAATAGTTATTTATACTTGAAAACTGTGAAGAAAACAGTTGGAATCTTCGGGAAAACTGAATAAATTTATGATGTTAATTACACTAAAAACAAGTTCTTTAAATGTCATAATCAAAGCAGTGCAAGAAAGTGCTGGAATAGATTTAGAAACGTCAATTCTTCCTTTGAAACAAATTAAAATTGAAATAAAAAACACAGTGGTGTTGTGTGGTGAACATATGATAAAATTGAGACCCCTTCTAACTTTGTTGTATTATTTCAATGTATTATGGAGTCTTATCATATATCCGCCTCATCAATTTAATATTGAAAAATTATGAAGTTAAAGCACCTCTCATTACAGCGCATACTTACTTAAGATCCGCATTTTCATACATATACTTTTTATTCATACAAGAACGATATTGAACGTCAACGATTTTTAGAATAAAACTATTTTCAGTGGTGGAGCGCACTTTCACCCGTAATCATCAAAATTGGGATACATATGTGGTTCACAGAATGCTACATGTGTTTGCCTAAAAACAAATACAAAAGTGTCACTATTTAATGGGAATTTTGGGCTAGACGCATAATTGGACCATACATTTCGAAAATCAAGAAATCAAAGTGGTCGAGTAGTGAATCTTCCTGATGCTCGATATCACTATAATAATATAATATTAAATTGCAGCCTAATGACCATTCGGAGCGAAAAGAGTTTATTGAATGAATGACTTAATTATCTTCAAAATTACCGCATATGGGGTTTGAAAATCCTCATGTTATTGCCTAAAAATAAACACTACTACTAATACAGTTTCGAAAATCAAGTTGGTCTAGTAGTGAATATTACTGATCTCGCGATCGTGGTAGTCTTATAATATTCAATTGACAAAAGAACAGAATCTTAAAGAACATGGGGAGCGAAAAGGGTTCATTGAATATATGGTTTAGTTATTTTCAAAATTACTGAATTTTGAATTTAGAGAACCTAACGAATATACTGTTTGGTACGGAGTTTGGGTTAAACCATAATTTTTCGAAAATGAAGCTGATTCAAAAGTTGGATGATTTTAGGTATAAAAATTGCCCTATAGATTGTATAATTTAATGCCATTGTTCTTTATGGGGTTATTTGAAAATATCGGTCTATGTCAAAAAAAAATATACTAGCACACATTCATAGAAGCAGAAACGTTAATGCTGTTTCAATGAAATTCACCAACATTTATGCAAAATTGTTATGGAAAAACTCGATTAAGGAGTTCGTAAAAGTCAGCCAATCCAAATTGCCAATTTTATGTTTTATACTTTACATAATCATATTTTCTGTCCTGAATAAAATTCAATAAAAAATATTAAAGAAAAACCTGTATCTTTTATTGGATACTTTAACCTATAATTTAAAAAGCAGATATTGTAATAATAAATAAATATACTGGCAGAAAGACCATGGGTCGATAGCCGTAATAAAAATCAATTACGATTATATTGTAAAATTTAATAATGTCAAGATGACATAAGTCACATATTTGTGCAAATTCCCTTTGAGGATATAATATGCCGCGTTTGGCTAAAGAAAAATTCTGAGATGGGATTCAAGAAGCAAGTTTCTCATTGAAGAAAGCATTGGTACGAGTGGAAGAACGCTCTTTTGTGAACTCTGCCATTTCTATATGTGATTGAAATTTTTGTTGACATTAATGGATTTTTTATACAATTTTGGAATATTATGTAAGCATATTGGAATAAATAAATAAATAAATAAATAAATAAATAACGAATGTATTCAATAATAAATAAAGATGTTTGTCTCTCTAAATAAATATATATTGTTAATTTTTCGACACTTAAAAGATGTTAAGCACAAAAAGTAATTTTAAATTTAAGATATTACCGTAAAGGTGCCATCTATTGTAATATCTTGATTGGCAGTTTACCCGGAGAAATAATACACCAACGTTTCCTCGTTTCAGTGCCTTTAACTGTGCTACGCTGATGAGATCCAAAATAGATCGAAACCAGACCTTGGCTGTTGTTGACAGCGAACAATAATTAATTTTAAATTTATTCGGTACCTATTAGAAATATATGAATACATTAATTGATCTATGAATCGCATGAGTGTAAACCGTGTTAGAGAGAAGTTGTATTAAAGTCAACTATAACATGCCATGCACGGAATTCATAGATTACATGAAGAAAAGCGAATTATTAACGAACAAAATACTTACTAAAAAAGTGTAGTAAACTGTGCTTAGTAGACTTTTTCAGCATATTTAATTTGATCCAGTTATACATATATTCAAGGAGCAATTAAGTATATGAGAAATAAATGTGCATAACTAATTTTAAAACCCCTACCATTTAAACCAAAAATAGCGATCTATGTAATATGCTTCGTCGCTTTTAATTGACTAATTAATTATAGTTTGAAAAATACATATCTTTTAGAAAGCTAAATTTCATACCTATCAGTTTCTTGTAGATATCCGTGTCTAAATCAAGATTCGTTACACCAGTAACCATTAAACCGTCAGATATCCTACATGCATCTAAATTAACACGTTTCTAAAACCGAGCGTTTTGTACACGTGCCAATTAAATCATCAACCGGAAAATTTCACCTTCAAAAAAAAAAACATCACCTCTTCAATTTAAAGCTGAAATCAGGCGTGAATGTACAAGTCAACTGTAATCCAAGACTGTCCAGTGGCGATCGCTCCCAACTTCAACTTGCATCACATCTCGCGCATGGGAGCATTTGAACATCCGAGACGCGATTCGCGTTAAAAATTTGGTATGCATAATGGCGCGTAAATTACGGCGATAAATAAAATATGACGCGGCCCGACTGAATGGTTGATTTCGCAACGGGCAATAATTTCCTTGGCCATTAATGCGATAATAAACATTTATTTAACGTACATTATTACATCATGAATAATGCAAAGGCTAATAAAATAAGTTTATTATCACAATGTCCTAAAATACGACTATAAAATTATAATTGCCCATAATTTATAATAATTAATGTTTATATTTATCAGCGGATTAATATATTGTAAATCATTTGTAATTGCGGACGCGGGGCCGCAATTAAAATTTGCGCGTCGTGTATTGAAGCTGCGGATTCGTCATGGATACTATTGAAATGATTTACAACTTCTGCACAGAAAAGGAAATGAATATTATATACATAGCATTAACTAGGTTTACGACTATATTTCTTATACGATTTAATATTCAAAATATTTCCTAAGAATCGCGTACTGACTGACATGTCATCTAAACTCGTAAACATTGGTTAATTAAGAATTTGACCATTTGGTCTTCAATATAGATTAATCTAACCACTGATTGTTTCAAAATCTATAACGTATTAAAGAAAATTATGTTTTCAATTTGGTGAGCTTACAAAGAAGTCGTGTGAACCACAGAACTAATACATCAATATGGTTGTGTATTGTTGTCAATTGGACCAATTTAATGAAGCCATCAACGAAAAGCAGCCAGAACTGGAAAATCGTAAAGTTTTCACCATATCAATGCGAGACCACTCACAAGTTTAGTGAACCATCAGAAGTTGCTGGAGATTGGATGGCGGACCATCCACCATATTCACGAAACCTTGCACCGTCCGACTACTGTTTGTTTCAATCTTTCCAAAACTCTTTGAATTCAAACAATAGTGTCAAACAGGACTTGCTTCATTTTTTAGTGAATAAGGCCAGAAGTTATTTGATCATAGCATTATGATGTTACAAGAAAGATGGCAAAAGATCATAGAAAAAAATGGTCAATACATAACTGAACAAAATTAGTTTTTTCTATAAAAAAATCGTCTTTGATTATTATGGTAAAAATAAAAGAAAATAAAGAAATAAGAAGATCAACGGCTTTGAGTGAAAGATTATTCATTAGAGTGCAGTCTTAATTATTTGTATCTTAGCGTGTTATTTATTTGTTTAAATTTTGATTACAAACGATGAGAACATTGATCAACTATAGACAAATCTACGCGAATGTAACATAATTGTATATATTTTTCAAAATTGGGCCAAGAAGAAACAAAGTCGATAGTAAATATGTTTGTTCACTAAAATTATCCTTTAAAAAAATACAAACATTATTATTATTTTTAATTTTTACTCAATTAAATTTCAAATCACATTTTTCATTTAAAAAAATCAAAAAAGAGGTTAAAAGGACAAAATATGATCAAAAAAGGACCAAGGATCAATAAGAGTTCAAATAAGCATAAATGAATTTAAAAGATGACTAAAATGACAAAAAATGGAAAAAGATCAAAAATTGTCAATAAAATATTGGTCAATTTTTAAAAATTTCTCTGCTCAAAAGATAAATTTAATTACTATTGCTGAAAACTCTAAACTAAATTATTCTTCAAAAAAACACCTAAATATAACTCAGTTAAAAACCAAATTGTTTTTCTTCCATTAGTTTCGACTATATGTCATTTCAAGGAGATATGTACAAAATTTATAAATTTACCACTATTTATTCTTCTTAAGAATTATATATAGTTAAAACATTAATAAAAACAAGTTTAAGAACACCAAGCGTTTTAACTAACAATTAATTATTTTTTAAACATTTAATTTATTTATTTTTCTTTCAAAAATAATCAAAACTGGAAACAAAAATGCCCAAATATAAAAACTGTAATAAAATAAACTATAATGGCGAAAAATAAACGAACAAAAGAACCAAATGAAACTAAATGACCTATAATGAGTAAAAGGAATTAAATGGCCAAAATCATCGAAAAACGGACCAAAATAGCCAAATTTGACAAAAAATATTGACCACGTAATTCCAAACCAAAAAAAATACAAATAATCTTGATTGCAAGGGAAACATTGTAAATTTAGAAAAAATCTAAAAATGTTTATGCTCTCAAAATAATTTCCAAAATTCAACTCAATGAAATACCAAATTATTAGTTTTAATTCTTTAATAATTGATTAGTGGTTGTTTTCATGATACATTTAAATAAAACCCTTTCTTTGTTGATATCAACAAAGAAAGCGTTTCATTTTTTAGGAAATTAAATAACATCACTTTTTTTGGTAAGAATACAATTTTACAATAAAGGAGAGAATGAAGGAGAGACGATGACTTTATTTTAAAAAATTACACGTGACTATAGTTTCAACCAACAACTATTCATTATCAAAGTAAAATACCCTTTTATTTATATAATTATAAAGTGTATTTAGGTTTGATGATGACTATCTGTTAGTCGAAACTATAGTTACGTGTATTTTTTAAATAAAGTGGTACAACAAAGTCATCATGTCTCCTTCAATATATTCAAGATGTACCGCGAAGTGAACACCTCCACAATTAAACATTTAAAATTTTGAATGAAATAAAATAAATATTAACTATTAAAAAGGTATTACTTAAATCCATTTCCAAATTCCCATTTTTTTTGATTTTAGTAAATCATAAATAACCATAAACCCCACTCTACTTCTTTCTCTAATTATTTTAATTCTCTAGTATGCAACTTCTTGAGTGTTTTTAAAGTGAAAAATATCGGTAAACTTTTCCAATACAACTATTTAAAATGAACTGTATATAATCTAAAATGACTTAACTTTTCTCTTCTCTTTCTAAGAAAATTGTTAATGTTTAGTGATTTTAAAAATAGCCAAAAGAGATCAAAACGAAACTAAAATAATTAAAAAGAGAATATGATCAAAAAGAGGCCAAATTAGTTAAAAAAAATAAGCAAAATAAAGAATTAATATGCAAAAGTTATCAACAAAAGTGACTAGAATGACCAAAAATCATCAAAGAAAAGGGGCCAAGACAGATCAAGAAGAGTCAAAAAGATCTAAAATAAAATAAGAAGAAAGAGCCTAAAATATTTTGGTACGTTTAAAAAAGGAGACCAAACAAAAGTCAAAAATGCAAAAAAAAAATAGTGGCCAATTTTGAAAGATAAATTTAACTACTAGATTTTCAACTGGACACTCCAAATTAAAAAAAATGCAAATAAAATTCTCATATGCAAAAATAAACTGAATTTTGAAAAAAAAAGAGAAAATCGATACTAAATATTTTGATCTCCCAAAAATTTTAAATTTTTATCTTCCTTAAAAAATTATTATTATTTATTATTTAATTCAAATTGAAAAGCAACTAATTAATTTTTTTATTTTTGCTTAAATAAATATATCACTCTTTCTTATACCTTAAGCCAATTTTAAATTTCATAAAAATTTTCCCTTCTCCACTTTATTAAATTCAAATATTTTGGATCGGTGATTTTTGTTAGTAAATCATAACTAACCCATTCCACTTCTTACTTTGATTATTTAAATGTTTTAATACCCAACTTATTGAGTCTTCTTAAAAGTGAAAAATAAAAGCTGTCAACAATTATTAATAATAAAACAGCAAAAAACTAACGTTTTACGTTGATAATGCAGGCAGAATTTGGTCTAAGCTTCGGGACATCAGTAAATATGCAATAAATTTATTGTTGAATCTTGGCTGTCTAATAATATTACAATTTTAGAATAATGTGCTATTTCTCGTGGATCGTTCTTCATTAACTAATAATAGATCTCATGGAGGTAGTGTCCTTATCGCTATTCGTAGGTCCAACCAACATTTATTTGTTTAAATGAAATATCCAAAGTGGTTTAATAAGGCCTTAATTAATCTTATTCATAACAAAAAAGCTGCCCACGCTAAACACAAAAACTCTGGCGACTAATCCGACTAAATCTTATTTAGTAATCTTCGAGAGCAATGTTCATTATTAAGTAAAGATCTTATAATGTGAACGTGTTCAACGAACTACTAGATGTAACCCATATAGTTTCTGGAAATTTATTAAGGAGAAAAATAATGAATCAAGTGTTCCATTATCAATGACCTACAGAGAACGTTTTATCCAATCGAAATTGTAAACACCTTTGGTGATTTTTTCTCAAAGGCCTATATTAGAACTAATTCTAACTGTAATCATACTCTTAATTTTAACCCATCATAATCTATTGATTATTAATTATTAGCAATATAGCTACATAATGTTTATAATGAATTGTTAGTACTTAACAATAAATTTAGTGTGGGGTCCGATGGAATTCCTGGGCAAATTTTGGCGAACTGTGTTTGTACATTATCAAATCCAAATAATCTTGAATTTCGGGCATCTATTAATAATTTAAAAATACGAAAACATTTCGTGAATCTACAACAGTGAGTCTTACTAAGACTACAAAACAAATTAATTTGAAACAACTACTTCTCTGGCTAGTACCTCGACAGACGTTGATTATTTAATTTTCTACAACGAACTAAAGGATTTTAATACATTTTATTATCTACTAATAAGTCTTACTTTCCTAATATTTGGAAAGAGAGGTACTTAAAACCTATTTAAGGGTGGTGATCCCAAAATATGTTGAAAATTATCGTGTTGTTGCGTTGCAATCCATCATTCCTAAAATTATTGATAAACTAGAGGATTGTAAACTATTGTGAATGCCGAAATAATTAATTTTTGTGCAGAAACATGGTTTTATAGATGATAAATCAACTGTAGGTAATTTACTTGAATTATAAGAGTTTTTATTAAATGCCTTTATTGATCATGTGCAAGTGGATATATATTTTAATTCAAAAACTTAAAAATCATGGGCTCAATGCAAATGTTGTTAGCTGGGTTGCCAGTTTCCTAGCTAATAGATCCCTGGTAGTCAAAATTAAAAAATATCTGTTAAATATTATTGACCTTCCCTCAGTAGTTCCACAGGGTTCAAATATTTGTTCTATTTTATTTAGTATTATAATTAATATAAATGACTGCTATAATTTTTCAAAGTGTTTACTACTTGCGGATGCTTTAAAGTTTTTTTGTGCTACTGTTAAAGTAACTAATTGTTTTGAAGTCCAGTCTGATTTAGATAATCTATCTCTCTGTTGTAGTATTATTTGTTTATTAGATCTAAATATTAATAAATGTAAAGTTATCACGTACAGCAGACACACTACTATTTTACAAATAATTATCAAATAAGTGGCATTGTTTTAGAAAGATTTACAATAATGAAGGATCTGGGTGTCTATTTTGATAGTAAATTGACATTTCTGTATCACATTGGAAGCATTACTAAAAAAGCATTACGACTTCTGGGTTTTTATTTCATCGCTGTAATCAGATTAGTTATGTAACACTTAAAATATTATATCTCGGTTTGGTGCCGTTTACGATTTCGTTTCCGCATTATAAATATACAAAGAGCTACTAGAACGGGTACAGAGAAAATTTATCTCAGTTATTTTTTTAAATTCAATTTAGTTTTAACCTTGATAATGATCCGCAAGGACCGATACACGTGTCTTTTAAGAAAATTGCCTAAAGCTCAGTGATTTTAAAACTATAATTTTAATGTTTGTCGAATTCATGGAAATTTGCTTTTAATCTTCATTTGATTTTGTCTTTGGCCAAACGTTAATCTTAGCCTAATCTTCAAAAATCAATCAAAATTTTTAAGCAAAATCAAAACTAACACTTACCTTCTATTAATCTTTATTTAAATTCAGTTTTACTTTTACTGACAAAATGTTTATATATTTTTAAAATTTTAGTTTTATTTTTTCTTATGATTTGTTTGAAAACTTTTTTCCCTGTCTCTATTATAAGAAAAATAAAACTAACTAAAATTTAATAGACTTATAAAATAATTATTTCATTTTCTTTCAGATATGTGATATTAGGTATTTTTGTAAATATAACACGCGGGTGGTGGCGCATTCGGTTGCGGCCGAACTAGCGTCAGCGAGAGTGCAGCAACGTTAGTTCGGGTCAGCAGTTGGATGGATGACCGGTACCATTCACCATTAGGATACAATTAATAGTGCTTTGAAGTGACGGGGCGATCCTTTAAAGTAACAAGCTCATTTACACACACACAAACACACAAATAATACATGGCGGAAGGACCATGTGGTCAAAAGCCTAACACTACTACTACTACTAACAAATTATAGTAAATTATAAATTGAAACTGCTTGACCAGTTTCATTTTTGAAAATGCGTATTCAAATTATGCCTTCAGCTCAAATTCGCACCAAACAATGACATATTGGGGAAGCATTTATTTTTTGACAATCATATGTGGTTGCTTTGTTATTGTTTAATAATCAGAGAAATATCTTAAAAGTTTGTAAGCATTTAGACGCAAATCTTTAGTGAGCATACGCTGTACAGAGCTTCTTACAATTTGAAGTTCTTGCTCACAACACTGAATTCTTTAATGTTGGCATTTGGACGGCTTGTTTTTTGAACGACCAGTGTATTTAGCATCATAAATGAATCGAGTCTTCTTGATTTTTTCAATTTTACTGTTAAGTTAGCTTCTAATAATATTTTGTAAAGAAGTTTCGAAATATTCTTAGTAAAAATAGAGCATTAAGAAATGTTTTCATTGTTACATATTGTTCTATTGCTTAACGCTCCACATTTACCAATTCTAAATTATCAGCCATCACTTTTAAATAAGGTTACCAACACTGCGTGAATGGTGAAAAATTTAAATTTTGCGTTATTTTTACAAATTTTTATTAACAATGTACATAATACATTTTCCTAAAACTAAGATGTTCTTAAATAGACAAGTTTCTCATAGAAGCATCTCTGTGTATAAATAGAAGAAAATAAAGAAATAAGTCTGCTTCTACTGCTTGCGCAGAAATCCTGATCTAATCCCTAAATATAAAACCCCTTCATTCACAACATATGAATTCATCGAATCACACCATCCATCATCATCACCACCATCAGAGACAGACTGACAAGACATATAAAGACTGACAAATCTGGGCTGAAAAACCGCTGGTCGATAGCCATTTAACGGACTAATCCACTAACATCATCTATCATACATGTATTATATTTATTGTTATTGTAAGTTTGTCTGTTAATAAAGATGTTGTATATAGTCTGCTTCTTTTGCTGTTGGAAACTAATATTGTTTTTGACAATAATCGTGGTTGTAGAATTTATAACGCTTTATAAGTATACTGGAATAAATACATAAATAATTTTTAATCGAACTCTAATATCACTGGAATACTTTCAAAGTGGGATTTAATTCACTTATTTCATAACTTGTTTAAACCTTACGAACTGAACCTTTCTATTATTGGACTATTGAACAGAATTTACGTTACAAAATGGTAGTAACTTATTTATATGCACTGATGGCATCAAGATGTTTTTGGACTCATCTAGTAAGTTGTTTATCTCATACTCTTTACGGGCGATGATTTTTAAATCTAAATTAATTTGCGTACTATATTGGATAAATAGATTAAATAAATATTCATTGATGATTGAAAAAGTTCAAATGTAGGTAACCTATTTTCAAAGAACTATACAAAACCCATAATCAATTGGAAAACATAAATCTTAATTCCGTTTGCGTACATTATAGGCATCCATGATCACTTCTTACACACGCATAAACATTTTTCGAGAATCCTTCAGTGGCGGTTTCTTATATCTTTTTCCAAAATATTGTTTATTAACAACAACTATACTGCCAAAATCTGTGTTTAAATTTCTGACTTCACAAAAAGCTTAATTTTGCTTGTGTTTCTTGATTTTCATCGAAGTGGATTTGTTGTATTAATTGTAATGTCACACTTTTTCGAACTTCCCACCTTCAAGAAATATTTTGTATTTAATACAATAAATAATAAAAAACAAGTTAATGGGAGATAAGTTATTCTAATACTGTTATTGTTCCTTGAAAAGTTTCTACGGCAACTTCTCGTATAGATATGATGAATTTTAAAATTTGTCTATATATAATATGTGAATACTTATACAATTTTGGTTTAACTTCTACTACCTTATAGCAACATATTTTAATATATTTTGTGTGGGTACCTTGTTCTTGTCGACATATACATATACATAGAAAGTAATTTCATTAATAATATTCGCTAGATCATAGGTTTGCAATTGATAATTTAATTAAGCAAGTACTGAGGTCAATTATAAATATCTCCTAATGTGGATCGTTGATGTACCCCAACCGAATCATCCTCTGATGTTTCACATAAATTATTTCTGATATAATATATATATACATTAAAAATAATAATCAAATACAACGTGTCCACGTAAGTATGCAACAAATGGGAAACTTTTTTATTATTAATTTCTCAGAAAATTTTACTCTTTATAAAAGTTGGTGCTTGATCTTAAACCTACAAAAAAGACATAACAAATGACATTAAATGCTATATTAGAAAGATAATGAACCATGTTTATAACTTTTGCACTTTTAAGCGAATTTTATCAAGTATCCTTAGTTTTGACGTATCTGTATAAATTATAGCAGAGCGATTAGCTTTACAATACAGAGCAGAGTTGGTGCTAATATGTGACGATAACTATAAAATTTCCAGAGAAGCAGTTGAAATTTTTAACGGCAGGCACCCCGAAAAGAGATTCAGTTATTCAAAAGTGTCAAGAATTTTAAAACAATTTAAAAGAACCGGTAAATTTGAATTGCATTTTAAAAAGAACGTACTAAACCAGTGAGAAATGTGAATAATTCGTTAGATATCTTGCAAAGCCTCGTTGAAAATCCTGAAACAATACTTATAGAATTGGGAAATAAGATAAAAGCATTTAAACCAAGATATGTTTAAATTTTGCAATAACATTATTACGACAATCATTCTATATTTTGTTTCATGGTACAAGGTGAAATAGAAATTAATAGAACATTTCCTAAGAAGATCGTGTTTACGCATGAAGCTACATTTACTGCAAACGGTGTAGTTATATCATAAAACTGTAGTTGTCAACAGAAAATCCAGCATTCGGAATTATCTACAAAAATAAATATTCTCGAAAAATAAATGTTTGGTCTGGTTTTTTGAACCAAAATTTGATAGGATCCTAAATATTTCGGCATAATTAAAATTCAGAAAGATATTTAAATATGGAATTGGAATATGTTACCTTTGGCTCCAAGAAATTCTCTTTGGTTTATGCAGGATGGGGCACCTGCACAAAGTGCTAGTATCGTAGTTGAATATTTAAATAAACAATTTAATGAAAAATAGATTGGAAGACATTCAAAATTTCCATGGCCTGCTCGCTCACCTGATCTAAATCTACTTGATTACTTTTTATGGTGGTTAAAAATCAGAATTTAATCTGAGAGAAGAACAAACTTATGTATTTAGAGGGAAGGGGATCACATCGAGTGATTTTTATTAAAAGAATAATATCGTCAAGGTTGTTAATTTCAAAGAAAATACAATTTTTGTTGATTGAAACCGTATGTCATTTGTCTTGTCTTTTTTGTGTGTTTTAGATCAAGCACCAACTTTTATAAAGAATAAAATTTTCTGAGGAATTAATAATAAAAAAGTTTCCTATTTGTTGCATACTTACGTGAACACGTTGTATATATTAAAATCATTTAATAGAAAAAGTAATTTATCTTTCTTGTTTCCTAAATTAAATTGCTGCAGGTAATACAATCACTAAAATAATATGAAGATTTTTCGATAAGATATTTCTGTATTTTAATAATAATTTATTAGAGAATTTGAAACCGTATTAATTATATCCAGTTTTTGATTTCTGTAATCCTAATTAATTAATTTTCACCCTCGATGATCATGATGACCATGTAATGTGCACTTACATCTAACCTTAAAATATAAAAACTTTTGGTTTTTGGGTTTTAGCCTCCTCTATCCCTTCAATAGGGTTGTATCATTTGCAAATAAAGTGGTTTTCATTGACTGAACATGTTGCGGAACATCGTTAATAAAAATTATAAATAATAGTGGTCCTATAATAGATCCTCGAGGCACCCCCATGTTTTATTTACTTATTAAAGATTTTTGGAAATTATCAATTTATTCTCTATTTTCCAGGTGCTATTTTATTAAATATAGACTCATTCTAGTGAGGCCATACATTTCTAATAGGATATTATGAAATGCTTTTGTTAAATCGTTTGCTAACGAGTTCTATTACATCTCTATATTAAGTAGTGCATGGCGTTAGAATAATATACATTATTATATTATTGTATACATAAAACAATAGCATAAATCTATTGTGAAAATATTGCATTGTTTAACTGAACATAAAATATATCATTGTGTAGAGTTAATGTACGTGCATAATACGTTTCATGCAAGCTCAAGTAACTGCGTGAAGAAATTAAGTGGTTCTTGATTCGCGTTGGGGTAATGGATACAGAAGGATAAAGTGGAGCCCGGCTCTGGGGGTCGCCGGTGGATTTATGAGGTGTCGCATTGTCCTATAGTCTGGGCGTAAAACTGGTTGCCCCGCGCGTCGCACCGCCGTATATTTTATTAAGAGCCTCACCTGTCGCGGCTCGTTTGGCTGTTCCCAAGCAAGCAAGCAGCGGCGGATGTCGTGTCTGTCTACCACGGTGACGGGTAATTATACGCCGACAGTGACATAGTGTGCGGCTTGCTGCTGCATTTTTCAAAAGGAGGCCTGGGGGACCCTGGAGACCCCACCTCGCACCAACGCCTCCGCGCGGACACCGCGCAGTCCCGATTTTCCGCGGATCTGCCTAATTTACGGCCCTCCGCACCTGTCGCCAGACGTCTACGGTGACTTATGTGCTCGCAAAACGCATTAGGAACACGCCGCGTCTATAGTGATTGATGCTGAAATTAAATTAAGTAATGTGTTTACTTAATGGCCCCTTCCTGCCTTTGCAGGTGACTATTTTAAAACGTGCTGATTACCTTAAAGCTGTTTATATATAATTCACCTACTTCGACTTCCAAGATACAAGAATTGCAATTTCTAAACTAAATATTTCATCAAATGTTAGTATTAAAATTAGTAGTAAAAAGATATATTTCAAAAGACAACATTAAAAATCAATACACGTAAACGACTATCGAGAAGAACCTCTTCTTTCCAAACTAGTGAATGAAATAATATTTTTAACGTTCAAACATTCAATAAGAAGCAAGCAATTCTATTTAAATAAACTCAAAAGAAAATTAATGAAGTTGCAAAATTAAAGGATGCAAAGGTTTAAAAATAAAAATCTAATTAAAAAGTAATTAATTTTTCTGCATACATTTTGTCTGTTTGCAGATTTTCAAAAATTTCCATAATCCAATCAAAAATAGAAATCGTTATGTGGAGGTTAAGCAAAATATCTGCTTATTTCGCAATTGGCAAGGATAACGGTAATTAAATTCCCAAAATAACAACTTTATTTAAATGAATGATAGTCTTACGTCACTTGTAAAAATATGTTTTTTTAAAATTTATTTTATATATACTGGCATTTACTTGTGTATCAATATACAGATATATTCAATACATGCTGAGCTACCCTCTTGATGGAACTCGTATATTACTTCTCTCAATTTGAATACAGATATGTTTAATTATGGAAGTTTTTATATTTTTTTTTGATCATTTATTGTTGCAGATATCCGAAATCTATTCAAGGTTGTTCATGATAGAGCCAAAATCTTCTAAACAAAGTTGCTGATCTGAGTGATAAAATGAATAATCAAGCTTAGAGGTCACTTATCTTCAGAATAGATGCTTTAGACGAACCAAAGTGTATGTATTTAATTTACAATCTCACACAAATCAGAAATAAATAATATAATCACATCTATAAACTGATAAAAGAATACGAAGAGGATCAATGGATTAGTTGTTTTGTTCTTTTAATCGGGGAGAGCCAGGTTTTGGTTTATATACCGTTAGCCATCAGACGTGCATCTTAAGAACTAAAGCTAAGTCTATGTTATCAGGAAGTTACTGTTTACGAAGGCTTCTTGCCTAAGGGCTCATCAAGGCATCTTTTATCATACAATTATAGAAGTTTTTAATAAATAAACTAATTTATTGATATTGGGAGAAGTAATACACTTGTTGTGTTCCATTTGTTTCTTATCAGGTAACTTATACGTGTTTCGGTCCTTATGGATCATTCTCAAAATTAAAACTAAATTTAAAATTAATGTGTGGCGTTATATATAGGTAAAGGTAACATTTGGTTCCATGAAGAATGTAGCAGAACAAGTATCGAATTTACTAATTTATTGAGTCTATTATACACTTATAGTAACAGTAAAATGAACAGATTCCATTATTGCTTCTTAAACTACAAATTGTTTTAAATAAATTTTTTGGGGTAACTCCAAACTCAACAAACCACAGTTATGCTAAAACTTTTAGAGACGGATTTTTACAAAATTGAACAAATTCACTTTTTTCGGAGCCTAATTTGAATTCATTATCAATTTCTAAGTACATATAACGAATCTCTTGATATAATAGGATAACTCACTATGTCGGCCTTTCTTTGTTAATCTAGCTAATAAATAAAGTTGAAAATCACGCTGCTTCTGCTACTGAGAAAAATATTCGAATCAATAATAAAAAGCTAAAGTTCCTAAATTATATTTTCTCGCTATTATTTCGTTTAACCATAATCACCTCAAAAAGAAAACATCAAACTTCGAAGGTCGCAAAACTGCCATAGCCTTTCTCGATATCTACAAGGAACTCAATTAAGGCATAGAAGTTTGCTGTTTAAATGTAACTCCTTATGTATTTAACTACTTTTTCTTGAATGACTTTCTCATTTATCACTTGATGAAACATTTTAAACTATTACGAATGAAGGTTTAAATAAAAATATACTTAGTTTGTTTATTTTATTTTATTTATCATCAGTATCAGTAAAAGTTATTCAACTACATCTAATACTTTTAATTGACTTTAAAAAATTTCTTAATGTCAACATAGGTAATTCTTTTTCCTATACCATTCGTACCACAATTAGGTTTCCCATAAGCTTCCTCTACATAACATCTTAGTATATGACATGTATAATCCAAATCCAAATGTTTTAATATCACCTCATATTGTCTACTATTTTCCGCACATATAACTCACGATAACACGCTTCCAAAAGCATTTACTACACTACAGGGTCTGATAAACGCACTCCAGCAGTGGTTTTTCAAGTAGAAAATAATCATTCATTGAAATAAATCCTGTTCTTTTATTATTTTTCGCCGTCATCCAAATCTCCATTTGGTGTCACTATACACTTCACATTTTCACACCATCTACGACCTGTCATGATTTTGAAATTACCATGGATCCTAAACATTTATTCAAACCCACTCCCAAACATAATATTTGATGGTAGAGACGTTGACTTAGTGGTAAATGTTGAATGAGTTGTAATTAAAACACGATAACTTTGTTTTGCCACTATATTTTCTTTTAATTACACAGTAACTATAGTTTCGACTATAAGTTAGCCATTATCAAACTAGAAGTAACTTAAATTACGGAACAAACAATTAAGCTAGTAATTAAAGCCATATACATATAAGATACTCGATACATAAGTAACAATATATCTCTATAAATAGAGTCATAAAAATTAACGTAATAGTGTGTGTTAGGCTATGCTACCATACTTTTTCTACTGTTCTGGGAAAGGTGAGTGAATGATCAGCCTTTCGCATTTTAACCAGACTAAGATACCCTTACATTAATTATAGAACCACCATCTTATCATATCTAACAAATTAACCTTTGTTAATTTTGTAAGCAATTTTTAACACAGATGTCTTCAGAATCATATCTGTTCAGAAGATCTAACGTTTCAAGTCATCATAAACTTTTTTTATAAACAACCTCTGATAATAAAGTTCGGTGAATAGTCTTGTAACACTAACGTAGAGGACCTTCGAAATAGTCACCTCCCATAACTATGCACCGCTGAAATCTGCTATACATGTCTTGGAAACCTTTCAAGAAGGCTTTTTTGTGGATGGAGTCTCAAAGGGAGTTTGAGTCGTGAGAATAGGAAGATATCTGGAGGATTGATATCTGGCTAGTATGGTGGAAGATCAATCCTATTTGCGAGGATTTGTTTGACGATATTGGCTGTGTGAGGGCGAGCAGTGTCGTGATCAATAAACCATAAGCCTTGTCGTGCATACTGGGGTAGACGATTTATGAAACGTTTTCAATGCACCTTGCATCATTGAGAGGACAGAGATTTGACGATACTTCTGACATCAAATGAAACGCGACGAGGCTTTTGAACTCCATTCCAAAAGAAGCCTTCTTGAAACGTTTCCAGGACATGTATAGCAGATCTCAACAGTGCATAGTTATGTGAGGTAACTATTTTGAAGGACAATAAGGTAACTTTCGTCAATATTTCATCTACGTTAATGTTACAGGACAATTCACCGAATATTATTGTCAGAGGTTGTATGTACTTAGATATCTGCATGTTTTTTGAATGTAGTTTATTCACAAGCCTTTACTATACTGAATGCTATTCCAAATAGCAATAATATGTTTGTGTTGTGTTTACACAAACAAAACTATTTTGTCTAGAATAGCCTGGAGTGTAAAATTTATTCGTAGACCAAGTGCTAAATATGCAACATTTCCAGAAGAGAGACTAATATTGATAACTTAGGCATAATTTAAGGTTTTGTATCTCCACTAGAACGTTATAATTTTAATCTCTTTCAGAGATATAGACAATAGAAATCAGGTGAAAATAAATAAACTAGATTAGATTTTATTTTTTTAGCATGATAAAAACCGCATATTTCAATTATCTCATTAATGCATGAAACACCTTTGGAACATTATATTTTGCCAAATCGCAACTTATCCTTTTGGAATTAAAAATACTTGATCGACTAGTGATGAGGCAAAACACGATGAAGAGGGGGCACTATCAAGAGCAAAAAACATGTTTATTATTTTTAACACACTAAACAACTAAGAAAAAACATCATTTATAAACTGCAATCACAGTCCCCTGACGATCTATATAGAGATATATTCGCTTGTACCAGCCGTTTCAGATATGCAATGTTTAATAGCATCTAGGTGTAATATCTCTCTGCTAAAAGTATACTGCACTAATAAACCTAGTATGTATCAAACAATGTTAAGTTCAAATGTTTGAAATATGCTTATATTAAAGATATCTAAATTTTATAAAAACTTATTATATCTGATGCAGTAGAAGTTACAGAAGCCATTACAAAATTTGTTTAAAACAATATTGTTTGATAATATTTACCTATAATAGCATACCCAGAGTTATCTTAAGCGAGGGCTCTGAAAACATACCAGAAATCACATTTTCAGAATTTAAAACTGTAAGAGGCTTCTGGAATAATATGAACAAAGTGCCTACTGGATAAGAAAATATCTAAGAAATCGTGATACGCAGAGGTGTATTTATACATAAAAATAGATGCAATTAACGTGAGAGTTTTATACTAACGCACCTTTTATTACTCTTATTTAAATATATTGCTTTTGTACATTATTGTGAGATCTGCTATACTGTCAGCGAGGAATGAGAATTTAATTCATCGTACTCATTTAAATATGTAGCTATTGTAACTGTAAGATTCTTAATGTGTCATATTTTTGGTGTTGATGGTCCATAACTATATTTAAGGAAAGCACTTTCTTACGTCATTCACCAGTCACTAGATCAATATTGTAGTATTTTTGATCCTTCAAATAATTCTAAAGAGAATGTCATCCATTACAGTATATCAATTTGGAATTCACATCATCAATACGTATAAATTGTACATATATTAGTCAGCTGAACAGATTGTGTACCGAAAGAGCTTGAGAATTCTTAATCACCTACAAACCTTACAATTAATTATAAAGAAGGCAAGAGAATATAATACACTTAAATCTGGTTACCGCAAAGCCTTTGAATATATCGAAACCTGGGCCTTTCTATCAGAATTGAAAGAATTTATTCGATAAAATCGAAGATTACCAACGCTACTATTTCATATTAAAATCGACGCTATTTTTGTTAGACAAACAAATATTTGAGTTAAAGGATAAATACCACCATAGATGTTGACATCATGGTATTTATAAACAACAGCATATCAGATCACAAATAGGATACAAATAATGTCCAATGATCCAAATACCAATAATGCAACTATGTCGAACACTTATACTTGGTAAAGGAATCAATAAGTCCGAAGTAATACGGATGTAAGACGCGCTCCTTGTCAATAAGTGGAATGCAAATAATGACCAAGATAAAAAAGGAGAAATTGGAATATCATGAAGCAAATTACCGGTAAAAATAAAGATATACAGAGCAATTAAAAGACTTAATAGACTATACATACAAAATAACTCAGTACCTCAAAAACATTAAAGTCTCCGTATATAAATGCTAATATTTAGAAGAAGAGTATTTTCTATGTATTGTTTTAAGGCGGTCTTACTAATCATTTTTTTTATTTTGCTTAGGAGCAAAAATGTATAATGAGTCTTTAGTTTCTTTATTATTTTAGAATTATTAGTTGATTAAGAAAATAAAATAAAATATTATCAAATTCTTTGTGCTTTCTTATGCACCTTGCAACATATTAAGTGACTTAATTCTTTTAATACTTTATTGAAGAATTATTCTAAAATTTTTCTAAATTTCGACTAACTACTTTATGTCAAAACAATTTTGTACATTTTAGATACATGAAGGTATTTTAACAGCGCACCTTTTAAATTCCAAATTTTGGATACATTCATTCTACAACTAGATGATACAAAATGTATTAATGGCAAATCTTATCGATAATATTTGTTGATTTTCTGAACTCTATGTAAGTACTTAGTAAATGGATCTTCAAATAAAACATTAACAAATATCCAGAATGTATTCATGGGCATTTGTTAAAACTATAAACTTAAATATATGCACGGTATCGATCCACAATTCGATTCCAATTTTTCCGGGAATATTAATAAATTTGTTTGTGCGAGGAATTGAGAACGTGCTCCTTGAAGTACTCATCTTCTCTACCCCGACCGGCGTCATTTGCATTTCATTACATCACCGTCTCACTTATCTATTGTAATGCGGTGGCCTTCGATTTTAATTTGCGCCTCGGAATAATGTGACGCCTAATTGAAGACTCGTTTGTGTGAATAGGAGATAACGACTGGTTAATTGATCGATTGTCATGAAGTTCAAAGTTAATTGTACATTGATTCGAGAGAATTCTAGTTAAATTACTTTCGATTTTAAGTCAATCAATCGTGACGAACGTATGAGTTTAAAAAAGTTATAATATGTTAAAAATAATTGCGATCATACCATTAAATGTGTAAATTAAATTATTAAGGGCTGAAAGACCGCCGGTCGATAGCCACTTAACAAACTAACCTCCCAACACTCATATCATCATAAATGTATTATATTTGTCTTATCTGTATTTTTGTTTGTTAATAAAGATGTTGTATATATTAAATGATTATTAATTTTCCGATATAGTTGTGTTTAAAAATAAAAACATTATTAAGAGAAATTAGTAGTTTCTATGAGCTGTTTTACGATTATGTAGATATTAACAGCTATTAGTTAAAACAACTACTCAACGCACTAAACACCGCTATGCTTTAAATTATATAACGCATAGGTGTCGTTTAAATTGCTTCATCTCAATAATATATTTAAAATTGCAATCACTACAAGAATTATTAATCATATAGAAATAATGTATCACAAAGTATAATTCTCCACAATTACCTAATTATTTAAAATTATTTTCAGTATGATTGTTTCTTCAGATAAGTTTTATTTGAAATCATTATTATGTTTGCTTATTATAATTATTTTTATAATCAAATGAAAACATTTATTTGCCTTTTAGCAAGAATTTTCTCTTAAAGTTTCTTTGAATATATAATCCTGTAATTAAATACATTGTAGTTATCTGAAGTTCAACCTTCTCCATTAAAGATATCAAATAAAATGAATTAGATTTTATTTTTAATAATTTATCACACATAAAATAGTTTCTAGAAACACATATAAAGCTATAAAATAAGGCTATTAAAATCCGCGCATATCTAGCACCTAATCTTATTAACCCACTCAAGATTTACATAGCGGCTTTTCCACGATTATTAGTTTGTATATATGAATATGTTAACGAGTGAAAGTATATTAATAACCATACTAACGCCGTATATTACCTGCGAGCACATTGTACGCAAATGAGCATCCCATGCTGATTAATTCGCGCGTGCATCGCGAGCGAATTAATGAAGATGTCTTCTCACTAACGGAGAGCGTGATTAACGACTCTAGATGAAGGAACAGAGTCCAATTTGATTGTACCACGGGAGAAGAACAATATCTCCTCAGTTGGCTTCTGCATAACAATGCCGGCCATAAATAACCCCCGCTGTCATTGCTCGGGTCATAAATGAAACCAACAATTAACCTGTCGCCGCAGATCATTAAAGAACCTAATTAAAACAACGGAGTTCCCTTATTGTTCCGTAATTATCGATTTATATGTGAGATTAAAAAAAGAGGATGTTTAATTAATCGTAAATTACATTTTACGTCTTTGGGTCTTGTAATAGCGGCAGGTTAGAGCTACTAACGGGATTGCTAATTACAGTTTACCCTATTAGTGAAGCTGGTAAAGGTATATGATAATGGTTAATAAACCAAAATATTTCCATGCGTGCCATGTAAGATTGTAATCGCTCTGGCTAATCAATAAACATGATTAGAAAGTATGACAAGTTGATCCCCTAAGGTAATTTCATACCATAAAGGTAGTTTTAGGAATTGAGAAATCTGAGAGTTCATTATTTTGATTTAAAACAATCCGTTGTTTGTTGAGTTGGATTTTATTTCAATTTCACCAAAAGAGTGAATTGTTTAGAAAGTATTAACGAATCTCATAACATGAAAACATAAAACATAATAAAGATTTTTTATGGACTTATTTTTCATTTTCATATATTTTTGAATATCTGAAATTGTAAAAACAAGTCATGCCCTGAAGTTAAACAAGGAAAACAAAATGTTACTACTTAGTTATCTATTTTTGGCAAGGCCTATTCCCTAGTATAATTAAAAAGATCAGCAAAATAATATATTCAAGGCAAATCATTTTTTGTACCAAAATAATTAATCAATCTATTTTGGTTTCTCAAAATATGACGAAACATGACAAAACACATTTACTTAGTCTCAAAATGGTAGGAAAAACAATCATATAGAATATTTACAGCAAAAACTATTATATTTAATTGATTAATGGTTGAGGCGTTCACTTCGTGATACATTTTGAATATTTAAATAAAGTAAAACTCACTTTGTTAATATCACACTATTTATTTAAAAAGTGACTCGAGTTTCGATCAACAGCTGATCATTTTCAAACTTAAAGTAATTTAAAATACATTTTAACACATTTTTATATAAAGTTAAATAAAGAGGAGGATACTAGGTCCAACTGGTCGTTAATTATGGGGAAGTCAGGATTAGATTTTGCTTTGTGAATTTCCAGAGAACTAAATCCATTTTAAGCCCTTTCTCGGCGAAATGGATTATCTCTAGTACATCTTCATCAAAGGTATGACGGTTCTCAATTAATTGGTTCGCGAATGACGAATTTGTTTTATTTAATCGAAATGATGTTTTATGTTCGTTTAGTCTAATTTTGAAGTTGCGACCAGTTTGCCCTACGTAAATTCCTTGACAATCTTTGCATTTTAACTTATAAATACCCGATCTATTTAACCTATCGATAGGTGTTTTTGCATTAAAAATAGAGGTACAGATATTATTTGCTTTGAACGCTACATCAATGCCCTGTCTTTTTAGGATGTTACGTATTTTTAAACTGACTTCACCAAAGAATGTCAATGATTTATATATTTTGTTTTCTTCTTTTGGACATGCGTATAACATTTTGTAAATATTGTTATTCTGTTGTTTTTTAATTAAATTATCTAATGTTTTCTTCGAATACCCATTTGCCTTCGCTAATGTATGAATAGTTTGAATTTCTTTTTGATAGCCAATTTCTGATAAAGGCAACGTTATTGCTCTATGGATCATCGCGTTAAATGAATCTAATTTATGTTTGAGAGGGTGTCTTGAATTGTAGGGTATGAGGGAATCGGTGAAAGTTGGTTTCCTATATATTTCAAAATTAAATTGTTTTTTTGTGTTTGTGATTGAAAGATCAAGATATTTAATATTTTTGTTATGTTCTGTTTCTAATGTGAATTTAATATTAGGGTGAATTGTATTTACAAAATTTTAAATGTTATTTAGTTGTCTACCTGTCCCGGTGAAGCGGGCTAATATGTCGTCCACATATCTGTACCAAAATCTTATGTGTGTTTTGTCCATTTTTGAGTTTAGAATGATATTTGTTAAGTTTGCCATAAATATTTGTGCTAGCAATGGGCTTAAAGGAGAGCCCATTGCTAAGCCTTCTTTTTGTTCATAATATTTGCCATTGAATGTAAAATAGTTGAGTTTTAAGACAATCTTCAGCAGGTTTATAAATTCAGTTTTAATTGTTGGGTTGACGTTATTGTTATCAAATATAATTCTAATTAACTTAGTACATTCGTTTTGTGGAATTTTTGAAAACATATTTGTTACGTCGAATGAGATCATTTAATATTATTTTCTAGTTTAATTTGATCTAGTTTATGAGTGAGTTCAAACGAGTATTTTATTGATTGAGGATCAGAAAAGTTGTCTGAAATTTCTTTAAATAATGAATTAAGTTTGACAGAAATCTTATGGGCTGGTGTATTTATATACGTGACAACTGGTCTGATTCGTCGATCCGGTTTGTGTATTTTAATAAAACCGTACAATCTAGGACAAAATGGGTTCATGGTATAATTTTGAATTTTTCTTTTTCTGAGAGAATGGCGTTAGTATTAAAAATTTCTATTTTTAATTCTTCATGAAATTGACTGGTTGGACCTTTGTTTATTTCTGTAATGCCGGATGAACCGATAAACTGTGTATTTTTTTCTTGGTAATCTTCTGTTTTTAGTATTATTATCGAGTTGCCTTTATCAGCTTTTGTTATCGTTAAGTTATTTGACTTCATTTTGTTTTTAATGCTTTTTACTGTCGAATTCTGTCTCGACAATTAAAGTTTCTTGAAAATTCTTGTTATTTAAGTGAGGTGAAAATTTTGGGCCTAATTCTAATAACTTTAATTCCTTACTAGTAAATTGAATGTTTGGTTCATTAATTACCCGTGGATAAAAGGTTGTGTCGTTTGTTGTAGAAGTTGTTCTTATGTTGTCTTCTCGGGATGCTGCAAGATTCGCCAATTTCCTTTGTTGCGTTTGTGTTTTCTTGTAAATAATGTGGCTTACCCTGCTCCTAACTTGGTCGTCTAGTAGGTCGAATTCGACTAGGTGTAGATGAAACGCCAACTCCGTATGAAGGTTTTTGATGTAAGTAAGCAGAGTGTCTCTTCGTTGGAACCAAAATTTAGCTTCTGCTAGTATCCTCCTCTTTATTTAACTGTATATAAAAATGTGTTGAAATGTATTTTAAATTACTTTAAGTTTGAAAATGATCAGCTGTTGATCGAAACTCGAGTCACTTTTTAAATAAATAGTGTGATATTAACAAAGTGAGTTTTACTTTATTTAACTATTATATTTTTCAATGGGGTAAAACACTTGTTAAATTCCATAATATTTTTATTTTCAGTTGCCTGACACGTGTTTCGATCATTCCTGATCAGGCAACTGAAAATAAAAATATTATGGAACTTAACAAGTGTTTTGCCCCATTGAATTTACATATCTCGTTCCATCAAGAGTGTAGCTCTACCAGTATTAATTATATTATATTTTTTATAGCCATAGAATGAATATTACATTATATTTACTTGAGTTAAATTAGGTTGATGCAAAATACTGTCATATTAATCTGAGAGTACGAATAAAATTAAAACGAGAAAGGAGAATCGTATGTTTCTCATCAAAGACCTCTTGGAGACTTTAAATCATTTGACTTGATTAAATGGCTTATGACTTATATCTCTCCGTCTGTGGACAGAATGTCATTCTACACTTATTTTTTATTTAATCTTACTCCTTTTTAACTATCGGTGTAAGGCTTGTTATTGGTTCTGAAGATATTATTGTTATTTTTATACATAGCTTGGATTTTCTTGCTCTTTATTCTGTCAAATGCTTTTTCTAGGTCCACAAAACATACATGTGCCTCTCTGTTCTTCTTTATTATTTTTTCGCTTACTTGTCTCAGTATTAAAATTATATCTTGGGTGCTTCTTTCTATTCTAAATTTGCATTGGCCTTCTTCTATTCTATTTTCTACCTTGCTCCTGATTATTTTTTCAAGAATTCTTGCCATTACTTTACCTGGTATACATGTTAATGTGATTCTTCTATAATTACTGCAGTCCCTCTTGCCTTCTTTCTTGTATATGGGTAGTATTACTATATTCCACTCTATAGGTATCTTTCCCTTTTTGAATATTTCATTCATTAATTCTGCCAGTTTTCTACCTCCCACTTCACCCAGTTTTTAATCATTTCTGGGGTTATTTCACCTTTGCCTATTGCTTTTCCATTCTTCAGTTTTTTATAGCTTCTTCCATATCGTCCATATCGCTTTCGGTTTGGTTATTCTCTTCTTCAGATTTTCTTTAGGTCTTTGTTTCTGTATCTGTCAGTTCCTCAAAATATTATTTCTATATTTGCATTATTTTGTCCTCATTTGTTACTATCTTTCTATACTTATCTTTTATATTCGTCAGTCTGTGTCCTTTCTTTTGTTTTAATTGTTTTAATGTTCCGTAGAATAATTTCTGATTATATCGATAATTTTCGCTCATACCAAATTCCTTCTATGAATCTTGTTTGGACTTCTGTACCTCTATTTCTACTTCTTTACTTCTCTCTTTGTATTCTTTATAATCTTCATTTTTGGTCGTACGCAGCTTTTTTCCAGCTTTCTTTCTTATTTTTGATTTTTGCTTTTATTTTCTCGGACCACCACTCTATTTTCTTTCTATATTTGTTACCTATCTTTGTGGTTTCACAACTTTTCCTTGTTGCTTCTGTCAAACATTTTTTAAATATTGTCTATTTTTCTTTAATGTCTTTATTATCTTTTTCTTTGGCGAATTCTCTATCTGTTATCTTTTGGTATGTTTTGCGGTATTGTTTTTCTTTAAGTTTGTGAGTCTTTATTTTCTCCTTAATTATTTCCCTTCTATTGTCAGTTTGTACTTGTTGTCTTGTGGCTGTCTATTTTAAATATTGAGTGATCGCTTCCGATCTCGCTTATTCTTAACTTTTATGTTTTTGACTATTTTCCATTTATTTTTAGTTATTAGGCAGCAATCGATTAGGGATTTTTCGTTCCTCGCTAATTGCGTTCTCGTATATTTGTGTATATCTTGTGTATTTTGTGTTTGTGACTATTAAGTTATTTTCTAGGCAAAGTTGTATTATTCTGTCTCCATTATTGTTCCTTGTTTGTTGTCTCCTACTTTCCCCATGTATTATTCTATTCCTTCGCTTTGTTTATCCACTCTTCCGTTTAGGTCTCCTATGATTATAGTGTTCTCCGTGCCATCGTCTATTTCTATTTATATATACTCATAGAACTTGTCTTTGTCTTCTTTTCTTGCATCTTCATTTTCTCCATATGCTGTTATTATAGACCATTTTTCATCTTTTGTTAGCATTATGTCGACATTATTCCTTTATTCGCCTGCCTTTCCTTCCTTATAATTTCTTTCTGGTGCTACTATTAATCCTTCCTCCACTCCTGATTAGATTATCCAGTATCCTTTATGTATTCTCTGTATACCCTTTCCTTTCCTTTTATTTCTGTTATTCTCATTATTTCGATTTAATCTTCTATCATTTCCTCTATTAGTTATATTTCTTTTCTTTTAAGGCTTCTTAGGTTCCATGTGCCTATTCTTAATTCGTTTTTTTTTCTCCCCTATTTCTTCTTTTCCTTCGTACATTCCATGTCGTGGTATTTCTTTGTTTTTTGGTGTGTCGTTATTATCTGCTTGGGTCGCTTTTGTACTTACTTTTCCTTGTATAATTACTTTTTTGCCTATGTTTCCGGATCCCTGCTACTAATCCATTCTCCTGCTCATTGCAGGTGTATTGTTCTGCATTTATTATTAATTTTTAGTTCCCTTTGTATGTTTCCTCTCTTTGCACTTCTCTCTTAATTGTGGTCATGTCGTTGGCAATATATATTTGAGTGTTCTTCAGCTTGTTACTCTTAGCATTCGTAATTTTCTCTTTTTTCTCTCTTGTTTCAAGTTTCGCTATTATTATCTCTTCTCCTTTCGCTTTTTCCACTATGTGGGCCTTGGCTACTTTGACTTCTACTTGTAGTGTTTCCTTGCAGAACTTCTCTACTCCAGACATTACGATCTCTTCACTTATTTTGTGTCCTTTTATCACAATGTTTTTCCTTTTTTTATCTTTCTCTATAATTTCAAATCTGTTCTCTAGTTTTTCGTCCTCTTGTTTATTTCTTTCTTTTCTCTTGCTCCCATTTTTCCTTCTTCCTCTTCATTTCCCTTCTTATCTCTTGTATTTCTTCCTTCAATTTCTCTGTATTTTTTTTATATCTACCATCATAATTCACTTCCATATTTTCTTGTTCTTTTTCCTTGCCTTCCGTCTCTGATTTGCTCTTCAGTTCGTTTTTCGCTGTCACTCTTTCTTTTAGAATTTTCATTTGTTCTGGTGACCGTAGGATCTTTTTACTGTTAGTAAAGATGTCTTTTTCCTCTCTTTATCGTTCATCTTCCTCTTCACTCTGTTGGTTCTCTCTAACTTTTGTCGACAAATTATTGATTGTACTCGCCAATATCTTTACTTTGCTAACGTTTTGCTACCTAGAATAGACCTTGCCCAGTGCATCACACTCTTTTATTAACCTTTATGCAACTACTTATTTATCTATCCACTATATTAATTATCATTTCAGTCAGATTTTGGCTCTATTTTCTCTTAGGTTGGCGAGAACCTTCTCACTTTATATGTCTTTACTTTATTTCTAAAATTTTAGGTCATACTCTTCTGTTTTCTACTGCTAATAAGGATGGCTGAACTTTGTTTTCTGACTCTTCTTGATAAGTACCTTACATTGTAACACTTTCTTGTCAAAAATTGTCTGCAATATTATGAATCATAAGTGTAGAAAATGTATTCTTTTGACATTCTGCCAAACTATTTCTTTATTTATCTACTACATGAGTTTCCATTTCAGCCAGATTTTTGTTCTCGATTTAGCTCGGTGAGTGCTTACTTTATCTGTCCTTTCTTTTCTGACATTTTAAATTATATCGCCTGTTCTCTATAACTTTTGAATTACTGTGCATGTTCTTAGGAATGACTGAGCCTCGAGGACTTTTGCGGTTTGATTTTTACAGATTTAAACCCTTTTCTTCTTCTTCTATATTTGTGTATGTTGACAGAGATCGTCTACTCGACTCACCTGAAATATTGAGAAACACAAGTATAGAAAGTCTATTCTTTTAAAATTGTATCCTATCAGTTTTAGGTTTGTCGACCAGACTAATAAGTATAAATATCTGGCCCTTTTTGAGAAAAACCCCAGTTTGGGCATAATTTTATTTTGAGTACTCGTCAAGCACGAAACAAGATCTCAGTGCCTTTCTTTGCTTTGCTTTAATAACCCAAGCAAACCCAAAGTAATGTGAACAAAATATTTATTTTCGTGCATATTTGTCCTTTAATTTTCTTTTTAAATAATCATGTGAAAAATAATAATTAGAATGAATTATTTTGAGTGTTTTACATTATTACAATGTAAAAACTACCAACTAACACTTAAAACAAATACTGCACCTGTATAAATCAATATTAAAAATATAATATGTTTTGGTTTAAATGGTTTCAGTGATTGCATAGTCTACCATTTTAAGACTGCAAATGTAAAAAAAGAATATTTTTTCCACTTTAGAATAAAGTATACATGTTTAAAATATTTTATATATCGCAACTGTGTCTACACGTTATAAAATATGTTTACAATAATTGATTGTGATTAAAACATAGTGAAATTTTCAATCCAGTTTATTGTCTTTATTATTTCTTTGATTTATTCTAACTATATTAGTTCTTCTAAATAACTTTGATCATTTCTCTATTATTATTGCTTTTATTTCCTGCTCGTCTTTAATCCTGTATTTTGCTTTATTCGCTTTGGAAACGTGTTTTATTCCTTTAATGTACTCTAGTGCTTTCTATTTTTTGCCAAAATCTTGCGCTTGCTAAGGCTTTCAACACTTCCCCATTGTTTTTTCCAAATTTTTGATTTCTGTAGTTCCGTTTTCTTCTGGCATCTAATTTACTTTAAGTCAAAAAAATATTAAGATTTTGTTATAATTGTTGAATAAACTTTTTAAATTTTAACAGAAGATATTTATTTATAAAATATTATAGATAATTTTAGAAATTATATTTATGTACGATAGTTTATTTTTAAGGTATTGGTATTAGTAACTTAAAAATGGTAATAATCTTACAAAAACAGAACAAATACTATATTCTACTACACTTTTAGATACTCTTAATTTAAGTTTGAGACATCTTTTCTCTCTTGCAATTAGGTATAACTGTACACAGTTTAATGAATCTTATAAATAAATTTTAACCACAACTTTTTTAAAATTTGTCGTAAATAAATTAACTAAATATTTTCAATACTAATGTTAATACATGAATATAACCATGTTAAATATTCCGTTTGAACTATTATCCTTCAAAAATTTGACAAATTATGGTGAATAGGCAAACTATCAAAACAACCTTCTACTATTCACGCTGTTCATTCAAAATCGGATATCTTCAGCGTGACAGTGCGCTTCTTTTAACCTATCCGTTTATGTAAATGGGAACAGTCTGCCCGCTCCAAATACCTGCAGAAGTGCCGTTTAGGTACCGCAAACCATTTATCAAGGCTCGAGGACCCCTGGAATTTCCTTCCTGGAACCAGTTGGACATTTGTTCCAGTCGAGGCTTTTCACGCTCGAACGGAGGCGCTCACCTTTTCGGCTTTTGTCTGTCAACTGAACAAAAAAGCATACACACAAAATAGTTTATGCTAATTGGGGACCGGACCATTAATTGTCAACGGGCAGCGGACCAGGAAAAAATAATTAATCGGACTTTTCCACAAATTAATTCCATGGTGCGTGTTCAATCATTTGGACAGAGAAATATTACCGTCGTCACAGTTGGGCCCAGTGTGTGAAAACTTTTGAAAGGGTTAATCAGATTATGTTTGTATTGAAAATACAGAACGTAGGAAGTAATTGAATGAATTATTATAGCGTAGTAAATGTGTATTAACCATAATCACTGCCTTTGTATTTTGAGTAAATTATACTAATTACCAATTAAATTTGCAAATTAAGTCCGGCTTATGCGAAACGTGTTATTATATCGATACGTGGGCTGTTAAGTGAAGACTGTTGCAAGGTATCCCGGGGCCTTGTTTTGGGTTTAAGGCTGTTCGGCAGCCAAGGTCTCTTAGAAGTGGTCATGTTAGCTGATAAACAACTGCCGTTAACATGAAAATTAACGTATGATAATTTAGGTATAATGTCAGAAAATATTTTTTGTATATATTGTTAATAAACTTAGTGAAGTTGAATATTCTTTATAAAAAGACAAAATGTGACTATAAAAATCATTCTTCCTTTAATTAATTCTAGTTTAGAATTCCATTCTAAAAATAGCTGAGGTAATATGACTAGTACTTTTAGTAATAGTATGTATATTTTTTTTATTTATTTTTATTTTTTTCGTTCTGAAGATATGCATTTACTTAACTACTAAAATATAGCACTCTGAATGGTAACAAATTATAACATTTAAATTGCTTTGCTCCAACGCCAGCGTAAACAGGACGTAAACCCATATTACACTTATATATATTCCCATTTGATATTTGGTAAGTTGTAGTCAACAAACCATCGTAGTCGATTTCGGGTAAAGTTGAGTAATCCAATCGACACATATAAAGTATATACTATGATTTTTGTCAACAGAAAATAATATACGATTTTCAAAACAAAATATTTTTTTCGAAATTGATTACATATAAAAGAGAATATGTGGGCATAATAACACATAATAAACTACAATTAAATTTTCACCTTTTTCCCTTTCTTATCCAATAATGAATTCTTCAGTTCTTCGCCCACTCTTCAGTTTACCAGATAACTTCAAGTATCCTACCACTCACACATGGCACATATTTCCGTACTTAGCATCCACCCAGCTTTTATTCCTGTTACTCTCTTTGTCCACATCTAGGTCTAACCAAAATATTCTTTTTCACCCTCTTATTTTGACAACCTTCCGTGCACATAGCTCCTGCCTTTTATAATTTTCAACTTCCATCCCTTTTCTTTTACTTATAACGTCAAATATAGTTAGCACACCTTAACCATTCCTTTACTATATACTCTCACCGTTTGCCCTTATATACTTAGATTTCCCTATATCCACCCATATTTTCCACACATCTTCCACTAACATCTACTCCTCTAGTCTACGCACTTTCATCAAGTATGTTGCCACTATCTTCATTACCTACCTTTGTAAACTCGCCCTTTTAATTACCTGAAACAGTATATTTTCGAAAGCTTCAAGAAACACATCTGCTTTTTTGCTATATACTATACGAAAGAAAAATGTTGCTTTCTTCCACCAATATTGTAAAGTATCATGAGTTGCAATAAAGTGTTTAAATGAAAAGTTATCTACTTGCATAAAAGGCAATGGGTTGAAGCAACCATGTACCTAGATTTTACATTATTAGGACAGAGTCTTGGATCAGTGTACCTTGGTTTTGAGGCATTGAAGCAATTAAACCCAGATATCTTCATTGAAACCATTGAATATGCATTCACTTTGCCACTCTAAGTATATTGCTGGATGTAAAACTACATGCTACGTGCATCATACAACCATTTCCACAGATATATTTAAACGTTTAATTATGGAGGCGTTTACTTTGTGGTACATCTTGAATATACTGAAGAAAGAAAACCACCACTTTTTATTTAACAAATTGCATGTGACTATAGTTTCGACTATCAACTAGTCATTATCAAACATAAACTTTATGCTTGATTGTTTATTAGTCAAAACTATAGTCACTTACTAAACTTTATGTTTGATAATGACTAGTTGATAGTCGAAACTATAGTGACGTATAATTTGTTAAATAAAAAGTGGTAAAACAAAGTGATCCTGTTTTCTTTCTTCAGTATATTTAAACGTGTTTCAAACCGCCGTACCTCAATCAATAACCGTAACATAATTGTGAGAAGTCCATTTCTCACCTCAGAAAAACTATATTATTACAGAATATTTGCTTAGTTATACTCACTAGCTATACAAAGCTCAGATATCACAATGGTCAATTCCACAATCACATTGGAACATCTCAACAACTTATGGAACCGTTCACTCTACTCACAGGTCAGGAGGAACTTTTTAGGATATTATTGACTTCTGAGGCCTCAAGGTTAGGATTTTTGGCTGTCACAGGAGAGGAATATGCCCACACTATTAAGTTTATACTATATTTGTCTGATGAGGAGATAGCAGATATTAGAGAAAAGGCTAAGGCATCAATGGACAGGTTTCCACAAAGATGTTTACAGAGGAGTTTTTGAGAGCTTCAGAGCCTCTTTTTAAACAATGAATATAGTAAGTTTTTTATTTGTTATTTAATATTGTATAAATATCATATGTTAATAATTTTCTCTCTGATTCTACTTTACCTGTTTCTTTTATATTATACCGAATGTTTTCCTCGCGTTTCTTTGTTCCAACGTAATATATTTCAGGTATCCATACATATTTTTAAATTCAATATCCCAAATATTGAATCACGGCAATCCTTTCAATTACCTCGTTTTCCTATTATAGCTTCTTCACCTTTTTCTCCCTTCTATTATTTCGAAATCTCATATACTTCGCTTTTTCACGCTATCCATATACCTCTTTACCTTTTTTAGCGTAACCTGCATCTTTTAATAATATCTCGCCATTATCACTATATGATCAAGCTTCTTTTCCTTGGAACTCATTGCTAAATATGTAAATTAATTAGCACAACTTACAACCCGGCCCTTTCCCTATCCATTTACTAAATTTAACCTTATCTAAAACTCACTTTTTTTATATAGTCTGCTTAACCATTTTACAACGTCCAAGAATAATACATATTGACTTCCATTGCCTTATGTCGCCATTTCTAGCACGCTTGTCATAGTAAATATTTTATCACTCGGACCCTCACAGTCCTAGAATAACCCTAAGCATCTGGTAAAAACATATTATTACTTATATTTCTTCTAACCAATTCTTTACGACGGGCATTGCAATTTTTACCCAATATACCTTACTGATATTCTTACCCAATTATATTCGTATTAGTTCCTCTATCATTTACGGAGAACATAACCCACATTCATCATGACGTTGTTATATTCGTCTTCTCTCTCTATATATCATTTAGCAGCCTCCTAAACCACACCTTTCCTTTTCATATCACCTTCAACATCGGAACCTTTAATGCGTCCATTGCTTATGCTCCTATTCGTTTCACTTCCTCAGTCGCATTTTTAGTCCTCCCCCCTTTTAGTCCTCTATTTTTACCGTTAACATACCCACTCCTTATCTACGTAGTAAACCACTTAGTTTTCTTGTTCATTTTTTACTTTAAACTTTAGTTATCTTCCCTTTAGTAGAAGCATTGTTGATAATAGATTGATTTGTTAAACTTTTTAAAGATTTTCTTTCTGAAGATGCTGAAACAGATTAACAAAATTTTGGCATCAGATAGAAAACATGGTATCATATCATGTCAGTTTGAAAAGTTTTTAAAACAAATCCCGAAATCAAGGGAAAAAAAGCATCTAAATGCTAAACCAAATAAGTATCCAATGCTTAACTGTTAAAACAGCGGAGGGAAGGAGATTCGGGTTTGAATGGAAGAACATTTAATGCAATTGAATTCCGTTCTTCAGCATGCTGACAAAATTTGTATTTTTAATATACATATATACAATGTGTCTGCTTAATTTCGCACCATATGGAAAACTTTTTTATTATTAATTTTAGGAAAAAAGTTATTCTTTATAAAAAGTTCTGCATCAGATATCAATTTTTTAAGCCGTATACGGATAATATCAAAAATTATGAATTCTGCTCAAGAGTAAAGTGCCTTTATTTGAGATAATATCGAAAATTATAATTACGAAAAATTCTTTAGAATGAAAAACTATGTTTTAATATGCAATTATATCCAATTACATGGAAAAAACTTGTTTTCTTTTTTTTTATCTGAAATAACAATGTAACTATGCTGCACTGATAAACAAATGATTTCTTGATAGCAAGAATTGTTTGACAATGAACGTCAAATAAAATTTGTTAACATGCCGGTAATCTTGAGTGTGGAAGGAAAAGTAGAAATTATTTCAATCGTAAAAATTATAAAACTTATCCTGAAGCAGCTGAAATTTTTAATAACAGACATCCAGTAATGAGAATTATGGAAAAATACAAATCATGTGGAGATGTTAAAAATAAATTCACAAACAAAAATCGAAAACCTGTTGCAAGTGAGGAGATGAAGTTAAATGTAATGTTATCTGCAGTGGAAAAACCGAAAAAGTCTTTGCGAAAAAGGACATCTTCGCTTCCAGATAAAATTGGTAAAGATACAATATTACAAATTTTTAAAGAGAACAAGTTACATCCATATAAACCACAATATATTCTTACTTTAAAACCTGGGGAGTACGACAAACGCCTAGATTTTTCTTTTCATATCCAAGGAAAGCTAAAAGATGATCTTTTTTTTGCTAGGAAAATATTGTTTTCTGACGAAGCTACATTTACGTCTAATGGAGCAGTATCTATCTCAAAATTTTCGACGGTGGCCTGACTCCATTCCTCACTTTATGATGAAAATTCGCAATCAATACTTATTTTAAAACTAACGTTTGGTGCGCCATGCAAGGATAAAATATTAACAATCTATGACTTCTCAACGATATCTAAATTTGTTACAAAATCAGTTGCATGATTTTCTTCGTGACCTTCCAAGACATGAACGGCAACAGGTATGGTACCAGCAGGACGGTGCAACATGTCATATTACGATGAAAGTAAAACAATATCTTTAATGAAAGGTTAATTAATAGATGTTCCGACATTTCTTGGCCAGCTAGGTCACCAGATTTAAGCCCAGATTTTTTTAGTGGGGTTACTTAACACATTGGCGGCCAACTAGTTTTTTTGTGAAATACAGAAAAAGTTTTCTTTGTTTTAAGGTTTTATTTTATAAAATTAGTAAGAATATGCTTATTTTATTCACTTTGATGCATTTTTCAGACGAAATTACGGGTTTTTGTATGTCAGTTTTGCCCCGTAAGGCAATGCGTCAGTCACGTGTCTCACTTTCATAAACATTCTTTCTAACAAATTCTATGGCCAATCAAACAGCCATTTGGCGTCAGCCGGAATGTTAACACCGTTTTGTCGACAAACGATCGTAGAATATCTCTGCAAGAAAATAAACCAATATAGTACATTTTTTCCGAGATTATAACCTACAGCTGTTTGAAGGGATATTGGGTGGCCAAGTTGTAATAACGTACATAAGGGCCGCATCAAGCAATTCTACTAACAATTCGTGACTGACAGCGCTAAATAGAAAGTTTAAAGTAGGTACTCACTGTCAGACATATGTTACTGACGTGGCCCCATTGTAATACTTCAGTGTCAGTCACCGGTGACTGACAAAACGGTCAACGGGTTAAAAAAAGGGTATATTAACACAGGCTATTCACAGGCGTAGAACATTTGGAAACAATTATTATGGAAACAATTCAGAGTATAACTTCGAATATAATTAGAAATGTATTGAGGAAATTTTCTTCTAGAACGGAAACCTTTATTTTAAGAGAAATCGGATACGTTGAAGCAATATTGAATTGATGAAAACTATTACACGCTTGTTACGCAATTAACATTGTCAGCACTAGTATGTTTTTATATATAGTATAATTTTGTTATGTATCAATTTTAATGCATCATCACAATAATGCAACATAGAGATTGCGAGACGTAACGGTTATCAAAGTTGTAACAAATAAAAAGTTAACTAAAAAAGTTTCGGTTATTGTCAAAAACAAAAGTAAGTACTTTACTTTTGAGCCAAATTCGCTATTTGTTTGAGAAACCGCGTATACAACTGAATAAATTTAATATCTGATGATTGCAATTGAAGTTTTCGACCATGCAGAACTGTTTATAAAGAATAACTTTTTTTCGTAAAATTAATAATAAAAAAGTTTTTCATATGGTGCGAACTTAAGCACATAACGGGTGTCCAACAATTATTGCAGTCCCGGGTGGCGTTGGAATAAAAAACGTAGGTCGATTCTTACATGTTGCAAATAAATGAACTGACATTTTAATTGTCAAACATAACCTAAACGTGCATTAAAAATGTCAGTTCATTTATTTGCAACATGTAAGAATCGACCTACGTTTTTGATTCCAACGCCACCCGGGACTGCAATAATTGTTGGACACCCGTTACATTGTATATATATTCTATTATAAAAGCATATATGATAAAGACAAATATAATATAATATATTTAATAGCTTAATAGCTTTGTTCTCACCTTGCTTCTTTTACCACGCTTATCCGAATACCTACTTTTAGTAGATGATTCAATTCCACAACTTCTTTCTCTTCCATTCCTTTCATATTTTCCATTCTCAACCCTAACGTAACCACGTAATCAATTCTTGACGTTTTCTGGGGACCAATGTATGATTTCTTCCCTCCATAAACTCCATCTGTGTATTGCAACACCCAGTCCTTCACTCACCTCACAATTTATACACTAATTCTGACATATTCGTTCAATTACTGAACTAAAATTGCTAATCCCTCAATCTTTCATTAAAATCATCCCCAATCACATACACTTTCACATTTATATGATACAATTCCTGGTGATATTTAACCCGTGCAAAGTCATCGTCACCTTGCCTTCTATAATAGTCTATTTTATTCCCACCATAATCCACTAATCGTCCTTTTCTTTATAGCCAACTTCGATGCAATCTATACACATATTCTGAGATCTGCGTTTCATCACTAAACTCTGTCACTAAGCCTTTCTCATAGCTATCCCAACCTTACATAAAAATCACTCTCAACCACATATCTTCTTATTTCGATGGCTTTTCAGTCTATTTGCGTCGGTATTTAATCCCAGTTTTTTTTTGACATACACCACTCCCACATTTCTCCGATACAATATCTGCAGATATTTAATCCATACTAGACCATCGACATCTTCTTACACCTATAAAAGAAAAATAGCATTCTTTCATATATTCATTTAATAATAATCTTCTTTTGGCCTTCTCTTTACTGACAACGTCGTTGCTTTACCTACTGGCTACCTAAATCCCCCAGAAGATAATCTTTTGTTTCCTCTTAATCTTCCCTCATCAACTACATTTCCACTAACCACACCACGTCTTCTCCATTTATCTACTCCTATGTATCTTATTTATATTCAATATATTACAAATACAACTCGCTATGGAACATACTACCAAAACTGTTTTTATTTACCTTCAACCTATCTCTCAGAAAAGTCTTCACACCTTTCATAATCATAACATCATCTACATTTATTTCCGTTATATTTTTTTCTTTTCTTTCCTCTCTTTCTGCTCATTCAAAATTTTCAATTCCCTTTTGGCGCCTCTTTCATTGACCACTTTGATTTCCTTCGATTCTTTGCTTATTAACCACGTGTTTACTAAACCTATCACTATATTTTTTTTGGTTTTCCACTCCTCCTTCTTGTATTTATATTTTATCCCAGCTACATTTTAAAACCCTATCATTGTAAAACCTTAAAATTGCCCAAACTGTTATTATTCTCGAAAATTTAATATTTTACATTTGCTGTTCATATATTGGATATTGTCTCAAGCTACTCGTTTTTATATAATCACCTTCTTATAATTCTTTTATCCCGATCTGACTTAAAGATTTCTTGATTCCTTCATAATATGATATATCTCATGGAATGTTTCCACTTACAAAATCCTATTTTGGTCTTACCTTCAAATCTTGCTCCATGAAAGTCTCTAGATCCTTATTAATTATTTCATCTTTTAGGTTTATTAAACCTCATATATTTTATTCATCTCATTAGATATATAGGGCAGCATTTTTGATTTTAAAAATATAGTTAGCAACATCTGTTGAAGCTATAGGAAAATATTGAGAAAGAAATATAGGACGTATTGTTTTTATTAGTAAAAGAACATTGGAAAATCAATCCATCTTTGCCCTTTTTCTTTCCTGCATCCTTTTATGATTTTGTAGAATAACATGTGGTTTTCTTTTGCGTTCTTCTCTATTGTCTCACCGAACTTTTCCCAATCCCCGGTTTTTGCTATTCTAACCTCGTCTTTTACTATTTTCCTCTTTTCTTTGTATCTTGCGTAGTTATTATTGTTTTTCTCACTTTACTACCTTTGCCATGCTTTTTTCTTTTCTTTTATCTTTTCGTGTATGTGCTCTGACAACCAGGCTGTCTGTTGTTTCTGGTCTGTACTTTTCTTAACCCCACAAGTCTCTTGTGCCGCCTCAAGCATCCTTCTTTTTAGATTGTTCCACATTTCCTCTACATTGTCGCTTCCTTTTACCACTGCTAGCTTGTCCTCTACTGTCTCCTTGTATCGTATTGCTGTTTCTTCATCCCTTAGTTTATATGATCTTATCTTGTTGTATTTTATTGCTGTAGTTGGTGGTCTTTCTTAATTGTAGTTACTATTACGTAGTGATCACTTCCTATTTCGAAGCTTTTCTTTGCTCTTATATCTATTATTTTGCTCTTTCTTCCTTGTTCTGTCACTACATAATCTATTATATATTTTTCGTTCCTATTTACTACTTCTGTAAATACTGATATTTAATATATTCTGTTAGAAATGTAATAAATTTTCTTAAACGCCAATTTAATCATAAAATAGCTCTCGGAAGTACTACAATTATTACGTTGCTTAGTCTACTGTTATTAGAGTTCAGTTTAGAATTCAAATCTGGTAATTTTCGTCAAATAAATGGTATCTTCAAATAATGTTAATATTCGTGCTAAAGGTTACAGCTTGGAATAAAAGAGAACAATCTGATAGACATTTCTTCTGCTCAAAGATATTTAAAGTTAGTTCATTATAACTAATTTGTCTTCTATAATCGTTGCAGCCATTGGGCATAAAAATTTGCATAATGTTTAGTATTATATCGTAAGATCTGATTTATGTTGCCGAAGTGCTGTCCTAATATAAAGATAAATTATTATCTGATCGTGCATATTTTCGTGAAGTCTATATCGGGTGTTGATGATTTCCACACAAAAGGCCAATTACCAATCACTGTTTTTTTTGTTCAATCACGTCTTGTCCGCTTTGCGTTTGGTGGTAGCGCAGATATGATCGATTTCCTTTTGGGACGTTTAATATGTATTAGGCATGATTAGTGGAGTTTTGAGCAGTGCCGCGATTTGACGTGTCCCATATACCGTATTTGATTTAGTAATGTTAGCTGTCGGAACGGATGTAGGTAAATAAATTAAATCCTGGTGACTGGCGTCGGCCACTGGAACAGAAACTGACAAGGCGATATGACGCGCATGAATTGGTGAGACGTGGCAGTCGCTGCGATATTTCCTGGGGCCGGACTGTGGTCGGACAATGCTAGATAAAATGACATCCGTGGACCGCATTCAGTCAGCCAGAGACGTGTAAACCAAAGAACTGGAACGTGGATATGTGCATGTGTGTGTGTGTACGTGTGCGGTTGATGGGTTGAGAGTTGGGGGTGGGGTAGGAAAATGTGAGAGTGTATGTGGTGTGCTCGAAAACTGACTGGCAGCTCCAATACGCGCCCTGACATGTATTAATGACGACCCTGTGCGATTCATCACTCTTCCACCTCTGCACATCCCTTTCTCGCTCTAAAGATCAAACGCATCCTTGTTTATCTGCTGTGATCAATCACTTTTGACTGCTGGAAAGAAGCTCATTTATTACCCCTTCTCGTATAGCGGCGGAGCGAGGAGAACCCGCCGGCTCAGACCATTAAATTGATAAATTCGCGGAGCCCGAGCTCCTCGGCAGATATATAAAATTTCTTTTATTGAGTCATTATTTTTTAAATTGAATTCATCCGGGGAAATACATTTCGAGGCGGTGTCGTAAATCAATTCGCAATTTTTCACACTTGTACTATTTTGATGGAAAACTCATTTTAGTTAAAAGCAAAATAAAGAATCCCCTTTTTATTTAAAAATTCTTTTTTATAACTTATAATTATTTACACCAATTCAATTACTAGCTTATAAAAGATCTTACCAAACGTTTTATATAACGAACATTTTAAGTAATTACAGTTCCTTGTGCTTTGGATCTCATTAGGGTAGCGCAGTGGTATTATGTTACCTTTAATTTGATTATGTGATATGAATGTTATGTAATTCGATTTTTTAAAAATTTTATATACCTTTAAATTAGCTATGATTTAAATTTCTAATATATCTGTCAGTCTTGTCTGTAACAGCGTAGTTAATTTACGATAACGAAAGGAAGCGACCGAGTGTAACTGCGTCATCGCGATCATTAGCGCAGAGTTTGGCCGAAGGTCGACGTTGACTGACTAAGATGAACAGCGCTGTCATTTCTGATTTGGCCATCAATAACCTGGGGGCCTGCACATGCCGGCCAGGATGATAAACGTCCCGAAAGTTGCGAGCAAGAAGTTGAAGTGAGGAAGAACGAATGCGAGCCAGATATCTCGGTCATTAGGGACTCCCATTTCTGTCATCCATCATCTTCCAAGACGACCTCAGAAGACTAGTCACGATTCACCAGTCAGAGGGAGTACCTCGCGCACCTTCTCTACCTTTCGCAGAAGTGGAATGCACCCGACGACGAACATACATCATTAAATCCATTAGGAAATTCAAGATAATGATACGGACAGGCGTGCACATAAATAACTACGCTCTGTTAGGCAGCGCTAATTAATCACAGACGCATCGCCAATTTGGAAACTGGACATTGCTCTTCCACAAACGCAATTATGACCGACATATAGAAAAAGATCGAATCAATACTGGGAAAACAATAGGGGGACTCGTAATGACGGAATGGAATGCGTCAGCTGTTCACTCCTTATATTTTTTGGGTTTCCCCATACTAGAACACAATTTGCTAAATTAGTATTTGCAGCACATGCAACCACTACATATTTTTCATTTTTCAACGCATTCCCGAGCCACATTCACTCGCACACCTCTATTACTCAAACCGTTTCATTATATCATCAAAGAGCAACATCCCGAGAATGAAAACTTGATCCTCATTAACGTTCCGACGTTTTTCTTTTTATCTGCTATTCCAATAAATAAACTGAAAATTAATTACTAACCATAAAAGGCTATATTAATGATTCCTATAAAAAACACTTAATGGATAATTTATTTTCACGAGAACATAATAAACATTTTTTCCTTATCAGATTTCAAGAATTTTGTTTCCATTGAAGCTGCGGCAACAACGCTTTTATGTACCATATATAATTTACAGAATGACATGAGAAGTTTACTCTTCTGTCATTATTTCATCAAAAAAACATGTAGAGTATTCTACGGGGTAATATTATAAATCGTAGATTAAATACAGTATTTTATTCAGACAGTAGTGTTTAAAAAATCGTCTAATTATTTAGCAAATCGTGATAGAATAAACGTTTTAAAATTTCTTTTTATATCATGACTCTATACATCCTTCCAGTGATACTCTTTAATTATTATTAATTATATATACTACTTATCTTCACAGGAAATTTATCACGTTTAGCCTTTATATTATAGTACATTTAATAAAATAAATTCTAACAAATAAAAACAATATTAACAGCTAAACATATATTACTTACTCTTCATTTACTCATTTGGTCAGCGTTTAAATATTTCTAAATAATTTTGTATGCTTTCCACAAATTCGAGCAGTTGTTGCTTCATATTTTTTTCAAAAAATTTGGTTTTGGTTTAGGGTAATAATAGGTCTCAAATCCTTTAAACCTCAACATTAATATTAACATTTCTCTATGTGTGAATTCTACAGTTGTTTTATTAATAAGTCTGTTTTAAACATAGGGTTAAACTGTTTGGCATACTGCTTTTTTCTAGAAATTTTTCGTTTCATTTTTTGCGATTAGCTCTATTACTGGATGGAGAGCATTGGATAATTTCACATCTATCACACTGGTGTATGTGTTGAGAATTTGAACTCCTTGTTGAACTGTTCTTTTTGCTGTTTTGTTGGTATTTATTGCTGCTATTAGTTTTGATTTATTTAGTATTTGCACAAACACAGGAATCAATTTCAATTGAATGTACCGTTTATAAAACCGAACATAAACGTAATTAAATTATTGTAGAACTGTCAAGAACAACCGGTTATCGATTAATTTCGGATTTCATCAGGATAGCACTGTTGAAGACAACAAAACCTCTTTTTTTATGAGAGACGAGGAAACCCATAATTGCCTTTGTAATAGGATAACGTCAGACTCCTACCAACTAAAACCACTCTTTCGTAACCCCTATTATGTCTACTCCAGGACCATCAGTTTTTCCTAGTCTGAAGCCGAAGCGAAATGATCGCTAAGATTTGGGAGTTTTAACTCTTCAAGTATCTCTGAAACAAGATAATACCTTTAAGGTACCAAGATTTCATAGATAAATGGCAGTACTGATATTTCTCTTGATTACCACATCAATCAAGTCTCATTTTAGTAATAAAAACCTATGTGACATCACTGACCATGATAGCATACAATATCGTCACAGAAGAATCGCCCAAAGCTCTGGAACAAACTAAAGTAATTAATTGGTAATAAACTGAAAATGCCGTTCGGCCTCATCTAGCATCCTTCATCATTTCAGTAGCTATAAATATGTCAGCCGGACATATCTATATTTATTTGTAATTGTTGTTCAGTGTGGCCGCAAACTACTAATTATGTAATCAAAATATTGGAACGTATGATAATTTGACGTGTTTCGGGGCGCGCGCTCGATATGCCGGATGATTTATTGGAACCGTTCCGCATATTAATGGGCCGCGATATTAAAAATTACCATATTATATATAGCCCCCAATAAAAACGAATCAATCAGCCCAAATAATAATTATTATTTCCAATCATAAATTATTGGCCAGATGAAATTGCGCAATAATAAATTATTAGACAACGAAAAATTCCGCTCCATCAATTCACGTAATGGCGACGATGATTTATTCGTCTGGATCCCCTCCGGCTGCAATAACAACGAGAGAAAAAAAAACTGAGCCCGAATCCAATTTTATTAATTTATAATCTCGGTAGTTTTCAATTAATGTCGTCGTCAGAAGTAATGAACTTCTTGATGCGGAGGAGCAGTCCGTTCTTGCTTAATGATCCCATAATGAAGTTTAATTGTTTCAGTTTCTGGAGTGAGCTTTATTTTATCGCCGAGTTATTAATTATATCGGGCTTCTAATTAAATGTAACAAATGCGCCCGGTTTCTGGAATAAACTGCTCGTTCGCTCCTCGCTTTTATATTTAAATGGTCCTCCTCCGACTGCACGCACCACATTTAGCGTTTAATTTAATAAGTTTCTTTTCCGACGACGGGATCGATTCACTTGCCCCCAGGGGTCGACATCGAATCGACAAATTTTCCACGTCAATTAATATTTTATTACCCTCCCATTTTCTACCCAACTTTCTCGTTTATACTGAAATCTGCTCCTATTAAAATTCTAAATATAATACGTAGATTATATGGGGTACCTAATAAAATATATTCAGGCTCAAAAATGTGAAGAGAATTTAAATTGAAATTATAAGGTTCCTAAAGGCGTCATCGTGATTAACATCAATTGTCATTTTTATTAGGTCCCATTTATCGGTAACATAAATCTCTGTGCGAGAGGCCATTGTTAAAAACTAGGAGTGTTTTCGTGAAGGGTGGGATAACAAATGTTTCCTTTGTGGTGGTGCGGAAAAAATGGAGAGGTGATATTTATAAAAGGGGGTAATATGAGAAGTGATTTGGATGGCGGGCATGGGCATAATTCGATGTGAGCGACGGTTTGTTTTGTTTGTCCTGTCAGCAGGTAACATGAGTCGACTTGAAAACACGGGCGCAGCCTAATTGACAGGGACAAGTCAACCATCCGGATGTAATATCGGGCAGCCTGTCATCTCGGGGTACTCTTCTTCCACCGCTCGCCGCATTCCAGACAGGCCATGAAGAGGGTTCCTCAAGCTGTCACACGGTAGCACATAATAATAGTGATCCGACGCCGGCCGGCCTGATTATAAGAATGTTTTAGTGCCGCCGCATTTATAAGATTGACACGTCCGTGTTTGGACCGTGTTTGGTCTCTTCGGGGCCCTTGATCCAAGAGTGGTCTTTCCTTTCCTCTTTTCTCCGTGTGCTCGTGTGAGTGGTCAGACTGTCGAGCAAACAAACGGCCCCAAGTGTTCCCAACCTTTCAGCGATGTTTTGTTAATCCCGACAAAGGCTGCCACTCGATGCTTCTGGTCTTACTGGCAATTAGCGGTGTCGTCGGAGACTCCAAGGCATGTGGATTCCGGTGGCTCCGCCGCGCCCGTCCTAAGCTAACACATTACCTTCGACAAACAATGCCTATTTACATAAAATTGAATCAACACCCGCCCGAAGCACTGGAACGAAGAGTCCTTCCACCTTGCAGCCATTCAATAGTCAATTCACGCCGCTTCTCTTGTACAATTCTAGATGCGGACCACACCTCGTTGCCCACATAATTGCACATTACCGGTACCATTACACACCTCGGCAACATCCCATAACATCTCTATGACACATTAAACAACACTTGACCTCCTACAAAAAGACAAATCCTTTTACAAAACAGCCTTTCAGATCGCACAATATGTTTATCCATCAAACAATTACTACTCATAAATCATTCATGAGATTCGACTTGACGTATAACATATTACGAACACATAACTCCCATTGTTAATGTAACCTTTTAAAAAGCATGATATTTTGAAATGCATATTTTAATAACTACAAATAAAAATGAAGATAACGACTGCTTACGAACATATATTTCCCATTCTCCATTAATCAATGTTTTGAAATTACCATAACTTACATAAGAAAAACACCCAACTTTTACTGTTAGTGTAATTATTTTATTCTGCATAAGATAGTCCTGAAGTATCAAAATATATGCTACTATATGACATGTAAAAATAAATTAAACAAAAACCCATTATACATTACTTTATAACTAATAAATGTATTTGTTTACATAAAATATAGAAAATATAGCTTCTTTGGCCTATACAGGATACAATATATATTTACGTTGATATTTAGTAATATATTTTAAATATAGGTTATAAACAAAGCAATTTTTATATTTATATTTGACATTTTTTGGCAAGAAATAAAGAAGAAAAATTAAAGAAAGCAAAACAATATCGTTGCGATTTCATAAAAAATCAAGTTTGATTTAACATTTATAGCAAAAATTGATAAAGCAACAAAAAATCACAGCCTAATATAACGCAGTATTTGTTAAGAACAACAATTTTTGAAAGTGAGATACTCCACCATTGATTGTGTAATATAAATATAAATAATTTTTCAGTATTCTACAAACAATAATTGCACGACTATAACTTCAATATTTGCAGGTTATTATTAAGTGATCTATTAAATGAAAAATGGAAGAAGAATGAAAAGTCTGCTTTCTTCACAAAATTTCATTTAATGGTGTAGTTCATCCTTACATAACTTATCAATCATTCAAATATTATCAAATGCTGTCTAAAATAAATAAAAATAGTATGTTAACAATTTATAGATAAAGTTAAATTATTTGGGCGATTCTGATAGAATGACATGCTATAGATAGTTCTTGGAAGTAGATTAATATTAGTGTTCGTACTTTGTCAAAAGAATTCTTATGACTGATGAAGACTAATCCGTGAGCCTTTACTGCAAACAGTGTAAGAATTTTAATGCATTTTTAGGCGGTAATGAAGGATTACATTCCAGTATATGAATTTTCGGGGTGGTCTTTGATTTTAGTTGCTGTTAACACCGCGTTTAAGGGCAAAATTTGTGAATTTTTCAAAAAGATTCTAACAGGGCTGTTAATATACGAATCTTCATATTCCTCAAACGCCAGTGTATTGACATAAGTAATCACAGCTTTTTTCAGTTCATTATCTCTTTGAAACTTCAAATTATTTCTGTCAAAAAGACCATTTTTAATAATCTGAAGGAGCGAAGTCTGCACTATAGGGTGGATGGTTGATTATTGCACAACTGGTTGAGTTATTCGAGCCATATGAGGCCTGATAATGTTGTGAAGTAGAAGGCCGCCACTGGTCATCAGATCTTACCTTTCATTTTGAATTTCCCGCCGCAATGTCTGTAAAGTTGCACAATATGCATAGGCATTGATAGTGTCTCTACGGGTCATGAAGTCAATGAACAGTACACCTCGCCGATCCCGATTGTTGAAATTACGACGTTAGCATACTCATCCATAACATTTTCTTCATACACATCTTTCAACTGATGATGAATATCGCAAGGTCGTACAATGCTTGTGTTGAGAAATCTAATCACAGCACCTCAAAACTGGCGGCGTTCTTTATTTTCTTGAACATTATGAACACTCACTAAACAGTACAGTCAAGGCCAGCGAGAAATAGCTTTGCACACGATAATTTTTTCAATAATTTAAGTATTATCAAGTGTTCTCTAAAACAAATAAAAACAGTATGTTAACAATTTATGGATAAACGAAAAATTATTAGGGTGATTCTGATTTGATTGACATGCTATAAATAATTCTTAGAAGTATATTAGTATTAGCGTTCATATTTTGCCGAAAGGCTTCTTATGGCTAATAAAAATTAAGCCTTGAGCATTTACTGCAGAAAATGTAAGAATTTGAATTTAATTTTAGGTGGAAATGATTGATTACATTCTGGGTATGTGAATTTTCGTGGTAATAATTGAATTTTTGTTCCTGTGATAGTTTAAGTGAGTTTTTGATATCGTGCTTAGGGGCAATTTTTTTGAATATTTCAAAAGTTAATACATTTTAATAACTACAATTCTAACAGGGCTGTTAATACATGAATATTCATATTCCTCAGGCGCCAGTGTACTGAGATACGTAATCACAGCTTCTTTCAGTTCTTCATCTCTTTCAAATTTCTTTCCTGCCAAAAAGTGCTTGAGTTTTGTAAACAAATTGTAATGTGAAGAGGCCAAATCTAGACTATAGGAATTTCAGGAATTTCTATATTTTAAAAATCATTATGCATTTTTGCAACTTAAAACAATCTGGATCATTACACACATAAGAAATACGAGGTATAATTTAAAGTAAGTACTATTTCAAAATATTAAAGAAAAAACTTTTCATTCGAATTTTATTTTACATATAATTTAACCAACATTCCCACATAATTGCCGCTATTATTGATACATTTATGATATCGAACAACAAGCGTTTGTGTTCCGTTATCATAAAAGTCTGCCGCCTCGTCTAACAACCACTTGTACACTGTCATTGAAAACTTGTTCTGTTTCAATTTTTTGCATAAAATCGTCAGTAAAGACATAAACAGCTAAAAAGTCTCCCCTAAAAAGAGAACAAAAAGTTAATACAAGTATTTATAGAAGAATGCGGATGTTTAAGAGGATATTTGCACCCTAGCATCATGGACAAACACAAGGGTTAGAATGGAAGAACATCGCAGCTTCATGAACTCCGCTCAGTTTCATCCATCCAAAATATTTGTACGTTTTGTATAATATTTGGGTATATTCATATGTATCTTTTTAGAAAGGAAACTAAAGACTAATAAACATAAACATAAGGTCGGTCCGTTCCTTGTCATGAACATTGTTTCGGTCTATTCAAACAAATATAATCTTTTCTCCAAAAATACCATCTGGCGATTAGCACTAAGAAAGCGAATAAAAGCACGTGCCTCACAGTCGGCGAGATTGTCAATCGGCACGGTCATTTTAAATATGCACAAAATAGTATAAATAGGGTTGATTGTTGCTGTAATGGCGCCTATGGCTTAAAACAGACGAAGGATTACAATGTATATGCACGGACTGTCTAACGCGCTGCAGCAGGGTAATATCAAAACAGTACTTTATGTCTTGTAGCATAAGTGAGTTGATTTTCTAGGGTTACGAATCAGTCAGAACGCGACGTGGTCGGTATAGAGTACGCGAACAATTTTGCCACAGTGAAGTAAGTTAAAAACCTTTAGGTTTATTTTACATTGCCGTACTCTCTAACATCAACTCAGACAACGACATCTGAACTACCAACGACCTGTCCTTCGACTATAATCTAGTCTTTCTGGATCTTGAGTTCAGCACAAATAGATCCTTGAAAGAGGTAAAGTCGACAAACATGCTTAAATACAGATGAAAGTAAAGTTCTTTATCTCCCCCCTCAGATTATCAGATCTAAAGCAGTTGAAGAATTTCTCATCAGCAGTCATATCTGCTGTTAACAAATCCACGACCAGCAGAATCTCCGCATAGGTAGATCCCCTGACTATTCCACCCGAGCTAAAGTTTCTGATCAAAGAGAAAAAGTGTACCCTCCATCGGTGGCAAAATACGCTCGCCCCTTCCCTGTGTACTCACAGAATGTCAAAGACGATATGTTTCAAAGCAAGAACAATCTTTGGATCGAGAGTCGATGAATGAATAACCAAACTCTATTTGGAAGGTCGGTCGGACGCTCAAACGCCAAAATCACAACAACTAAACGTTATTCGGCGCAAAATGCCACGTTTACGCTGAACTTAACAAAGCTGAGGAGTTTATGGACGCTCTTGAATGTCAATTTACCTCAATCCAAGCGATAACTTCGAGGTTAATTTCGAAGTAACGGAAACCGTCCCGAATTACCTAGTAAATTCCAACAACCGAAGATGGATCTGTCAACCGGCCACCACCAAAGAGCTAAACGAGCTCATTAAGCAGCTCAAAAGTCCAAAAAGCTCCAGATATCGACGGTATCAATACCGCGATGGTTAAAAACCACAAGGGTATATACGTACTCTTTAACATCGCGAACGCCGTAATGCATATAGGATGTTTTCCGTCGGCAAGAAAGCTAGCTGATGTGATCAGCATCCTCATAGGAGGTAAATAACATCCCCTCCCAACGAGTTATCGTCACATTAGCTTGCTCAGCGTATTGGGCAAACTAATCGAAAAAACTCTACTGAGTCGGTTGAATTATTCCCAATTCGCAAGCCGGTTTCCAAACCGGCATGTCTATCAATCACCAATTATCTAAGGTGACCCAATTCAACTCTAAGAGCTTCTCGGTAAAACGCAACACTGAGAAGAACTAAATACGCCGCCTTATATGCGGAATATACAGATTTATCATCAGAAAAACCAAGAGTATCCTGCCATACAACCAAGAAATAGCAAAAAAGAGGGGAGATCTGGAATAAAATTTCCGAAATACAATGTCACTGCTAACAGAAAACATCGTAAGCCATGCTAATTGGTACTTAATTAGTTTCTCAAAGCCTAGAGCCACTATAACCTATCGGTGTTACTGTTCCTTTTGAGGAGAGCGTCACGAATGACGACCGGATTTCCCTAAATCATAATGTTATTTCGCTTGGGATCCGACTAAAATAGACCTTTCGGTCCTGGACTAATAATACCAATCACGGAGGAGTGGTTTTGGTCTGTAAGAGCCCGACACTACCCTATTATAAAGGTGTTCATGATGGACTTTCTCTCCTCTTATCAAATAAAAGTTAGTTGATTAGATTGTAGATCCACAAAGTGAATAATACCATTCATACATCGCATTGCAAACCTAGCTCAGCATGACTATGACTCTATGTCGTCATTATCGGTACCAAATAAATTAACTATCTTAATTTATTTTATTTTGTATTTATTATAGTAAGTAAGCTTTTAGGTTTTGGACTAGATCTAATACAATATAATTAACTAATAATTTAATAATTGAAAACTTATTATAAATCTACAACAATAAATCTTATTAAGACTACAAAACAAAACACTTTTTGAAACCACTACTTCTCTTGAAATCTACAAAAGTAATTTTCTTGTACAAATAGATGGTATAGGTTTGCAAAATGTTTCATATTTTTAAATTATTACTTATTTTTCCTCAACCATCTAAAGAAAAGTAATATGTTTTATTACTAAATACAAATAATAATAATTGACCAAGTAAGTATCTCTTTTCTAAATACTTACGACAATAGAATTGTATGTTTTTTTTTAGTTGTAAGGATTTTAGTTTGATTTCGATGACGCTTCTAAACTTAACGTTTATGTCACCTCATAAATTCACATCCTATTTTGTTCTGCACATAGTGGCAATATCTTAGAGATACTAAATACCTCTCTAGCCCAATTCATTCAATAATATCAAGGCTATTAAACTGAACAAGTGATGTAAACAAAAATGGAAGAATGGCGATGGAAAGATGACGTACAGAGGTACCTGAAAAGGCTGAAGATAAAGTAGTGGCAGAGAGTCACAGTAGATAGAAAGGGATGGAAGAGGATGATTTTTGAAGCAAAAACGCAGGGTTAAAGAAGAATGTAAGAAAAGAAACTAAACATAGAAAATAAGTGATATATATTTCTTTAACGTTAGTTTCCTTACTGATCCATAATTACTTGATTTCTATTCTCTAATTTCTATTAGTTTCAGTCGTGCTTCTTTTAAGGGAAATGTGGTCTGGTTATGATGTTACAAATAACCACTGAAGTAACAATGTCATGTGAAGATCTACTTCATTTGCTTATATTTTATGAGGAACTACCGTTTCCTTCTTGGTTGTGGTTAAGGTGGTGGTTGAGTATTTTAGAGATGGACTGTTTGGTAATATTTTATTTTATAGAATACTTATAGCCTATATGTAATTTTCAATTTCTTGTTGTTAAGAACTTGCTAAAAATTGTCCACCGTATTATTGATGTATTTGTGTGTGTGAATGAGCCTCACTTTAAAGGATCTTTACACGTTCACTTAGAAGTGCAGTTTAGTATATACCAATAACAAAGAGTACCAACCATCCAACTGATTGCAAACACTGACCAAAGACGACTAAAAATAGGTTTGAATCAATTTATTTAATTCTTATTATAAACAAATCAAATATTATCAACAAAAATTATAGATTTTTAAACTGTCCATCGACTGCAACTTGATATTGACCCAAATTGAGAAACGTTGTTCCAACGTAAAGTCATATTATCCCTTTGTTAATTATGACTTTTCAGATCATCGAACTTTGGATGTTTCCACCCAAAAAAACGTGCTGATAGGTATTTTTTTAATAGCTGTAATATGTTAAACGATTCATCAAATCATTTGGGAATTAAATAAGGCATACAGGATAAGGAAAATAGAAAAGTTAACTCTTGCAGATTTTACCGCGTTTTCCAACATTTATATATTATTTTGGTTGATTGAGTTACTTGAAGATAATAATAACTTTGATTAAAACACTTAGAAAAAATATTGAAGAAAGGTTCTAAGTGTTTTAATCAAAGTTTATATATTATGTTTACTTGAAATTTTATTGTTATTTACAGAATTATTGAGAAATATAAAAATTATAAAAGGCAGTAAGGTTTTCTATAGCGTTAAGTTATAAAATTACGGCAGCCTGGCTATTTTACTGGACATTAACATGCACTTTGAAAATTTCATTTTACTTAACCAGATTAGTTATTACCCTAATAAAAAAACTTGAAATGATTTAATAGAGTAATGTTTCAAAGAATGTTAGCCCGAGTTTGTGTTTCAAAACAATCGCGATAGTTTGTGGCTGGTGGACGTGTATAAATTGCTTTGGGAACTGTAACGGCATCCAGACTAATATGTTGTAGGTAAAATATGAGAGCTTGAAGGGCACATATAAATGTACTTCCCGCCGCAATAATAAAGCAGTAAACTGTGTTATTTAGTAAATGTAACGGGCGTAATCAATCAGCATGTCAGCGGGGAGTGACGCCGCGACGCCCGAGCAAACCGGGGGCGAGGCGTCACGACGCGTCTGTCCTGAAATGAATAAGTGCATGCGCCATACATCACTGTCACGACGAATATAGATATAAAATAACGATGAATGAACAGCTCTGTTGAATGCAGATAAACTTTCCTATTACACACATGTCGGATCATTTATCATGTTAACCTGACAGTGGTCTCTCCTCCATTACACCGGCCCCATAATACCGGCGACACGTTTTTTGAACTTTCGGCTCCGGGACACAATTGGAAACCGTAAAATTTTATTGCGCCCCCTCGATTTCATTTAACATCCGCAATCTTACATTAAGTCCCCTATTGGGTCTCCGCGTTATTGCCCACTTATTCCAAACAAATCCCATCCGAATTTTATTTAAAACCCCGCTCCTCTGTGTATATGAAAGAATCGTGATGTAGATAAATGCAAAAATGGACGAAAAAAACGACAAACTTATGCGACACATGCACGCGTTTGCTGTAGTTGCATCTTGATACCAGGCATGCACACGGTAGCCGCACGGATGGCCACGTATTCAACTCCGCAGTGAACAATAAACCATCAGCGAACCGCTACAACCGACACTTCCAGTCGCAACGCTTGGCTAATTTGGCTCAAAAAAGTGACAACTGTTGCTGTCACAGAGCTGTCCCGGCGTTATTTATGGCCCGAAATTTACGAGGGAAATAAGGCAACGGCTACTAAATCGACCGTGACGGGCTTTTTCGTCCAAATTTTCTAAAAAATGGACACAGTTAAATAAACATGGAAATATTTCTCCGGCTCCTGTACAAACAAGTTTGAATTGTAAGTTATTGTTTTCCCTGTAAATAACTTACCACTCCTTCGAAGCAATAAATATAACACGCCCGAAAAATTACAATGGAACAAAATGTTGATTTATTTTTCACCATTTCACATCTCTGCCAGATAAATTCCACTATAATTTCCAAAGAACTTTTTTCATTAATTAGAAATTCATAAATTCCTAATATGTCCCGAATATTTATCTATAACTAGGTATTTTTAAGGCAATAATATGTAATTCTAACTTTTTACCTATAATCACTTTTTCAATATTTCAATCAATGGTGTAACGGAGAATTGTGGACTCCACTTACTAGCCATATCATATACATCTCTTTTGCATGAAAAATTAGACAAGAATTGAGAATAAAAAACTTCTGTTTTAGACGAAACTATTAATGATTTACACATATTTATTTTTGAAACCGGTAGGTTAGTATATGTCCAGATTTTAAAGCAGAAATTCGTAGAATTTTTTAAAATTATTGACCTATAATCATACTGAGTAATTTATCCAAAGTTTTTGAATTCATTATTTTGTGTCTGAACGATAAACAATACCCTGGAAGGCTAAGAAAGTGCGACAACTATGAGTTGGAAAAGATGCTTGCAGAAAATTCGACAGAAAAGGCTTGCAGAACAGCTAGGAGTAACTCAGAAATTGATTTCTAAATGCCTACATGATGTGAGAAACATCCATAAAGAAGGAAAATGGGCTCCATATAAACAATGTAAGCAACAAAGATCAGCGAGTTCTTTTGTGGAAAATCGTTATGGGCAATGAGAAATGGATAATCCGAAAAGTTATGTTGAAATCGGGGAATCAGCACAATCGGTCACAAAAACCAATCGCTTCGAAAAGAAGTTGCTTTTCTGAATTTGATGGGATATCATGGAGTGCTTTATTAGAAGGTCTTTCAAGTGCTTGAAACAGTTTCTGTTGACCGCTACCGACACCAATGAATCTGCTTGATCATTCATTGAAACACAAACGGACGACTACAGACACTGCAGAATGACTAGAGATTTTTTTGCGTCCAAAACATGAAACATCATAATAAGTCTTGTATGAGACATCTTACAGCACCTTGCACATTCATTAGACATTACTCCATACAATTACAACTCATTCCGGTCGATTCCTTGCTCGATATGCATTTCCAATTAGTACATTAGATCTTTACGACATAATCGTGTGTAATATTTTTCAGGGATAGAATTTATCAATTATTTAAAAGATGGCTCAAAGTTATGGAAACCAACGTTAAATACTATGATTAAACAACTTATTTTACTTTATTTCAAAATCAATCTTGAATGTATTATTCATTTGTACACCTCTAATGCTATGAAAAAAAAAAAAACGAGTCGTTGTCTTCCCTGAAGACTTGTACAACGCTTTTGACAACCTCTATCAGTATCTACTAAAATTAAGGTGTTGAAAATATATCTACATAACCGAGGCAAAAAAGTAGAAATACAAGGTCTAGTCTAATCGTTAAAGTTGACTCAGTAGTTCAGTTGGAAAGGTTATGTTGGTGGATTTATCGAAATTGATAGACCCCAGCGGAGCTGGAATCTGGAACTCCCTCCTGCAGAGAATGACGCAAATGTAACTTTGAAATATTCTGGAATAGATGAACCAGTTGTTCCTGTAAAGAAGAAATCTAGAAGAAACGATGAAAATAATAAGCTATATGAAGCAGAAAAGAAGGAAGGTTGAGAGGAATAGCACGTCAATTTTAAAAAGCCTTTTAAATTGGCTGGATTCCTCACTTGATAATTTGTTTAGAGATAAAGAAAGCGCGCCTGACCGTGTAAGTAAGAAAGTACAGTTCGCCAACAAAGTCATCGATTTCCTCATCCGGGAATGAGGAAAACGTGATTAGAGCCTCTGCGAAAAGGAGCAGCCGGGAAAAGTCTAAGAAAACTGTTATCAGCAGTGAGAGCAGTGGGGAAGTCGATGAATATGAACTACCAAATGATACAGAATTGCAATTAGGTAAGAAATTTTCTTGGAAATGCACTGTCAACATAACTAGGATTCCTGCAAAGAAATTAAAATCTAACTACAATCAAAACTTTGAAGACAAATAATTGAAAAGGTTAACCAGTTAGAAAAGATTCGAAGAGATCACACTCAAAGAAAAGGGACTGTAATAATGGTGATTCTACCAAGGCACTAAAAAAAAACGACACACTAAATGTTCTAAAAAACCAGGAGAAAATCTATAACAAACAAAACAGTGATAGTGATTTCAGCAAATCATAAAATTTGATTCAACAGTAGATGACAGTAGTTCTTTGCCCAATGTGGACCTTGAGCCGAGAATGAATGAACATTATTGAAGTCCCGGAAGAAAACAATTCGACATTCTTCACAAATTTATTTAGTTGACTTCAGTAGTTAGATGGAAAGGTTATGTTAGTGGAATTATCGAAATTGATAGACCCCATCAGAGCTGGAATCTGGAACTCTGTCCTTCAGAGAATGACGCAATTGTAACTTTGAAATATTCTGGAATAGACGAACCAGTTGTTCCTGTAAAGAAGAAATCTAGAAGAAACGATAAAAATAATAAGCTATATGAAGAAGCAGAAAAGAAGGAAGGTAAGAGGAATAGCACGTCAATTTTAAAAAGCCTTTTAAATTGGCTGTATTCCTCACTTGATAATTTGTTTAGAAATAAAGAAAGCGCGCCTGGCCGTGTAAGTAAGAAAGTACAGTTCGCCAACAAAGATACAGTGTTACTACTCTCAAGAACCATAAGTAAGTTATCGATTTCCTCATCAGGGAATGAGGAAAAAGTGATTAGAGCCTCTGTGAAAAGGAGCAGCCGGGAAAAGTCTAAGAAAACTGATATCAGCAGTGAGAGCAGTGAGGAAGTCGATGAAAATGAACTACCAAATGATACAGAATTGCAATTAGATAAGAAATTTTCTTGGAAATGCACTGTCAACATAACTAGGATTCCTGCAAAGAAATTAAAATCTAACTACAATCAAAAATTTGAAGACAAATAATTGAAAAGGTTAACCCCTTAGAAAAGATTCGAAGAGATCACACTCAAAGAAAAGGGACTGTAACAATGGTGATTCTACCAAGGCACTAAAAAAGAAACGACACACTAAATGTTCTAAAAAAAACAGGAGAAAATCTATAACAACTAACAGTGATAGTGATTCCAGCAAATCATAAAATTAGATTCAACAGTAGATGATAGTAGTTCTTTGCCCAATGTGGACCTTGAGCCGAGAATGAATGAACATTATTGAAGTCCCGGAAGACAACAATTCGACATTGGACCCATCGAATGAAAAAAATAGACAAATTGACAAAGCTAGAAATAAAAATTCTGACGTTGATGGAAAAGAGAAGAATCAAAAATCTAGAAATATATTATGCGAAGATTATTATAGTAAATTGTAGTGAAAACCTAACACTTTCTCCAAAAATTTATTTTTATTTACTATATGTACATATGAATACAAAGTAATCATTATCAATAGTTAACTGACATAAAATTCCAAAAAATGTTGGACAACTTAATTATTATGTTTAATTACATAAAAATAATTGAAAAATTCGGGATGGGTTTAAAAGTTTTGGCTTTCAAACAGAAAAAGATTTATAATATTGTTAATTCGGATGAAATACATGTATTAGTTCTAGTAGTGGATTATTCAATTGACCAGTATCAAAATCAAGTAATTTGTTTTCATTTCGATTGCTTCCAACATATTTAATTTGTAAGATGATGAAAATTTTGTATAAAAATAAAATTGTGAAGAAAGTGTTAGTGTCTTCAATACAATCAAGAATCTGACGAAATTAAGAAAACTGAAGCATGTGGTGTAGAATCTTGTGAAAATGAAGGAAAATGCTCTGATCAAGAAAACTCCAGTGAAAGTAATTCTGAAAAGAAAACTAATAATAATGTAGACGAGACACCAAAAAGTAATAATTCAACTGCAACAACAGAAGATAATGTATCAAATACAGATGATAACTCCAAAAAATCTTCTCTGATGAAACAAATGATGATAATGATGATAATAAGAAAATTGGGAATAGTAAAGATAAAAGAAAAAAAATGATGCTACGTATGGTAACAATACCTCTTTTTCAGGAAAGGAAAGTAAGGATAAATCTAAGAAAATAACATTAGGCGATGATGACAAGAATGCCTCTTCAATTTCTAATGACTCTAATGACAAAAAAGAAAAGGTATATTTCAGATGAAGAGGAAAATAATGAAACAGCAAATAGTTTTTCAAAAGAAAACACGTCTGGTGCAGAAAAGAGTCCTATACAGGAAGCCAGTGACAAAGTAGAAGATAAATTATCAAAATATCAGATAATCCTTAGGTAGCCCATAATGGCACACCCCAAGGATCCTTCTATACATAGATGATGTGTGGATATATAAAGTAAAATAAATACATAATAAGACCTACGATCGATAGCCAAGAAAAGTAGGACAAAGCAGTATTATAATGTCATATTATTGTAATACTATTTTCGAAATGATGTTAATCATATTTATACCATTTGAAAATCGAAGAGAAAAATATCCTATATTTTTTATGTTCCTGTATTTTACGTTAAAAGCTTTTCTCTTTAAAACATTCATTTCATTATTCTCCATAATTATTTCTTTTTCATTACCTTATTTCTTGAAAACAAAGAAGTATATGAAAGTTTTATTTTGCTTTGAATAATCTTGTATATTTTTGATCCGATTTGAATAAATAAAACATCAAATTAAATGATTTTTAAAAGACTTTAATATGAACTGTACTAATATTTTTTCTTGCATCCAGTTTTTGACAAAAGACGATCAACTTTTTTTTCCAATTGCACTGTATATATATTTTGTACTGATCCGCAAGGAGATTTTTTCTGAATCTAAATTTGTAAACGATTTTATCCATTCATCAAACCAAAGTCGAGAAATTGAGGATTAAAAAAAAAATTAAAAATCAAATACCCATAGTAAACAATATACAGAGCCTATTCCAAATGTCAAAAGTGACAGTGTCAATCATTGGTACAATACTGCAATGATTTTTAATAATTTCATAATAAAAATGTTGCAAGATTTCAAAAACTGAAAAACGATTTCTGTAGAAGCACAAAATTCTAGTACAGTGTTTGAAATATTGCAACATTTTAATTATGAAATAATTAAAAATCGTTGCAGTATTGTATCAATGGCTGTCACTGTCACTTTTGACATTTAAAATAGGGTCTGTATATTGTTTATAATGGATACTTGACTTTTTATTTATTTTTTTAATCCTCAATTTCTCGACTTAAGTTTGATGTATGGATAAATTTGTCTTCAATTTTATATTCAGAAAAAAAATCTCCTTGCGAATCAATAAAAATATATATACAGTGCAATTTTAAAAAAAATGTTGATCGTATTTTGTCGAAAACTGGGTGCGAGAAAAAATAACAGTTCAGATCCTATTAAAGTCTTTTAAAAATGGTTTAATTTGAAGTTTTATTTATTAAAATCGGATAAAAAATAAGCGAGATACAGCACCAAAGGTTTTTCGTCAGTCACCCTGTATATTTTCGTATTTGTAAAAGACAATCCGTTAAGCAAAATTACTGAAAAAGCTTTTTAGAAATTCTAACTGACGACTACACACACATAAAGCCACATATTTAAAAAACTTAAAGCTGTCATCTTGATATTTAAGGAAATCAAAATGTTCCTTTCTCTCTGTGTTAATAAAATTATTTCTTATACAGTTTTTTTAACAAAAAATTATAATATTTTTTTTTTTAAAACAAGGTATGAAACTAAGTTTAATTGAAAGTTGTTTAGGTTTCAACCATGTAAACACCCACTTTTTTTTGAGCGAGCGCTTTTCAGACCGTTCAAGAAAGAAACAATCTTCAAGTTTGTATTCAAAATCTATGGCAGTTTATAAGTTCCAGATAGACATATAGACATATTTTCGTTTAAATTAAAAAAATAAGCCTAATAGTTTCCTAAGCATCGTATAAGGGAAGTAAAATGAAATTGCTAATCAATTACTACAAAAACCGTAACCCTGATACTGTCCTGAACTTTATACAAGGGAAGTAAAAAGAAATTAACACTCAAAGTGGCGTGCTGTGCTTGTCTATTGTCCAGTGTTATAGCCACGCGACCTATCGGTTTTTATTTATTGCCGACATTTATGGTTTTATAGTCAACTGCGGTTTTCATTGTTAAGGTGTGAGTAGGGTCAGGTGCAGATATGACAGAAAGTTGGGTATACCTTGTTTCTTTTAACTTGTATATGCCTAGATTACATGTAGTGTACCAACTTACTTTATATATATATATATGTATATATGCATCTTAATGGGAGTGATTTACAACTCAATTGTCTTAAAAGATAAAAACGGCAATATATAGCAATATTAATTTTACACGACACAAAACAATAATAATTACCAAACCCAATAATCAAACAAAACGGAAACACAAAATGACACACATACAGCCTATAAACCAGACAATTTGCCCGAAGATGACCTAAATAGTCGAAACAGGTCGCAAAATAAATTTGTATATACTAAGGAAGTACACTTTAACTACACTCCCATTACTTTATAGAAGTGGTCACAGTAATCTTGATGACAAGAAATATGAGAACACCGAAACCATAGGTTTAAACCTCCATTTAATATTCTGCTTACAGTAAGTTTCTGTGCCAGGGAACTTTTCATTAGTAAATGCATAGATATATTATTTGAAAAAATATAAATATATATACAATTTAAACTTTAATTGGTATACTATTATTGAGAAGAAACCTTCTAGAGCGCATCATAAAGTTGATTTCGGAAATAATGTATTAGACTAATACTGGTGGATATCTATTTAAAGCATGAAAAAGAAATCAGCGTTATTATAGTAAGAGGTTTCCAGATAAAAGCTATGACGAAAAAAGAAGCTATGAAGTAATTACCCGTCATTTTAGAGCATTTAAATTTGCTAGCATTTACTGGGGATTGGCGATAATACCACAAATGAGAAAAAATATTTTCTGCAGCTAACCAAATCCGTAAATATAATATAAGAGTATCAACAAAAGTAATGTTAATCGTATAATTGCGTTGGAATGCTATACAAGAACCTATTTAATTATTACCACGTACAACATTTTCAAGACTCTATCATTAGAGAATATTTTGGTACTTTAATATCAATATAATCTGATCATGAATATTATTAGTGGTCTGTCAAGAATCCTTATGAAATATATCTCTGTTCTTCATCATAGATAGATAGATTCTACTGAACCATTGTTTCATTAACTTTTACATTTATTTACAAAACTATTTTAAAGAGATTGCTGCACAGTCTCGTTCAAAAGGTAAAGACTATTCATACCAGTATTATGAAAGATTATAAACCTAAGTATCTAGAGAAGTATCAGTCCATCATTTAAGATGTAATATAGCAGTTGTTTGATTCGATAATGATAATGAATGGTAGTGAAAACAACATTAGACAAATAATTAGAAAAAACACGAAAATATTTTCGTGAATTTTCTACAACGTAAGGACTTATATATTTTATTACATTATACAATGCTTCCCGAAATGGCTGCACCATAGTCTTTTTATATAAAAATATGACGACTAAACACAATATCGTGCTATACATTAAAGTATATTATAGCATATACTCTTCTGGTCAAAAATTAGCAAAAATTATTTTTTTATAGCGAATTAAAATCAAATTTTCTATAAATATGGCAGATTTTGGTAAAATGTTTCTCCTAATAAAGTTCGCAATCAAATATATACTACAAAATACCTAGCAATCAGCGAATTAACATTTACAAACCTGACTTCACACTTCATTTTAACTTAATTGGTTATTATGATAAGTGAGTATCTTATTAAAAATAAGGTCGAGGATATTACAATTCGTGATAATACCAACGAAAACAATAACTATAATAAACAATCAAATACAATTTTGTAAAAAGGTTAAATCGTTATTATTATTATTGTTAATTTGTTACTTTTGTACAATTCATAGGACTCTTCATTAAACAAAATATTATTTTTGTTATGTATATTTTAACGTCAACTATGTAAATTCATTTTTCATGATCAATATACGCATATATCCAAATTATAATTGACAAAAATTTAAATTTTTTTGGACCGCGTCGGCGAAGATCGCTCATTTAAAATATGATAATTGGTTCTGCTTAACTGATAGCTGAATGTGGTAATTGCGTAAATTTTGACGGATATTAATATTCAGTAGCCATGTAAATTATTTAGGTAACGATTACGTCAGCAATTAAGGGGAGAGTTACGATGGTATTCAAATTGGATGTAATTTTATGTAAACAATAATCATGATGGTATACTTTTGTGTAAATTAAAATAATTGAGCAACCAAGATACTTTATGTTATGGAACGTAATTATTATTCGCTAGAAAAATATATAAAATGCACTATCCGGAAGCATTACTACTTAATTGAGCTATGTCTATAATATATTTAAATTATTTTACTTATTCAAATTTAAGAGCATGCGCAAATTTCATGTTTTATAATTTATATGCTGAATTATTAAAGTGAATATAAATAATTCAATTACCGGGCTTAATTTTTTTTTTATAAATATAACTAGCAATTTAAGAGTATTATTATAGTTTGTGGTATAAAAATGTCAAAAGTATGTTTAAATTTAGTAACTAAATCCGTTTAGTTTTATGGTTACGTAAATAAATTAATTATACGTTGAAAAGCCATATCCAATAACCAGTGAAGTGCTGGTAAGTTATAGGAAGCAAGGATCTGCTTTCTTCGAAATAATTAGCGGCAACTTTATATTATTGTTTATTTAAAGTAGTCTATTTCCCAGTCAATATAGCGCTGGAAACGTTCAAAAAATAATTTTTATACTCATAGATGAAATGACCAAAATAGTATCAAAATGATTTTCTTTCAATGTTAATTTTAGTTTGTAAATAGCCTGAAGTCACATAGATCTAAATCAGCTACCATTATGGCTTTGTTCGATGGCACATTATCCTGCAACTTAAAACAACTGCCTGGCTCTCATTCATTGTAAAACTCTTAGATAATATTTTGACCTTCTGGGAAAGAAAACAAATTTCGCCCGGATAAAAGACGAGGGAAACTTAAGGGAGGCTAGCAACCTGCCTTAGTATAACAAAATGCTCACAGAAAATATAACAATGCCACAGACAGGACAGGAAAAAAAGTTGACGACCCGGCACGGAAACGGAATCAAATATCGAAACCACTCAGGCTTAGTTGCTGGAACGTGACATCCATGAACAGCAAGGATCAAGAGGTGAGGCTAAAACTAAAAAGACATAACATCGTCATATGTGGCCTTCAGAAACTAAAAAGAAAGGCAAAGGAAACACAACATACGGTGAATACATCTTAATCTAGAGCGACAAAGGAAAAAACGAAAGAACAGTATCCAGTGTTGGATTACTCATACATAAGAGATTTCAAAACAACATCTATGAGACAAGACATATTTCCGATAGAATACTGCAAGTGACCATCAGCTTGCAAAAGTCAAAACTAACTGATTTAATAAGTGTTTACGGTCAAGATATCAGCAAGCAAAAAGTTGAAATAGAGCTATTCTATCAGAACCTTCAGGCAGTTCTGGATAACATCCCAAGACAAGACGAGGTGATCATGCTTGGATACCTTAACCTGGTGTAAAAAACAATTCAACAAAGAAACCAATAACGAGAGCGGATAACAGCTGACTCTGATATGCGCAAGCCATGAGTTAAGAATTAATAACACTTACTTACCACACAAACCACATCACAAATTTATATTTGAGAATACTTAAAGCCAGAAATCAGTGTTCGATTACATAATAACGAACATAATTCAAAAAGAATCCAAGGCGTCAGATTATTAACATCTGTAAACGCTGGAACTAACCTTAACTTAGTGATGGCTAAAATTATCTTCAAAACTCAATATACTAAAAAGCTAAGACCTATCAAAGTAAGTAACCTAACATGGAATCACTTACAGTTCCATCAACAAAATTACTCTACTAACAAAGACTTATTAGTAAAATATATAGTAATCGCATCGTGGAAAGTAATAACGTTGAAGCTGCCTGGATAAAAATAAGATCCAACATACTCAAAGCCGCCCGAAGAAACTGTAGGAACAGAAATATCTAACAAATAATATACAAAACCAAACAGAAACACGTGGTTTATAGAAAAGGTTAAAGACCTAGCAAATAAAAAACGAAAAGCAAATCTAAAGTATCGATCACAAAGCTTTACACTAGACGAATACAAATCTATAATAAATATAGTCAAAATCCAAATTATTAAAAGAGCAAATTGGGAAAAGTTTTCATCAGACATGGAATACGACCTTTATGGAGGTATGGGAGAACATAGAACATGTTAAGAAATAGGAAAAAAGCAATCAACGAGCATATAAACATAACTAAAATAGCACTCAGTGATTGGGAACAACATTTGTCAATTTTACAGTGCTAGCGCTAACTCAGGAAATCCTGACCTAGAACAGAATGATAATACTTAAGAACCGTGAACAATTGATTACGAATTTAAAAAATCGCAAGTTGCCTGGAGTAGATAAAATATCTAACGAGCTGCAGAAGTATGGAGGCGATGCACTAGCAGATGAACTGTGCGTACTTTTTAACAAAATCGTTCACTTCAACAAAATACCTGCCGAATGGAAAGAAAGTATAACCATTCCAATATACAAAAAAGAAAGCAAAAAGGCCTATCAAACTACAATGGAATCACGTTACTAAGTTTAGTACTCTGTTGTGAAAGAAAAAATATATTCCTATGGGCTATGTGAAGAACAACAAGGCTTCAGAAAAAAACAGGCCAACTGTAGATGCCATCTTTACAATCAGACAAATTGCTGAATTGGCTGTTGTGAGGCTTCTAAATAAGAAAAAAGTACACTCAGACATTATTAACATCATAATTGAGCTAAAGACTAAAAACTGGACCAAAATACAGATAGAGGGTAAACAAACAAGAAGAAGAGGACAGGAATAAGGCAAGGTGATAAATTAGGTCCTATCATTTTCAATTTCAGACGAGATAATATCCGAAGTAAAATTGGGGGATAAAAAATATAAATAATATGCTATGCGGACGATGCCGTGTTGATTTCGGAAGATAAGGACAATCTCTTTCGATATGGTGATATATGATAGAACAAGTCATGAGGTTCAAATATGTCGGCGTCAGCATGACGAGCAGCAGAGACCTCCAAGAAGATGTTAAGGCTCAGACAACTAAAGTAGCCTTAATATTCGGATACTTGCGAGATGTAGTATGGCGGAACAAACACATCGCAAAACAAAGTAAAGTCCGCATATATAAGACACTAAGCAAAAATTAAATAATTATTAAAATAATCACTGCTGTAATATTACCCGGACCACTACAACGTAAAGGTTCATGAATTGCAGGGTTTTGCAAGAGGGCCGTGTTTGGAGATATGCCATACATTTTTCGACACCTCACTTTTAATGTGTATTAAAAAGCCTGCCAAACTTAAATAATAGCTGTGGCACATTTAGGCTCTTCGCTACGATCCGTTATGACATATGCTGTGGAAATAAGAGCTGAAAACTCCAAACATCCAAACAACTGAGATGAGAACATCAAGATCCATAGCGGGATACATTTTGTGAGAACATAAAAGAACGAAGATATCCGAGAGCTTTACGACGTCCCAGATATTGGTCCAGATGGATGACAGCAGATTGCCGAAGATCACAAGGCACGGTCTCCCAAGATCTAACAGACCTCCTGGACGCCTACCCATATGATGGTATAAAAGCTGGAGCTCATTATCCCAGCTGCGACTCCAGCAGAGAGAATACAAGGCAAACGTCTTAAAAGAAATAGAAGAAGAAGAAATAGCCTGAAGTCAAATAACATATGTTGGGTGCTTTTCTGGTCAATAATTCACGTAAAAATATAGCTTTGTCGAAAACGTCGAATTCTGGCCTACTATAGTTGTATAATTCTTAGATAATATTCTGACATTCTCGGAAGAATTTAATGTGAATAATTTTCTTTAAATCGGTCAACATTGTCTTAATTTTGCTCTTCTGAAAGCGTATTTGTTTCCTGTTTTTTGCTCAACTGATGACTTCCATACAGCACTTTGACATTTTGTTTTTATCTCAATGCCAGGTTTCATCACCAGTTGTCGGATTCTTCCGGAACATTTTTACCATACCTTTGCAATGTTAAACCCTCTAAGCTATTTGTTTGTTTGTCAAAGTGTGCGGCATGATGTACGTACAGACCTTCTGTTTGTTCAAATCTTTGAGCAAAATTCACCCCTCGGTATTCTAGTTTCTTCTTCAATGAATCGAATTTCTTTGACTCCCATTCTCTCTCTAATGCGATTTTGGCAATGGTATTCGTTCATCGTCTACAAACGCCCGTAGTGGAGAAAGAATAACAACTCCTTAAATATACATTAATTTTTCACGACGTGGACTGAAATTTTGTAGTAATAGTTTCTATGTTTTAAACAGATTAGTCAGATACAATTGATTTCCAAAGTTGTTAATAAGAGAAATAAAAAAATTGTCAACACGACTCCATAATTTCTCCTTCATTTTTGTAGTGAGCTTACTACTAAAATCAAGAAGACAAGGTGTAACTTACTTAACCATTATTACTACATTAAAAAACAAACTCGTTAGTACTTCTTAAGGTATACTATAAAGATTAACTGTAAAGCTAATATTATTTCCAATATATCTGGAGAAAAATCTTACAGGTCGGTTTATACGCTTTAAGAACTATAATAATAGTATCCATGAAACCAATATTTACGTCAATATTTTGTATAATAGTATTACTTGGCCAATCCACACCCTGCAATATTATTGCTCAATAAATTAGTCCGCTGGTGATACTTGTACAGTCAACATGTGTAATAATAAGAAGACAGCAAGTTGCGTGGCTATAGCATTAGTTATAGCTATAAAATCTGTTAAGTGAACTAAGAATTAGAGAACCAAGTGATTATCAACATTTTTTACTGGAAGAAGTACTGAAAATGGTTATACCTCAAATTTTTAAAAATTTTAAATGCTATACTTTCAAGTCAGCGATTATCAGTTATACTACAGAAATGATTTTGAAGGTATAAAATTCAGTGCTGTATCTCTATAATCCATAATTGTAATAGAAACATGCACAACTATGATAAACTGCCTGAGGGATTACATAAAGGTAAGCTAAATACTACAATTATTACAAATATTGTACATTAATATGTAGCAATTATTTACATTTTATTGAAAATTAGAAAAGTATTGAGAAGCATTGGGTTGCGTCGAAAATGAATGAGAGGATTCTGAAAGTTGAGGTTGTGCACATGGGGTATCATATTAACCGGGGCTTGGTTGTATAGTACTTTATGGTGTTGATGTGCGACTAACAGAATAATTTTGTACAGAATCCTTGTGCAGAGTGCCCATTTATCCCTAAATTGATAAAGTTTGTTGCGAACATTTGTTTCTGCGGCATCATTTTCAGAAGCTGTACTGACCAAGCTGAAGCAATTTTGTCATAGTCAGTTTAAGGTTCTTGAAGGTGTTTGAGTGCTAGGGATAATAATTATTCGCACCAAAATTTCTTGCCTTCTTTTTGGAAGGATCATTCTAAATTAAATTTTAAATAAACTTCTCATTAACTTTCTGTGAGTAATAGTTTAGGTTGTAGTTGTAAGAAAAGATTTTGTATTAACTTCCTTCTTGCAGCTGCTGTCTCAATATTATCATTATTTCATAATTTAATTTCGTTTATAATTGCAGTTGCCAGCAACAGAAGCTGAATAGAGAGCTATTGTGAATAGATTTAATGACAATTGCAATTTTCCGCATTTTCTAGGAGTACTAGATGGAAAGCACGTGGCAATAAAAGAACACCATACGATGGATCACATTATTACAATTATATTTTTTTAGTATTTTTATGATGGCAGTTGTAAATTGCAATTATGAATTTATTATGGTAGATGCTGGTATCAATCAATATCAGACGGATGTGTCTTGGCTCATATTGCATTTGGAAAAGCATTATCAGATAAATCACTTCAAATACCAGAACCTGCTCCATTACCAAACAGCGAAAAAATACTACATTTTGTATTTATCGGGAATGACGCTTTTGCAATGACAGAAAATTTCATAAAACCCTATAGACAAACAAGATTAACCGTGGGAAAACGAATTTTTAATTCGTGCACGTCACGTTGTAGAAAATGCCTTTAGGATTTTAGTTTCTAAGCTAGGTGTATTACAAAGACCTACTACGCTATCTCCTGAAAAAAAAAACAAATAATTGTCTTAGCATGTTGGTTATTTGCACAATTATTTCAGCCTGAAAGATATATGTGCAGAAATTCTATAGAAATCAGGAATAGTTGAACGAAGTTGGAGAAGAACTGGACAGTCACTTCATACAACTCATCCCAGAAATTCATCCACAATTGCGAAAGCCATTAGAGTAGTTATTGCGATTTTTTTCAATGATGAAGAACAAGATAAATTTGCATAAAATGTAACTATGAATAAATTAATAAATTGTGTTTACTTGCATTAATTGTAGAAGAATTTATTGTTCCAATATTGTCCACATATCATTCGATATCATTCTCAGCTTCCATGTCGTCATCCTCAATCCGAATAGCATTTTGCGAAGTATTTGGTTTGTACTGATCCACGTCAAAATACCATAATGTTGGTTTTATTATATCATCTATCCTAGCACCACTTTTTACATATTTTTTTATTCTGTTTAATTTTTCTCTGAAGTTTGTGCGCAACGAATTAAATTTTATCAACAACTACGACTTGTTAGCATCCGGATAGTATTCTCTATATTTAAGAAGCAAGTGTAGTAGCTTTCGTAACAGTAAATGTCGTTTTCGTGTTTAAAGAAGACTATTTTCATGGTAGGTATTTCTATACTATAGTGTAACCTTTATAAAATATTTATCTAAACTGGTAAATTAAAATTTATTCTGTATATTTTTCATTACTTATAAAATATTATGGATAGTCTACTTTTATTATTAAGGTTATAATAAAAATTATATCAAATTTAGGTTCCTTCAAAATAAACATAATCTTTAAAACCAATGCCTTCGTTAAGTGATGGACATAAAATGGAAAGCACATGACGGTTCCCATCAAACTATCACAGCGGAAAAGGTGTAAACCTCTAGTTATCCCGTCTAATTCCCTATTATTACCATTCATAAATTACCCTTTCCCATTCCTAATGCACATTTGATGGTCGCAGACGAATCCGCCAGAAGTGACAAAATGTTTTGAAGCAATTTGTCAAGCCTACCATAAGCAGGAGCGTCACTAATTTCCAACACATGCCCAAATCGACACACCGGCACGAATCCTCTAATTTGGGAACATGTGGAGGGTGCCGGGCGGTTTCACAGTATGTTTTCAAAACACGGTTACCGAATAATAGGATAGGTTCTATTTATACCTACCATTTTAGGATGTCATTACCGTTAATGAATTGCGGTCGGTGTTGGCATTTTTTAGTATGCGAGTGGTGACAGCAAAGAAATGCGTTGGATAATAGTAGGAATTTTAGGTATTCCAGTGACATTCTTAAATATGTTTACATATAAGTTCTTTTGCTTGTAATTCTGTGCAGTATTGTAGAAATATTTTAATCGAGTTATACTTTCAGGAGCTTTATTAAAATATTAGATCAGTGAATAATAAAATCCATTGTTCATTGATTTATGCCAAATCAGTAAAATGAAAAATAAAAACGATGATATATATCATTGCGGCAGAATTAACGTTAGCGAGAGTGCAGCAACGTTAGTTCATGTCAACAATTGGATGGTACTATTCGCCATTGGGATACAATTAATGGTTCTTTAGAGTTGTTAGGGCGATCTTTTAAAGTAACATGCTCATAAACCACGGCGGTCGATAACTAAACTCTACAGCTATTACACTACTACTAAATAATAAACATGCACGAAACTTAAAATGTAAATATTTTATATTATTAAACCTTTCCTTTGTTCCATATCAATTATAATAATAAATAAATAAAGGGTAATTATTTAATTTGAATTATAATATTATGAAACAAGGGAAATCCAGTCGTTTCAACATCTTTAAGTTTGCTAAGTTTAGGTGGTTTATTTTTGGGATATATGTGTAGAGTACGTGGAGTGGGATGGTTAGATAGTAAGGCAGCTGCCGTCCGTGGTCGATACATCAGCCGTAAGTGTGTTTGACAAGAGCAATCCCACGTAATGCCTTCTTCGAGCCAGTAATGCCATCCCGGAGGGCAACTGCCGTAATTATGTGGCAAGCGTCGAAACAGCGCCGGGGATTTGTTTACCCGACGGCTGTCATTCATTACACCGGCAAAGTTTCACAATAACAAGACAAGAGCTCCTTCTTCTGGAAAACCCCTCTGCACTCGATTGAAAAATACACCCCGAAACAATTCCTTTACATCAATCACCAGCAACGACGTTGAGGTGGCACCTAACGGACGGTTTTATCAATAATTCTTAGTTTCTTTCTGTAATATTCTTGTGTTGGATGTATGGAGTAGATTCTCAATGAGTAAAATACTACTGCACATAAAACCAATTACCAACGTACATTTGAAACTATAGCAACAACATATTTTTGTCTATGCCGTGCGCGATGTTATTTGGGGCATATTATACTACACTTTCCTAGCTTTAAAATCGAAGCATCAAAAATAAGAACTTTTTTGTCTAATTAAATAAGTAGAATTCGGCATTTAAATTTGTTGGCGTGATTAATTTATGGCTAGAAGTAACAATCAAAATATCATCTAAACCCTTTCGGCTAGGAATGTAAGGTTTCTCGGCCAAGAACGTCCAATTACAGGAGCGCATAAGATGGTGTGTATTTTTTTTATCTGCCAGTTGCAGATTCAAAATCCGATATAATCCCGTAGGCTCGAAATTAATCACGGCCCAAACTAATAATCACAAATTGAAATGTAGTTAATGAACGTGGCGCGCATTTATTACACGTGTTGATGTTATCGAAATGCTAATATTGAGAGTAGGCCTGTCTGGGGAGTGCACGCAGCGGGCACGTTCAAGTCTACTAGAATGATTGATTGATCATATTTAGATTGACACGTATCCATCATCCATTTAATTCGTTAAGTCGTGGCGACAGGAACTAGCTTTGCGCCGCCGATGATAACGCACGGAATACACTTATCGGTGTTTGTATAATTTATCACCGACCGATACATATTTACGTGGTAATACAGTACGCAATAGGGCATGAGGTGCATTGCCTACCGTCTGTCAGAGAAGAAATGTAAAGAATCAAGTTAAGAGAATCTTAATAAAATCTTTTTTAACTTTGTTGGGCCAAAATTAATGTTATAGATGTTGCATTAAAGAATGTGTTTGAGAATTTCGCTATCTGAAATGATCCTGGACCATCCAAATACCATTTGAAAGAATTCTTAGTCACAAATAAACATTAGTACTTAGCGTGGTTAAACAGATTATTGCTTCATTTGCGGATGCAACTCGTATATTTTAAGCAATTGCTGCTCCTTTGCCTTATTTAGAACAGTAGCACGATTTGAAAATCTTTTCCACCAAACTACTTCAATCGTTTTGCTTCTTCTCATCTAAACGTCACTGCATATTTTAACGGTTCTATTCATTGATTTGTAAATCCTTCTCGGCATTAACCACACAGTTGTCTTGTTTGCCCCTCTGAAGATTGGGGCAAATAATTTCTACGTAACATATAACAATCACGTCGACATCCTTCATCGGCACATTCTCTAACCAACCAGTTATTTTAAGTTTCAAGCACCCCACTTTCTTCAACTCCATAACGCTTAGAGAGTATTAATTCATTTAATAATGATTAAACAACGCGAACATATACTAAAACCTATACGGAAAACGTTGAATTAAAATTTTTACTCCGAGATTTCGAACATATCCCTCTTCTATCTAAATATACAACTCTAGCTTATTTAAATATATAATTTAATATTGCTAGTGCCTAGAAATCTTTAAGAAAATTTATTATTAGAAAATAGATTACTTTTTGGTTTATAGTTATGGAACAATATAATATTTAAAGATGTATTCGAAATTGGTTTAAGATATTGAAGTGTATTAGATGAAGCATTAAATTTTCTTGATTTCTGTGATTAGTGTGAATTATTGGCTTCTATTAGGTCTCTTTTCTTAACTAAAACAAATTTATGCTTGAAGTATTTAGATTTGTAATATACTTTCGATTAAAACTTAGACTACATGTTTTGAGAATAAGTAAGTAACCTTTTAACGTCATCTATATATAAATCTTGTAAATAATATTGCGTTCCCGTAGAATTTCCTTTCCGGAGCTCGACTCACTCAGAGAATGGGGAGAAGATGGATTTATGTGCCCCGTGCGCTCTTTTACATCTTAGGGAAGCGTCAGCTGGCCAGTTGGGGTCGGATTCCTCACGAAATCATGGACAGAAGAGGACTCCTGACGTATGTGTATTTTCCGTGTGTTCGCCCCTGAATGGCGAACTAAATCTGCTGTCACCGCAATGAATTGAGGGGCATTAGTCTCTTTCCACGGCGGCCTTTCAGAGATACGCCTCACGGTTGCATTCAGGCGCGGCTGCGATTGTCACGCCGGTTCCCTTCAATGCACTCGATTAGCCATTATCACCGCCGAAGGTTCTTGTAATACCCACAGGGCCCTGCGGCCCAAACACCGGCCCATTGTTCATAAGTAGCCGGCCTTTCATACCTATCCGCCACAGGTAATAAGAGGACTCTATTATTGCCCGTTAATGCGAGAATACGTGTGACGGATGAAAAGGGGGAAACTGGGACGAATGCCACAATGCCAACTGCTAATTGGAAATATTTAATAGGGTAGACTTTTGGGATGAAAAGAAGATTTATTTCACTCGTCCATTCAACACAAACTTATTCACTTACCGCACATAGAGCACGATACCGCAGAGAGCATCCTTTTGTACCCATTTCACAGATGATAGCGAGATATATTCCGATTTTGTTCTACATTTTGGCCACTCTCACGTTTTACGAGACACAACATGTTGATAATATAAAGAACAATATTTCAAAATTCAAAGCTATCTCATTTTAAATTTAAATGCTTACGTACATTATGATACTTCAATACATAAAGCAGATAACACACTTTTTATAAAAAAATAATTCAGTTTTGTCACATACAATGGAATTAGCAATTAACAATAATTTGTTAAAATGAGATGGGCGAAGTTGGCAAATGGGAGGTAATAAGTGACAAATAACAGACAATAAGTGACCGCTGACAGCGGACAAATAGCAGATAAAATAAAATAAATGACAGATAATAAAGGATGCAAGAAAAAAACGAATGACAATTAATAGATAACAGATAACAGCTGAAAGATGACAGAATATAGGTGACGGAAGATTATAAATTAATAATTGTTTTATAATCTGTTATCTGCTATATGTGTCGTCTTTTATATGCCATCTATGATCTGTTATTCTGTCATTTGTTTTCTGTAAAATACTTCAATTTTTTAAAATTACGTTAACACTAAGATATGTATAGCGCAACTGGCCAGCCTGAGATGGCTGGACTATACGTTTTGCTAGAAGCTCTAGTAAAACTAAAGACATGGTAGTTTGGTCCAAGACCAACTGACGAACACTTGCCATTACGATACCCACTGAACACACGATCTTCGACAGAAATTGCTAATACTTGTTGGTGAAGCTCTGCGGATCATCAGCAAACAGTCCACTCAATTGTTTATTTATTACATTAGAAAATTATTGCAATATACAGCTAAACTAATTCTAACTTAGCTATACTTAAATCTTCCTCCCCAGGATTTAGGGACATAGTGGTAACTAAAACAACTCACATTATCTAAACTTTTAAACTTTATTTACATTATTCCTTTTCTTTTTAGAAAAGTGCCATCAGCTACTTACACAACTCCTTAAGCTTGCTGGTTCTTCCTTATGTCTTCTTGCTTATGGTAACGAATATTACCTTTTAAATCAACCACTAATGTTTCTGCGCATTAGTTTTCTTTTCCCTTTGTTTTTCTGGTACACCCACCCATTAATGGCTACACCGTTTTTTCCGCATGGTCGAATTGCTTTTCCTGCATTTTTCTCTCTTCTTGAAAAAAATTAATGCAGTCCTCACCTTAACTGAATTTACCCACTCATTATTACTTTGTCAAGAATGAAATGCTTTGCGTAGGAGAATATCGTCTTACTATGTATGCATTAAATATCTTCTTCGCTTTCTTTTGCTAGTTCATTTGCTATTTTGATCCCTATATTTCTCTTAGTCAAATAAAATCTAATTATTTTTTGGCGGGTATCACTATAACCTATTTCTACAATTCATTCTGTTAGTTTATGCATCGATCTAAGTATATGATGTACCGTCTTAGAGTAATCATTAGTGGACCTAATAGTTACTAATTCGCTTTGAGAAACAATAAATTCTTTGCCAAGTGCACAGTTCATTTATCATTTGTTTTCCGTTCATCAACTTTTTGACCGATGTGGTAAGCCGAAGGAGGATCTAGACGTTTCTGCCAAAGTTTTCAACGTGCTGCTGCTATTAACTACGGTTGTGGTTGTGTTAAATAATAATCACCGATGGGTCATAAAAATGTCAGCGCTCGAGTCTGGCACGCGCTGTAACCTTCAGTCGGCATCAGATAGTCCTTTTTCTGAGGATTGATGGTATAATGGTTATACGTCAGTCAGGAATTACCAGTTTGGTAATATTGAATACTCTCAAAATTTAATTATACAGAATGGGCAAAATATATCTTTCCGATAAAAAACTGTAATAGCTTTTAAACGAAGTGATGAAAAATAAGAAAATAAATTGCAAATATAAGGTTGTCGGCAAAGTCGTGCGCATTATTGCAACAGATGGTGCTAGAACATTTTTTGAACTACCATAGAAAATCGCATCTATTTTTTGGTTATGTCATTCGACAGCTGAGGGTTGCAACTTCATTACAAAAAAAGTGTTTTTTTTGAGTTTTGTATATTTTACAAAAAGATAAAGATGGAATATTTTACTCTATTACTTCCGTAAATGGAAGAACGCGCGACAAGCCTGTGAAAAGTTGCCTAATGTTTACGGGGACGATCCTCTACAAGAGCGTCAATGCCAGCGGTGGTTCTCTGAATTCCGTGCTGCTGATTTTAATGTCAACGATGCTTCTCGGTCAGGGAGGCCAACCGTGGTTGATGATAACCAAATAAATGCACTGATCGAGTCAAACTCACGTTACACGACTCGAGAGATTGCAGAAACATTAAACATCCAATAATCAAGCGTTTACAATCACCTACAGAAACTGGGATACACAAGCAAACTCGATATTTGGGTTCTAAGGAAATTCATTTGACAGCGCGTATAAACGTCTGCGATATGCTCATTAAACGTGAGAAAAACAATCCTTTTAAAGCGAATGATAACTGGTGATGAAAAGTGGATTATTTACAACAATGTGGTGCGCAAACGGTCTTGGTCCGGACGTGGTGAATCGTCAAAAACGATAGCGAAGGCAAAAATTCATCAGAGGAAGGTTATGCTCTCAGTGTGGTGGGATTTTAAAGGTGTCGTATATTTCGAGCTTCTACCACGGAACCAAACAATCAATTGGGATGTGTACTGTCGGCAATTGCATAGTTTGAAGGAATCAATCATCCAGAAAAGTCGAGAGCTCGTTAATCGTAAAGGAGTAGTGTTCCATCACGACAACGCGGGACCACATACGAGTATGATTACTCGTCAAAAATTGATAAACCTTGGATGGGGTATTTTGCCACATCCAGCATATTCGCCTGACCTTGCTCCATCAGATTTCCACCTGTTTCGCTGTCTTCAAAACTCTTTGCGTTGTTTAACATTTACTTCAGTTGATGCTGTAAATCAGCACCTTATTCATTTTTTCGCGGATAAAGACAGATCCTTCTATCAACGAGGAATTATGAAACTCCCTGAAAGATGGTAAATGGTTATTGAATAAAACGGGCAATATACATTGATTAATCTTTGTACTTTAAATAAATAAATTACATTTGAATAACATAGAAAAAATACGTCATGTACGTAATTCAAGTATTTTTTTTGCATTAACTGTGGATAATGATAACCGGTGTAATTTGCGTAAATTTTGCTGGAATGTTTTCTTTCAACTCCCGTAAAGTCCGTGGTTTGTTCATGTAGATTTTTTCCTTTAGGTAATCCCACAGGAAAAAGTCTGGGGTCGTCAGATCAGGCATTCGCGGTGGCCATCTGAAGTCGCCTGAAGATGACACGATTAGGAAATTGTTCTTGCAACAAGTTCATTGTCTCATGAGCAGTTTAAAAATTGGTTGTAACGTTTGCTCTTTACGACTGCTAAATTTTCAAAGAAATATGGTTCATAAATCCTGCGTGAACTTATGCCACACCAATCAATCACACGAAGCGGGTGTAATGAACGTTGCTGAACATTTTGGGGATTCTATGTGCCCCAAAATATGCAGTTTTGTTTGTCAACAAAACCACTTAAATGAAAGTGCGCTTCGTCGGTCATCATTAAATTTTCCAAAAATTCTTGTTCATTCTCAGCAAGATTAAAAACAGCTCTGCAGTATTCCAAACGCAATGGCAGGTCACCAGGGTGGAAATGTTGAACCAACTGGATTTTGTAGGGGTATAGATGCAGATCTTTTTTGGAATTTAGCGAAGCTTGCCATATCTTATAGCCAACTGTGTTGGACGTCGTCGTGTTGCTGTTTCAGTATTTTCTGCAAAGTTTTGTCTAACTAGCTCGATATTTTCGCCAATAGTCTAGAACGAGGTCTGCATGTCTCATATGTCCAACGTTTCCATATCGCTCAAATTTAACCACCTAGCAATGTTAGGAGCTGCTGGTGCATTGCGAACTTCATAAAATTGCCGGTATGCACTTTGAGTGGCAATTATAGATCAGCCGTTTTCCAAAAATAATAAAACTACTTTTGTAATGGTGTATCGTTCCATATTACAATCATCAAGTTTATTGTCTGCAACAAAAGCAGAAATTGCCAAAAATATTCACAAACAAACCATATATGATTTTTCTTAAATCTTAAAGTTATATTTTGCCCGCCCTGTAATTTGCTATCCGTTGTGTCGTAATTATCTAAAGTAAAAGCAGCACTTTCTTCGTCGTTACATCCAACGCAGAAAGTTCGAAGAAAGTCCTCGATGGCACAGCTGATGACGTCCTTAATTGTACGCAGCATAAATTGGTGGATTTAAAATGTAACTACGCCACTACTAATCATAATACTACAAACTATACCTCCACTATAGTGAAGTGCATGACATATAGCTCAAATGAACATTCTGCATTTTCTACCCTAAACGGTCGACCAAAGCTACTTCTTTCAGTTGAGCCTCACCTATCGTCCTTCTCAATGGAAGCGCAATAGCATGCTGATAAAATTAATCCCATCAACGTCATATGAAAAAATTCCATCAGGTAGTGAGGTATGGTTATTAGGTTTTTCTTCTTCTGCAAACCGAATGGCCCCATAAATAAATAACCTGAGTTGCCGGCAAGCTAAATCGGGGTAGCAAATGAATCGGGCTGGATTTCTGAAAACAAACACAACTTAATTAGTAATTAAGGAGTTGGGGTAATAACTACACAGTATAACAATAGGGATCTAATCGATTAGCAACAAGTGGATCGTTTAAACATATTGACGCATTGCACTTATTATTTGAACTCCAGCACCACCACATGGTACTGATCACTGGAATTAATCACGGATATAGAGAATATAGAGAACTGGGAGAGAGGTACAGAAAAAAAGTTAAGTAAACACTATATCACAGAACACTGTACTGAAGAATATTGTAAGATATTATATACGCGAAAGTGGTGGGTTGATTAAGTACATTTTCAAAGTTAAATACAGAATAAGGGATAGTATGCCACCTGAAAGTAGCTACTTCTAAACTATGCGAATAAAACAAAACAAAAAAATCATTCAAAACCACAGACAATTACAAAATCTTACTTATGTAAAAGTAACAAAATGCTTCTTACTATTAAGGTGCCTCAGTATTTTCAGCAAACATTCTATATCTATCGTAGACAATGTTTCTTTTCCCGTCGCTACAATTTATCATATTTCAATTTATTCACATGTCTTCATCAAGGAACAGAAAATTAACTTTTATCATCGATCATATATTGGTCACAAGACTTAGACAAACCTTCGTCAAAGATCACATGAGCCTTGTCGCCTGCTCACTGTCTAAACCAGACTTACTTAAGAATATCAAAGAATACGATTGATAATTTCCGCTCCATCCATGATCAAAGACTTCTGTCATACTTTCTTCATCCATCGATTTTGCCACAAACAGTGCCATTCTCGTCAAAAGAATTCGCACTAACCATTAATCGCTTCTATCCACAACGTTACTCAAGAAATGTGCAGCAGTTTCAGAAAATTAATAAACATTATGGTCCTCTATAAAAAACCAAGAAGAAACTCCAGATTTAGGAGCAATATTTTGGAGTTTTTGATTTTTTTTTGAAAAAACTTCTCCGTTTATATGATCTAAATTTACTGTTATGATCGCATTTCCAACGACTCTTTTCATGTGGCCATTTACACCAATTCCGCGAAATTCAGGGCAGCAGCGGCCCCTCGCAGAGTCAAAAGCAATATAGCCATATATATCAATATCATAATAACATAATCAGATGTTTCATTATTCACTTTCTCTGGAAGCTGTCTAATCTATTTGAAAACAACATTTTTACAATTTACACCAATTCCAAGTAACTCATCGGGCAAAAATAATATATCAAATCAGAAAAACGTTTATGATTAATTGTTCTTCACTTCCTTTCAAGGTCGCCGAATCAATTACGGACTTATTTAATTTACTAAGCTTGGAAAACGTCCAAATCATAATGCTTGAAAAGCGGATCTGCTATCACATCTCAATGGTAATTTCGTCGATCACAAGTCGACCTCATCATTTTGACCATCAGTTTAATTTTCGTAATTTGAAACATTACATTAATTAATGTTTACCATTGTTATTCCTAATTGTCGCTGTTGATATTTCTCTAATTGTCGGTGGTTTGTCCACTTGATTAGGGAAGTTTGTACAACGTTTATAGAATAGATGTCATCCTTTCTTTCTACATTCCTGAGCCAACTTCAAGACATTTATAGCTTTCTTTACCTCTTAATATTAAAACATAATTAAATGTTTATTTTATTTGCAATACAAAATATGAAGGTAATCTTTGCCAAAATTTCTCCTTATTACCTTTCTCTTTATTAACTTTTATTATTCACAAATAAGAAATCTATTTGTCTGAAATTCTACATCAAAATCCTCCTGTTAAACAAAATATGCCAGTGTGCTGAGCACTAGGGTGAGAAAGGCACTATTAAGCAAAATTTACTAAAATTCAAGTTTTATCAAAATATCTATTTTAGTATAAAAACTCCATTGAAGATTTAAAATTTGCATAATTTCAAATGTATTATTTATCTTAACAAACATTAAGGCAAAACTGTAAAAATCTGAGTATCGTTGGATCTAACTTGAAGGTATAAAATTTCCAAATATCCTTCCCAGTTTTATCAAACATCTTACATTGAAAGAAAAGTTCTATAAAATGAAAAAAAAAATGGAGTTTCGACTTGAAACGCGAGTTACAACTTTTTGGGCAATAATAAAACAAGATATTATGAACAAAAATATGTAACTAGAACAGATGGATTCTGCCTGGTCAAATATTGATAGAAACGTATTAAAATTTTCGAATTTGTGAATTTACACCGCCGATTCAATTCATAGATTGTGGTTTTGACTAATAAATCTGTCTGCAAGATTGATTGGAATTATATTTGTGGTTTCAAAAAGAAGTTAGCTGGATGGATTGTAGAGAATTAAGAAGAAATAAGACAGCTCCATATTCCAATAAAAGATGGCAAATTAACAATTCTTTGGAGGTATATTCAGTAGTAATAATTCTATACAATTGCCCTACAATAATTAATAGTAGTATAATCTATAAATAAACATGACAACGATCGATAACTGATGCCTTTTTCAAAATGCTATAATCCTTGATCATTTGAACTTCTTTTGAGATGCTGACTTCCCTTTCACAGGTCATTGTTTCTTGTGAACTTCTTAATAAACCGTTATTGGCATTTTCACTCTCTATATTTATTCATATCATTCCTCAACGATTTAATAATTTAATCGACGCTTTCCGAACTATTGATAACCTTCGGTATCTCTTTCAATTTATGTAAAACGTTAAGTTGAAAGTCAGGACTTTATAGTATGTCGCTCGCTCTTTAACTTTTGATTTCATGACCAGTACTTACTTCTCAAACGCCGTGTGAAGACGTTGAATAGGACATATTTTATGTAAGGAACACAACTGTGACTTTGTTCGGGTAATATGAATGCACCATCTTGAAAATCATTTTTATTGGATTGGATATGTTGATGGAGTAATTGAAGAATATATTATAAGGATAAAGAATGTGGAATTGGGATAATTTTATAGGCGAGTTGTAATAAATAGGATCGAAGGTTAAAGTATTTAGTTTAAGTGTAGTATATGTCATATCAAATATTTTTTGGTTCGTGTCTTTTTAAGTTTTAAAAATTACAGCGTGCCTCTGATATTCAGTTTCTACATAGCACTTAAGGTTACATCTAAAATGTTGTGTGAACACTATGCAGTATGTGTTCATGACAATTTCTATTCCTCGCATAATTTAGTTCGTTTAAAGTGTGGTTTTGCGTCAAAACCTGCGTATTTCATTACCGGCCTGATTTATGTCATAATTCTCCTCCTGTTTCCGAAAATAACTGATATGACGTTGTAAGGGGGCTGCTGGGCCGTTTGTGTGTACAGAAGGTAATTAATTTCTAAGTGCATTTAATACCAAAGATGATCAGCCATCGCTATATCATTCGTGATTTAATGCAAAAAAGTGAAATTTAATAAAACTACGAGTTTGGAGTTTAAGCTTAAACTATCAAAAAAGTGAAAAAATATAGAGATGCTCAGATTGTTGTTTAGCGAAAATATATAATACATTTGTTAGATTAAAAACAAGAATGTTACGAGTTTGGATCGTAGCAGAATACCTACAAAAATAAAGACAAACTTGTAATATTCGTGGTATGTGTCCAAAATATTGCCAACATATACTCGTAATCTAAACAAGTAGAGCCTTGTATACCATTACTTTTACATTTAGAAAACACACAGAGTAAGTCTGTAGAACAGATTAGTGAATTATGAATTGAAGGTGTGTGGATTGAAAGCGAAGAAAAGAGCGAAAGAAAATGTATGAAAATTTGAAGCTTCAGAGTATATAGCAAACGAATTGTTACAAGTTGCATAGGAGGTTATCAAAGTATCTCAGTATAAGCAAACAAAGTAGGCACACCTTGGCAAGATGTTGGTCAGTAGAGAGAGGAAGAAGAAGAAAACTTGTTAGATGCAAGATATTGAAAATATGTAATATTTGTGAGTGGAAAGAATACTTGAAAGTATTTGACGAAGGAATGCGGAGAAGAAACAGAAGAGTAAATGAATGGACGAGAAAGAATGGAGGCGGGATAGAGACTTTGACTAGATTAGGACAGGAGAAGAAGATCAGAAGAACGAGAAGAATGAAAATTTAATTTAATCTGTTGAATTATGTGTCATTGAGACAATAATGTTTAGATTAGATTAGATGTTGTATGGGTGGCACCAGCGCCTATTCCACCCCAACCTTTCCAGGTCTATTGTGGATCCCTGTTTATCTCAGATGACCAGCTCTAGCTTTGCCTCTTTGATTAGTCCTATTAGCCCTGCCAGAGGGGCTTGGGTATAAGTCTCCGCGCTTGGGTTTGTAGTACCTAGCTTTTGATATCTAATATTTTGTTCATATGTTTGTTGAGCTTGCAGTGTCCTGTTATCAGGCCTACTATTGTTTTGACCATTTTCCTGTCTTGGTTCAGGAGTTCGGTCGTGAATTTTGGCGATTGTTTCTTAAGGAACTGTTTCGCCTGTCTCTGTCCTGGTGAGTTCGTCCACCAGGTATGGGCCTGTGTCTTCGCCCATTTTTTTATGGATCGTTTGACTGCGGTTTTGGAGATTCCGCAAGAGGGTTCCGGGCCAATTACTGCTTTTGACGAGCCTTGTTTGGCCAATTAGTCTGCTATGTCATTCCTCGGATGTCCTCCGTGTCCTGGGACCCATGTGATTGTTACTTTTTTGTGACAGCCAAGTTGGTTAAGAGCGCATATACAGTCCCACACTAGCTTAGATTCGACCTGTGTGGAGCTTAGTGCTCTTAGTAGCGCCTGGCTGTCGGAGAATTGACCTACTTTTGGTGTCTTGTCTTGCTATTTCTCTTGTGCAGTGGTGAAGAGCTATCGCCTCTGCTTGGAACACCGTGGTGTCCTTGGTGAGACTGACAGAAATCTTTGTCTCGGGTTTTATGCCGTATATACCTGCTCCTACCCCTTTGTCGGTCTTTGAGCCGTCCGTAAACCAGCATGATTCTGCTTTGGTAGGTTGGCCTTCGACCCAGTCCTCTCTTTGTGGGATTAGAACCATGTATTTCTTTTCGAAATTGTATTTTTTCATCATGGCATCGCTAGGCATTGCTATAATCGCGTTAGCCTTCAGCTCGTCTTCTAGCCATTTGTGCGTTTTTCCGTGTGATCGGATTATGGGCGCCTGTCCTTGCATCAGTCTGTATGATACGGACCTGGCTTCTCCTTGAATGAAGATGTGTAGTGGTGGTATGTTCAAGATAGCTTCTAGGGCTGCTGTTGGGGTGGTGCTTAGGGCTCCTGTTGTACTGAGACATGCTAGTCTTTGTGTACAATAATGTTTACTACTAGATGTTTGCTCAATGTTTATTATAATGAACAATTAACAATTACAATACACTAACATATCATGACAGCAGGATTATATAAAACTCTTATTTTATTTAAATATTCACCGTCTTTTATCAGCTAGACACTACTCAATATATCCAAGAATCTCTTCTAGCTAGAGTAGATCCGGATAATCATTCGCCTTTGTTAAGATACACACAACATCAATTTGGGTACGGATACTGTGTGTATCCAGCAACATCCAAATTTTTGGAATTAACCGAAGCCTAACACTCCACAGCATTATATTACTTATAGCAACAACATCCCTTTCTATAATAAACACTATCACTTTGGCGCCCAACGTAGGGCCCGAGGAGAAGACGATTAAGAAGATACACGCGCTCGTGTATATCCTAACGTGTTTAGTAACTAGTTCATTAGTATATATACCGAGTATTAACATAAAAAGGTCAGTAGTCTTTAAATTATCGCCGATCAAGGAACTCAATCCGCAAGAAATTTTGAAGTATGGAGAAAATTGAGTTCCGCGCCGTTAGAAAGTTCCTTAAAACAAGGAAAAAATGGAAGAAATATAATCTATCTATGGGGACTCTTGTCCAGAAAAACCCATAGTATACAAGTGGCACAACCTTTTTAAACAAGGCAGGAAATTCACTTTCAGAATTCAAGAATTGGACAAATTACTCCAAATTAATCACAATCACTTAGCCAGTAGTGTAGTTACATTATTTTTCTATTCTTAAATATAGGAAGCAGAGTCCGAATTGTAACCTACAGAAAAATAGATGTTTTAGTAGTGTTAAATCATTATTATTATATCATACTAAATTCATCCAATCAACCCAAGTTTTATGTTTAGTTCAGTTTTTTGATTTTACAAATCCTACAAAAAAATATACAAAATAAAATAGATTTACAATAACTTTGAAATTTAGATGGCAGGACCTAAAGGCGGTGTTCACATGGCAGTGTTCTTTCACTCAAAACATTATTTCCTTTAGGCGATGATGATCAGCAGGTGATTATTACCATTGAGGCATTATTTTTGTCATTGCTAGTGGCTATTTTTGTCCAATTTAAGTGAAGTTATTTTTTGAATGTATAGAATAGAATATAATAGAATAGTTGATTTATGCATTGATAAAACATATATTACATACGTCAATATTACAGTTGCTAGGTATTTAATACTTAAAATATAAAATGCACTAATGACTAAATATAAAATGCACTAATGACTAAACATAAATTATGTAAACAATATCATTGATATCACGTCTTTCGCAACTTAGTGTTCACAAATACAATTCTATTACTATAAAGTGAGACAAATGTTAGCTCACTTGATAATGTTGTTACTAGAATACAAATTTTGTAATGAAATGTATCTTGTGTGTGAAAAATTGCGATTACCATTAACTTCTTGAAGTATAACACTTTCTCTTGTAAAATCTGTGTTTGGCACTAAATGGGGTACTTTGTTCCATTTATTAAATTATCTAAAATACGTCTACTCTTTGCTATAATCGTCTCAGAAAATTTGAATGAGGCATCATGTTATATAACGAACGTTCAACGAAAACTGACAAAGAAATTGGTGCTGGGTTTCTCAACTCATGTCTGCATTGCATGTGGGGCATGAAATTAAGTTACCCACAATGAAAAAAGTTTCAAACCGTCAAAATAGGTGGTTTTAAGAAATAACATAAATACGAGGTGGCCAAGAAGTAACTTTTTATGCATGAAAAGGATTTAAAGCACCGATAACAAAAATGTTTTCCAAAAATATTAGAGGATGTTAAATGTTGTAGGCTTTAGATGCAGTCTATTACTAACCTCATCATAAGATAAATTGCCTTTGTCATTACCACTATTTAAAATTAAATCCTATTGAAATTGTCGATGATGAATTCCGGGAACGTTGCTTTATAAAAATATTGGTTTTGTAAAGAAGTGCCGAATCGAATAAACTGACGTAATAAAGAAGTGTGTTGAAATATGTGTTCCATTTGTTATGCGGCGGAGGTACATTGAATTCTTTTGGGGAATTACCTCTGGGCGCCGTAATTTATGACAAGCTAATCTATTACTGTCCGAAATGATTTCTCAGTTTCAATTGTCGAAACAGTATTCGTGTAATGGAGGCGAGGAAGGATGACAAGTTAATTTATCATTATGTGACATAAAGGCATTGTGTCCGCATTGATGATGATTAATCTGCGTGTGGGTATTCCCATGGTAAGATGTTTAATGGTGCTGTTGGACGAGTGTGGAAATGATTGTTGGGGAGGCGGTGGCGGCGGCGCCCTCCCATCGCCCATCGGCAGCCATCAGGCTGATTTATAAGTTCAGAAATGTTAATGCGCGAGGCGAGGGACGGCCCGGAATATATTGTGATGTTGTGACGGGTTTGAAGGGTACGCCGGGTATGAGGGAGGATGGCGGCGATGATATATGTAAGTAATCGAAGAGCCGGGCATGTGTTTTTATTATGAATGGTCTGACAGAATGGTGGGCAAGGATGTCAGAACGGGGTACGGGAATGATTAATAACCCGCCCGCAGGCAGACTTGCCCAGCTAGCCTACATATTAGCTGGCGAACTCGGTAATAACCACTCATGTTGGATACACATCAATCATGTGCAAATTATACAGGCGAGCCTCACACATAAGAATTATGACTGTCATTCATGTAATTCCACGGCACGCCACAAACTCTCCTCGGTTTATAATCAAAGTCGTCCTTTTTCCCCTTTCGCTCAACTCACCTCACTCGCTCTTCAATCCAACCTATACCTACGAACCGAAAGCAGATTAATGATATGCAATTCGCCTTAATTATATATCAAAAAATGAACAGCCCCAATTTGGCCGACAATAAAAAGCGTCGTTATAATAATCACCGTGTTCAACAGCTTGAATCGTTAGACATAAAACTTAATCACGAGAAAACGCATCTAGTCGCCTTATTTCATTTACTAGAAACCCACTAATTACACAAACCAGCAGACACCTAACGTTAATCCGGAGGCAATTTCAATCGGCCCAATATTTCTCACCCTAATAGCTTATTAAATAGGCAACTCCTCTAATACCACGATCTTCGCCCGACCCATTAGGGACACTTGCTCCGGCATTCCGGGCACGGCGACTTCATCAAAACCCTTAAGCCCGCCTTGATAACAACCAGCTAATCCCGGTCTTCGGGAATGCAATCCCGGACCGCAAATTTATAGCGGGCCCGGCTCACTTAGGAAATCTGCTCTCTCTAACAATTTGCTGTAAAACGGTGGATTGCTAATTTTTTGGAGTTTGCAGTGAGGTCAGCCCCCGCGCCATCTACGTATCGATTTGTGCCAGCCAACACTTTTGTGTGAGTGCTGTCGGGAAGAATTATTGCGTTTTTGCATGTTGCCGAATTATCGATCCAGTAATTAACAACGTGCAAATTTAGCACATGCCCTAGACCGGTCTCTCGCTGAAATGTACAAATGCGGTCGTTATTCAACCCGCAATTACTACACCTGTAAAAATATTATGCAGCTCGTATTAATCACCGGAGAAATATTAATTGCTTCGCTCGATTTGCATGTTGATACATGTAAATCTATCCTTTTCAACGTATTTTTAAATATCTACATTTACATTGCCTAATATCTGATAGTTAAAACATAAATAACGTAATACTTCCTTATTACATTTTTTTATGTATTAAATAATAAACAACTACTAAATTTATTATTGCTGTTTAATTTTTATTTAACATATAACTCAATCTATAAGCCATAAAAAATAGAAATGACATTTCACAGTGAGGCTTAAAAAAAGATTATAGCCAAGACGATTTCCTTTCCAATATATAATCATATCTTTTAAGAACTGACATACAAAAATAATATACGATATTTTTATTGTTCTTCAGAAAACACCTGCTAGGTCGAAACTATAGTATGTATTGAAAAGAGTCTTATGTTTATATTCTAGACATTAGTATCTAAATGAATTACCTGGTTTTCAAAATTATCTTCGGGGACTAACCTATTGGTTACACATTTCACTACTCTTTGTGGCATCGATTCTAGCAAGTGATCACTAACCTCTTGAAGTATTGTATTTCAAGCAACCTGTAATTAATTTTGAGCTTGCAGCATCTGCTGAGGATACTGTAAGTTCTTTAGCCTTCTCTCTATAGTGTCAAATAAATAACTAATGAGCGAAATATAGGGAGATCGGGATGGCTATGGCAAGATATTGACATTATCCTCTACAAATTGATCGAAAGAAATATTTGCAATTTGGAGACCGGCATTGTCTTGTTCGAAAAGTGGATCTTCCAACTGACGAAGAAGCGGGAGAATATGAGTTTCTATCAGTTCATCTATATATTTCTGGGTACGCATTGCGCCAGATGAATACGAAATGAGACCTTTTATAAGTTATAGCACCCCATGCCATAATCTCTACAATTTAATGCATAGGCTTCTGAACAGAAAATTACATGTTGCGACGTCTTTATCTAGCCCTCATACTGCGATCATGCAACCTTAAAAAGACTCGTGATCATTACTAAACAAGACGTTATACCACTCTAGGTTCCTGTGCTGGCGTAACCTACAACACTCCAAACGTGGGTGTCGATGTTAAGCTGTTGGTGGTAACACAGGGTGTAGCCGCTAGGATTGCAAGCCAAAAGTTCTAATTTTGCTGTAAACTATACGAAGAGTTACATGATGATCTTCGTTAGCTAACCATAGATCGACAATTAGAGAATCAGTCTCTTGTTGCTATAAGTAAAATGGCGGTCTTGAACCTCATTTGTTCTTCTTTGATCCTCTTCTGAGACGTTTCTCACCCTATCTAATCCATGCCTGTGGAGGAGATTGTAAGTTTTTTAGTCTTCTCTTGACAATGCCCCATACATGCTCAATGGGCAAAAGATGAGAAGATCTAGATGGCAAGAGTGAATTAGTTTTGGTTAAAGACTAATCTCCTCCTTTTCTTTAATCAAAAAACCACCAATTTACTTAATTGCCAGCAATTTTTACGTTGGCGTACTTTCATATAATCACACTTTCCATAGAAATGATAAAAAGCAGAAGCAAAAAGTGTCGCAAATATACAATTGATTGCTATTGTTGTTTACAAGTATGATTAGTTATTATTAGGTACATAGCTTTATTGTATCTTCTTTGAAGGTTTCATGTTGTTTAATAGCTTGGAACAAATAGTATTTCAAACATAAGCAAAATATAGTAAAATATTAAATAATTTCGTAAACATCTTGGTAATATAAGCTGTAATGAATCTTTTCGCAAGTGGAGTGGCGTTTTGGTGTTGCGGTGGTACTTTTTCACCGTCCGTTTTATCGCTCTATAAATAACAACAGTAAACGCATTAGTCGATAAAGCTCGGCGAGGGTACAAATAAAATGAAAAAAGGCGAGCGTCTGATAAATCTCTCCCCGTCGCGAATTCACTGCAGAGGGAAAATTTGCTCAGGTGGAAAGAAACCCAGCGCATATCATCTCGGACTTGATAAAGGGCACTTGTATGTGTGTTCAGCTGTGGCACGGCAATTCCCGAATCCAGTTATATACATGTTTTTTATTTCGGATTAAAATTGCGTGCTGTGCATTGTCATGGAAATATAATTAAGTGATAGTGAAAAAGCGTCGGGTTGTCAGTGAAAAAGGGCACGCCGGATGATTTATACGATCCGCACAATAAATATGTGACATTCCACTTAAAATAAATGGGCTAGTTTTACAAATTACCCTGGGAAACGTTCTCTGTATTCAGTATGTCAACGCAATATGGAACAAAAGCGGCTGTCATATGAATTGTGTAATCAGATACCATTTACGGTCGACCCGTTATTCGCTGACAGTTTGACTCACAAGGGTTCGAGGCCCGCGCCGTCTCCCTCCTGCTGCAATGGGTCACAATAGCGCCCTCTTCACCCGTACTGGCGTTCCGTCGCGACGCCGACGACGGGACGATTTGTAAATTGTGTTTCTCATCATTTATTCTCGTTAAAAGGGACCACCCTCCTTTATCATTGCCCGTTTGCATAATTTAACGCCTGCGCCACTGTCTGATTTTGATGAATTACCACTCGATTCTGTTAGCATTAATTTATTATTCAAAACTACATTTCTAAATAACACATTAATAGAAAGCAAGATTAAGAATAATTTAACTAGTTTTCATTGTCATAATCGAGAAAAAGCTTAAAGATCCTTGTTCAATTTCGAAGTTTGTTCCAATTACCTTAATTATTAATTCTATATCTCTTTAGAACTGTTACTTTCGATGGGAATCTCTTAATATTAACTCTACTCCAAAATGAATTACTAATTTTCAACAGAACATTTGTTATGATTTCTTGAATTGTATCCTTTGCTTCGTATCTTCGATAGTAGTTTTAGCGATCAACATAACTTTTTCTGTAAATATCAAAGAAAAAGTTATGGTTTACTACGGGTCATTCAAATTATAGGGTATCATATCATCTTGACAGAAAGGTTGTAAAGCACCATCTTGCTAGAAATAAATTACCAGGTCATTTTGAAGAAAATCGCAATTACACTAACCATCAACTAATAATTATTAACTACCAAGGGTCCTAATCACTTGTTAAATAAATAAATAAAATTAAAATTATCATGTTTTCCAGTAATTTGTTTTCAATAATCTATAACCGAAACCACTAACAACATTACATCCGTGTGATTATGTGTTGTTAATTCAATTCTTGATTTAGTGTAATGTAGTAAGAAAGAAAAAAAATGTTAAGCTTTGTTGTCTAACTGTTGACTTAATTGTTGCCAATTAGAAGAATAATTAATTAATCTTCTAATTAACATAAAAAAGTTCACCATGGGCTAAGTGAGAATTTAATTCATCGTTAATTGTTCCAAATTGTTTGGCTTGATATGCATTTTAAAATTTCGGTAAATATACAATTCTTGCTATTGCTGTTTACAATTTGCACCCTCAGCACCATGGACAAAAACAAGGGTTACAGTGGAAGAACGTCGAAGCTGCATAAACTCTGCCCAGCTTCATTCATCCAAAATTTTTGTAGGTTTTGTTATATATTTGTGTATATTCATATGTATTTTTTTGTTGGAATGGAAGCTAAAGACTAATAACCATAAACATAATTATTATAAATTATTATTAGGTAGTTTTATTGTATTTTTTTTTTAAGTTTCATTTTGTTTAATAGCTTGGAACTCTGAAGGATATCTCTCTTATTAGAATTTCAAACATAATCAAAATATAGTAAAATATTAAATAATTTCGTAAACATCATTGTTATACAAGCTGTAATGAATCTTTTCGCAACTGGAGTGGCGTTATGGTGTTGCGGTGGTAAAAGAATTATTTTTTGTGTTGTATAAATTACGAATATCTAATTGTTAGCAAAAAGCAAGAATTATAACTAAATAAACAAATGGGCTTAAAAATATCACTTATTCCAAACGAAACATAATAAAATAGCGTTAATTCGATTAGTCAGTTATTTGTCATTTCACATACAGTTATCACGGAGGGGCGTCGATCATCCAATTTTCGCTCTATATTCAAACCAAATGTCACCGGTGGGGCAAATGGAAAATCCCAGATTTTATAAATATTCCGGCCGGAAATAAAACGCCGCGCACAAATCACGGGCGGCGAAAAATGAAACCATTTTCCTCCTGCTGAAAATACAATTCCCAGACAATTGTAGCTTTATTTGAGCCAGTAAGTACTATATCACCACTCCCAACAATTATCCATAGACCTTCGACACTTATCTGTCCATTTTTGTCGTAACAATACGCTTACAATTACCAACTTACTCTCTTGACACTCGTGAATACGTTATTGTGTCGCCCCGTGCTGACAACAAAGCGGATAATCCGCATGCAATTTGTATTAGCGCGAGAGTGAACGGTATATCCTTACTGATCTTCTGGAAAGAAAGAGCCGCCGATTAGGGCACCTGTCGAAAAAGCACCTCAAAGATGGGCCCCTAAGCTCCCCAGGACTGCATTAAAACCCTCCCTTCTGGCAGATCCTACGTGTAATGTAAGTACTTTGCGCCAGGCATTGTCCTGCTAATCCTCAACTACGGAGAACATAATCCCGGCCGAGATATATTGTCTAACGGTTTTCGGAACGATGTTGAGAATTGTTATTCGCACCTTGGAATCCTACCCCTTTATTATGCCCGGCTTTAATATACTGTTATTGTAATTATTTCCACCGCTGTGAATTTCCGAGGATCTTCCCTCGCGGCCATTAAAATAAATTTTAGGCAAATATTTACACTGGAAGGGGGTTAGAAGTTCAGTTCATTGCACCATTATGAGATACTAGGGCATAATGAAAAACCCTCTCGTAGATTAAGGAAGGAAGAAAAATCGCCCCATCAATTAAATTAAATGTGTAAAGGGATAAGCGAAATTTAAGTAAGGAATGATACACAGGTTTTTCTCTAATCTATTATTATTTTAGTTCTTTTTAGTTTTATTGCCAATTGACAGATGACGCCATGACAACACAGATACATTATTTTCCATAAATTGTTATAAATGTATGCTGAGACCAGTCACAATAGTTTCCCATACTTCGAATAGGAAAAATAAAAATAAACCGTATGCAGTAGCTTATGCCACCTAAAACGGAATCTTTGTATTAAGGGAGATGTTGGTGATTGATAAGATTTTGTATAAGAAAAAAAAATTGAAAATAAATAATAATAATATACAATATTTTCTTTTCTCTAACTCTTGTAGCTAAATAGTTGTAAGAAACAAATATGGCTTTAGACTGAGTTTTATAGATAATACCATTTTATAAAAGCTGAGAAAAATGTTGAGAATTACACAACTTTGAGAAATAGCAAATTCAAACTATATTTAGTTTACGTAATTAGAAAAAATAATTTTTAAACAGAGTATTAATTTTAACATAGGTAACTTGAATATTATGCCTTCTACAGCATTTTGTACAGACTGCCCTCTGTGTGTATATGTACTACCATTGTTGATGGTTTCCTTCGAATGGCTTTGTTTCAAATTTACTTATTATATTTGCACGATGTTCAGAACCCATTTGAAAATAGGGACGAATTTATTTATTTATTGTTTGCTCTTCTTCTTAAATTAATCTACGATGCAGAATTATGTTCCATAATCTTTATCAATTCTTTCTCCGATACCCTCGCTCAATGAAGGCAGTTGATCGGGTTCAATTATTTATAACCGTTACGCGCTTTACGTTTAGACCCACTATTTTTGCGTTTTGTTTGGATCACTCTAGAATTTGGGAAAAAATGATTTGTTGGCTTAAAGTATAGTTTAGAGTCTTAAGAATATTGGAAAATTTATTTTAAAGCCGCGCGGAAGTATTTGACAGGTGAAAATTGTGAAAACAATTGGTGAAGCACCTGAAACTGTGTGCAAAATATGTATGAAAAGCGCAGAAAAAGAAGAACAAAATCAATCTTCTAATAATTATCACGGATTTATTGTCTCAGATGATGGATCTTGGAGAAAACGCGGTTTTTCGTCATTCTTTGCCTTGGTAACGCTTATCGGTTGGTTTCAATTCCGTTGTGTGGTCGATGGCTCCAAAATCAACTTCCAGTGAATAAGTGGTGTTGGACATTGCAGCTAATATGGCCATGTGTGTATTCAACGACGGCTTATTTAGCATAATAAAAGTTATGCAGGTCCTGGGAATAAAAATCGGACAAAACTGCTACGATTTTTGCGACGAGCGCCGCATCCAGTTATTCGCGCGCGCGCTGTCTGATGCTGCAAAAGAGGCTCGAATAGCGCAGACATCAACAAGAAAGGATCAGGACGATGAGAAAATGAATCTGGAAGGTCAATTTTATGGCGCAGGCATTGCAGACTAGAGATAAATACATTATTTCTATGAAAAACTATGAGTCAAAACTTTAATCGCGTTTTTCTCGAAACTATGTTTTTAAAATCGGGCGAAAAGACATCTCAAATACGAATTAATCAATCAGTCTAAATCTGTGCGCCATTTTGTTTAGAATCAAAATTTTCATAATCCAGCCCGTATTTTTTTTAGAGTAACCATCAGAGATTCGGAAAACATTTACTTTTTTGTACCAGGTCCATTGCTGTTTCCAGGATCTTTTCGCCCGTTTTGCTCTACACTCCGAGAGGGACCTCCATTTTCTCTATTTTGTTACGTCATTTTTGAAAATTTTCTTTTAAACAAAAATTGAAATTAAAGTTCAATGTGCATACAATAAACAGTTTTTTAATAGGATTTTTAGATTTTGTTTAAAAAAATCTAAAAAATGAAATTTTTTTCCCAGTCTAGATTGGCCTAACACCTTAACACCTACTAGGGAATATATAAACCAAAAATGGTAGATTTATCCCAAAAAGGTGTTTCAGAAAAGCCTATCGGTTTAACTTTGGTGACCAACCACTAGATGACTACATTTTTAAATTGTTATTTTGGAAAAAATGGTTATTTTCTATGCAATGTTGCGAAAATCCATTTAAAAATATTGTACTCAGGTAATAAAGGTCGGCATCTTAATTACAGAGAGGGATTAGAGATAAATAAGGCCATAATTAGCGGCAAACAAATAACTAACAATATTGAAGAGATTTGGAAGTCCCCGATTATGACGGCCCTTATTACCTGAATTTGTAATTTATATATATTAGTGTAACCTTTTGTACATTATTCATTACTCCTTGATAATGATATTTTGTCGAAACTAGTCGAAGAAAAAATAATAAATATTCTGTTAAACAAACTAAGTGTTTTTAATTTCTAATCAAGATTTTTCAAATATGTTTCACCACGGGTTAAGTGAGCAATTAATTAAATATATAAAAAATTAAATTATAATATATCCAACTAAGGAATATATTTTCAGCTATCAGTTTATTTCAAACATATTTGATTTGTTTTACGTAGCTAATGATCTAAATAAAACAAAATGTAACATAATAAATAATAGAATTTTGTTTTACAAACAAGAAATCATAATATTAATAATAACACATGTATTATTTTGAAATAAATGACCATTTTTTGAATTAAACATTTTTTAGAGATCGGTGCTGATGTATGGAGTGGAGGTATGGGGGACGAGAGAGTATGAATGTACAGAGAGGGAGCAGATGTGGTTCCTGAAGCGCATGTTGGGGGTGGAAAGGTCCACGCCCAGTTACATAGTGCTTCAGGAGACGAATAGAGAAAGGTTAGAGTGCGAGGCAATGGTGAAAGTGGTGAGGTATTAGAGGAAATTGTGGGAATTGGGGGAAGAGAGATTGGTGAAGGATATATGGTTTTCAAGCGTGGGTGGGGTTGAGGGTAGATAAAGGGGTGAGAGGAGGAGAATGTATGAGAGGGTAGGTTTGTCAGAGGCGAAAGTAATGGAATGACTAAGGAACGGGGTGAAGGTAAACGAGAGGGTGAGGAAGAGAGGGAAGGAGGTGGAAGGGCAGGAAAGGCAAGGGTGTATAGAGAGAAGCGAGTACAATGATATGTATGGAAGGTGGCAGGTGTATGGAAGAGTACCGGAATATTTGATAGAGAGGGGATGGAGTAGAGAAGATAGGGTGATTGTGGCAAGGGCGAGGTGTGGATCGGAGGAGAGAGGAAGGAAGATATGGATGGGGGAAGAGTATAGAAGGTGTGTATTGTGTGAGCATGGGAAGGATACGTGGAGGCACTTGGCGGAGGAATGCGTGGGGGTGAAGGAGGAATGGATGGGGGCGAAAGGGAGTAGAAGGGTGATGGAGTGGATGAGAGAGGATGGGGCAGGGGTAAGGACTTTGGAAAAGTTGGGGAGGGAGAGAGAAAGGACAAGAGAAGGTAGAAGAGGGCGGGTAGGTAGGGGTTCATGTGTAAATAGTGTGTAGGAAAGATATTTTATGTAATGGAGGATTATATGCCAATAAAGGTCTTTTTTTTTGTTTTGTTTGTTTGGCATCATGGCTTATTATATAAGTATCACCTCCTATTCGTCCTCCCTATGATATTCATTGTTAATCAGTGGCTCCCTAATAGATCCCTAAAAGTTAAAATCAATATTTTTTTTTACTCCCGAACAAGGACTTTTACCTCTATTATTTTACATTTTGCGTAGATGTCTATAATATCGACCTTTCTATCTCAGCCTTTTCAAATATCTATACAAATCACACATTCTCATTCCGTATCAGCGCAAGAATAATTCTCCTCACAAAGTCTTAATTTATTTAAAAAAATTAATTTTAAAAGACAGCCCCAAAATAAAATCTAAAATAAATTCCAGGGTTTAATATTTTAGAAATTTAACTTATAAAAATGATGGTATTACTAACAGAATTGCAGTTATTATACATAATAGTTTGCCACCTTTTTCTTGACTATGGTTGTGTCCTATATCCTAATTCCAGTAATCTCCTACCTGCAACATTCAAGTTAGAGAGCGAGCATCCCTCGGTACATTAATATAACTTCCACATTCTCTTGATCTTTTTCCTAATCCTAACTAACTTTTTAATGATACTAAATTATTATAATTAGATTAGATTAGCAAGCCCGTTCTAATCTAATCTAATTATAATAATTTAGTATCATTAAAAAGTTAGTTAGGATTAGGAAAAAGATCAAGAGAATGTGGAAGTTATATTAATGTACCGAGGGATGCTCGCTCTCTAACTTGAATGTTTCGCTATAATCAGTCTTATTCTTTGGTTAGGGCTAATCTGGTGGTAGCCAGTGCTACAAATGCGCATAGGATATAATCGTCCATTTCCTCTGTTAATCTACAGGTGGTGTTATCTACTTTACATATCTTGTGAAGATGGCACTGTGGAATGTCCTGTAAGGAGACCCGTATGGCCTTGATGACCCCTTTTTCCACGGTTTTAAAGGTTGTGTTGTCAAACGCACCTTCAAAATCCACAAAAATACATTCAATCATTATGTTTTAGAGAAACTTCTAAGCCTGTTGTGAGGCTATTATGTGCATCCACAGTGAATATGTTATTTTTTTTCTTATACATAAATCAAGGTCACAGTGGAAGAACAGGGAAATTTTATATTTCATATCCTATCATCAGATTCTACTATTGATTTATGTAATTGCAAAAGTATTTTGTTTTTGAAGAAAATAGTCTCGTATCAGTTATTTGCCTACTAAGTAAATTTTTTAGGTCTTAGGGGGCTTTCCGCCTTGACGTCTGGGCAGGCTCAATCTTTCAATTGCCGATCTAGGTTGGTGGAATCTGGCATTGGTAAGTATTTTGTTCGTTTTTCTTGCTATACTACTTATATCTGTATCCGTACAGTGCACTACCCCGAAGGAATAGGTAAGTATTGGTGTAGGGTAGGTGTTAATTGCCTTTATTATGTTTTTACCGTTTAATTTTTTTTAGATATTACTCTTACTCTTTCTAGGTATTTATCCTCTAGTTCGATTTTAACTGTTTTATTATCTATTCTTCTAGTTTGATAAAAACCTAAATATTTGTAAGAGATGGGATATACTATAGTGGGGATTCAACTTATAACCTTTGTTTGATTGGTTTAAAATGTTAGAATCTCCTTGGAATATACCTCGTTCAATTTTTATGTTTTTTGCAGTAATACACGTGTCTCCGTTGTATATATTGACATCTGTTTTCCAGTTGTTCATAAATTTTCTTAAAGCATTTATTATTACAGGGCAAATTTTATAGACCTTTAAGACATCAATTAGCCAGCTGTGTGGGATTGAGTCAAATGCCTTTTTATAATCAATAAATGCTGTGTAGATGTTCCGATTTTTCTTGTATACTTGGTTCATTATAGTTTGATCTATAATTAATTGTTCTTTGCAACCTTGATTATTTTTTCTGCAACCTTTTTGTTGTTCCGATAAAATACAATTGCTTTCAGAATGGCCATATATAATGTCTGTGATGCACGATGTCATGATTTTATAAATGGTTGGGAGACATGCAATAGGTCTGTAGTTTTGTGGAGATTTGATGTATTCATTTTTGGGGAGTAAGTAAGTTATTCCATGCATGAAGAAGTCTAGTAGTAAGTCTGGGTTTTTAATGAATACGTTAATATATTTAGTAATTTCGCCGTGCACTGTTGTGAAACTTTTGTACCAATAGTTATGCAGACCATCTATTCCAGGGGATTTCCAGTTATGGTTGGCATCAATAATCTTCGACACCTTTTCTTGCGGAAATGGTGCAAAGTTCATTTCATTGACATGGGCATACTTGACTAATTCTTCTGATATCCACTTGGCTTTTCTGTTATGATCCTCGCGTTTAGACCAAAGATTAGCCCAGAATGTGTCTATCTCGCTTGCTGTTGGACATTCGGTGCATTTAGTTTCTTTATTATTGTTACGCATGTGTCTATAGAAGGTACCGTCTCTTTCATGGAACATTTTGTTTTCGGTCCTCCGCCTGTTGCTTTCTTTATATCTTCTTAATCTCTTGGCTAGCGCAGAAAGTTTTTGTTTTAGTGTGCCAGAATATTTTATAGCTGTTTGTCTTAGTAATGCGTGCATGGTGTTCTGGTATGTGTCATATGTGGTGTTGTATTTCCTCTTGTGTGTTATTGTTGCATGTTATATTTTCAGTTATTTCATCCGTAATTTCTTCAGTGTTTTCTAAGTCCGGGTTATATGTCCCCTGTTGCTCCGTAGCAATTGTTACTGAATTTTTGATTTGCTCAATCTCTCTGTATGTTAATAGCTGTTTTTTTAGAATAGTTCTTCGTTGATCTGCCACTCTTTGTTCTGTAATATTTAAGTCAGCATGATAGTTTCATTCATTGTACGGGTCCATTTCATGCGTTGACTAGGATTTCCAGCTGCTGTGGTAACTGAAGTGGTCTCAGTTAAGGCACTTGTAGCTGGGTTGATAGTTTGTCTTGCGTTATTGTCATCATCATCGAGCTGTTGTCCCGCGCCAGGTACAGCTCTACTTCCTGACGCATTCGAGGCTTGTCTACTTCTTGTTCTCACCATGATTCATGGGTTTGCATTTTATACCTGCTGCCAGGTGAATGAGTATTGGGGGTGGGATACAATGGGACACATGGAGTAAGTGTAAGGGGCGTTGAGGACAAGTGCTCCAGTTAGTCGTCTCTTACGACACGCAGGAGGTTCCCTAGGCCTATTCGTTTCCCGGACCTAGACAGGTTTTTTGTAGAGCCTAGCCTTTGTTGTATTATTATTTTTATTATTATTATTGATACGCAAACTGCTGCTTTTGGAGCGGATTTGCCATTGAAGTGCTGCTCTTCATATCATTGCCTATAATTTTTTGCAAGACTTTTAGGAAATGAGGTAAGGCTAAATGGACAATAGGATTTGGTCCCTACTACAGCATTTTTTTCTCTGGTAATGAGTTAACCACCCTTGCTTCTGCTTTCTCTAGTAGGTAAGAATATGCTTCCTTTTGTAGATAGAGCAGTGTTTTCTAGGGAGTTCACAAATGTGCATTTTTGCAGCATACTAAGACTTAAGCTCCTCTATATAACTCTTATCAGGTTTTTTAATTATCCCGATGCTATTGGACAGGACTTTGTAGAGCCTAGCCTTTGTTGTTGTATCAGTAACTCCCTCAGAGAACGTTTTTGTTTTCCTTTTCGATTTTCTCAACTCCTTATTATATTCCGACAAGTGCATCGCACTTGCTTGTTTTCTTTGCACTTTCGAAACTTTTACTCGCTTGAATCTTGGGGGACCTAAATCCTTCTTCCACCAGGAAGGAAGATCTTCTTTTAGCGGACGACTGAATTCTTACGCCTTTTATGACAGTTTTATTATTTCCATTGAAGAACGTTTTCGATATCTAATTGAACCCAATATAACCTAATAATTTTATAAGGCTCGATTAAAAATTTAATGAATATGATCACTAAAACATAATTAATTAAAAGGTTATAAGGTAAGAAGAACTATTTAGATGCAGTAGCAATTGTTATATAATATTATTGAAGATAGAGAAAAGTTAATCCATTTGAGAAGAATGAAGACTTTCCTTTAATCATCATTTACACAATGATCCACAATAAAAAAAAAAACGGACAATTAGCCTTCCATTTGTATCAAAAAAATACAGGACAATAGGATCATCCTGCATATCAAAATAAAAACTGGCCCCTGTTTCAGAGAAGAATTGAATTCGATCAATGAACGTGACATGTGATTAAAATAAATATGGACAGCCGGGCAGGGCTTTAATAAATAACTCCGCTGTCTGGTACGTTTTGTTTCCTGTCCGCGGGCGTCGAATCTGAGTAATGTAATAACATGTCAAACGCAACAAACGTTACGGGACAGAATGGCCAAAAACGTTATGGGAGCAAAAAAAAGCGAATACGGTGCGGGAAGTTGAAAAAGGCCTTATCGCCAATTAACGACAACTTAAATTTCGATCCAATTAAGTCGATTAAATCAATTTAGATATAAAGCTCGGTTGAAAGTAAATTATAATTTAGAACGTGTAATTTGCATGGCTCGGGGCGCGGCTGTTTCATCTCGCATGGTAATTTAAAAATACAAAAAAGGAATGCAAATAAATAACACCCGACAGCGCTGACCCCCTTTTTTTTAACAAGTAATGCAATAATGCGTTTATAATTCAGTAGTTTTGTATTTCCCTTCCGTCGATATTTATGTATTAGGTATAGAGTTATTTAATTCCAGAATCCCGTCCTGATGTGTTTATGTGTGTTGATGCTGGTGTGTACGTTCGCTGTAGGCATGAATATGATGATGAAGTAGTCGTATAGCGGGGGCATGCCGGTCTCTTGGCGGCCTGAACATGTCTGATGAGCGCCGGACACGCTAGAATGTAATTACTATTGAATTACTCTTTTATGCTCTGACAGCATTATTAATACTTCGCCCCGATCCGCTCTTTATGTTTACATTAAATTATCATTAGTTTCGAGCCTTTGTTATTGTTATCGCTATCGGGGCGCTCGTCCTTTTTCAGGGCTCGCACCGCATAATTCATCCGGACGTCCAGGAGGCCATAAATCAACCGGATTAACTGGGACGTGGCGTCCCGGCGCTTTTTCACGTTACGGTGCACGCGCCCCGACACTATTTCATATGCCCCAAAGCACTGTTTCAATCTACAATTATATGACTCAACTTGACAAATGCCTCCTAGGAAAATATTTAACAACTAGTGACATGCAACGGCCACTATTTATTGTTATTGCTGTGTTTCGCTGTGGTCTTACTTTTAATTAAAACTATATGCTTTTAAGAGTAATTTAATGATTATTGTGGAAAAATTAATCAATTTTGTTTTTGATCTCTTACAAAACACCGTTCTCTTTACATTACAAATTGCATTCATTAGTATTATAAAACAAGAATTGCCTGCAACGTACATAATAATGTTTGTTTGTTCATGTGGAATAGAGACTGCTTGTTAATAATTGAAATTGAAATTGTTAACTGCTACTTTCTAGTGTAGAAGTGTGCCGGCTAGGTCGGTTTATACTTATTTATACGAGAGTCATCCGGAAAGTAGTGCCCGTGGTTATTCTACTTGGTTTATGGAGATATTTTTACGTGTTTGTTTTTGTTTTTGATCTGCAAGACAGTAATCTTCTTCTTTTGAAAAAGGTATATCTTATGGGCAATATAGTTATAGCTTGCCTTCTCACCAATATAGCCATCCAATAAACCTGTTATATTTAAACGGATGTCCAAAATTAATGCAAAAATTGATTTTGACACCATTCGTGCATTAAATGTTTCCAGTTAATAAGAAAATCACTTGTTAACAGCCACTTCTATTTACAAAATTTTACGTAAAGCTTTTCTGATCTTATATAATATATAATCTTAAGATTATAGCATCATGGCTTGACATATTGGATTAACAACTAAGTAATTTCGCTCATATATACCCTTGCTTTATTTTTATGACTAAAGTATCATTCGATTGGCATTCTTTAAAATCAGGCATTACGTGATTATTTTGTTGCTGTTGGTTGTAACACATTTTTAAAATGGAGGCAGGAAACAAACATTTTCGGCATATTTTACTTTTTTATTTCCGTAAAGGCTTGATCAGCTTTCGATCAAGCTTACAAAAAAATATCTGAAGCTTAAGGTGATGATTTCCTAACGGAGCGTACGTGCCTGAATTGGTTTAAAAATTCCGCTCGGTCCACCGAACTTGATGACGAACAAATGAAAATATAATGAACATAGTCGAACAGAATCGTCACACAACTGTTCATGAGATAGCAGAGAGGTATGCTAGAAAAACATTTAAAGCGCCTTGGGCTTGTTAAAAAGCTCGATATTTGGGTATTTTGGTTGAATTGAAAGAGGTTCACTTAGCACAGCGAATTGCACCTTAAATAATAAAATCGTAATAAAATCGATCCTTTTCTAAAAAGAGTCATCACTGGTGACGAAAGAGGGTATGTACAGCAGCATTATCCAAAATCGTTCATTGTGTAAGAAAAACAAACCAGCCCAAAACACATCGAAAGCTGAATTGCATCAGAAAAAAGTAATGTTATCAATCTGGTGGGATTTGAAAGGTATTTTATATTTTGAGCTGCTTCCAAGGAACCAAAAGATTAATTAAGATGTGTACTGACAATAACTCAAAAAGAAACTTAGTTGCCAAGCCAATATTTTATATTGACAAACAATATGTTTTGCTTCAATTAAACTTGTTCAGTTGTTTATATTACCAGCAACATTTGTTTCAATAATTTTGTAATATATCTTTCAAAAAATCTGTTAAAAAGAGAAAAAATAAACGCATGTTAAAACTCACTTCTGGTCACAAAATTTCTTAAAGCTTTTTGGATCTTTATATATATATATATATATATATATATATATATATATATATATATATATATATATATATGTATATCTACAAAACTTTAAGATTATAACTTCAGTTCAAAATTGATGTTCTTCTAAAAAGAGTTCTGTTACATCCTCGTATTGATATTTGGATCTTTTCGTTATTTCTTTACTGGACAGATATTTCTTTAGTCATCTTAAAATATTACTTTGTATGATATAATTCTGCATACTATAATAATATCCATCTATATGTACGAATCATATTATAAACAGGCAATAAGGTTTTGAATCTTAAATAAGGGGTTATATTACCGAGAATTTGTTATTAAATATTAAAAGTTATTGTTTATTTGGTATCAATAGCGTTCTTAAGAAAATGACTCTTATATTTGTTGAACTTGATAAGATTGCATTTTTTGGCTTCCTCGAGATCTCAAACCGAGAAAGAGCATCTATTGTAGCAAATCATTTTAAACATAATAAGATTCTAAGCGGTATCTTTGATTGTAACACATATAATCTATCGCCTATACACTACAATTTGGAATAAAAAATAATAAGAAATTCACTTGGTATACATATTAAAATCGAATGGAGACATCTTGGAACATTAATTGGTAACGACCTAATTTATTATATAATCGCATTCACAAACTAAGTCGAAACTAAAAGCTAAATATAGCTATCGTCGAACATTTAATATAAGATATTAATTACTTCCTTTCCTATTAACTTTTCCCTTGATGAAATGTTCTCCTGGAAAAGTACATCTAAAGGAATAAACTTTAGTTGAACACCTTTATTCGATTAATCTCTAGCTATTACATTATTTCTTCTTCTTCTATCTTTTCCTGTTTTGTGCAAAGGAACTTAAAATATTATAAAATACTGACACAGTATATGGTATCAAAAACGTTTTTATTATTCCACAACAATGTTTCACCACACAGTGGCTTCGTCAGGTAGATGAAAAATGATTATTACAATTTACAGTTAGGACTTTTAACAAGTAACATCAATGCAGTATTTAAAATATTATACCCGATATCTCAATTTTTTATTTTCTACTATCCATGCAGTAATTTTTTGGCATTTGGCAACCCTATTAATTGTTTTTTACAGCTAATAGTTAAGGGTTTGTTGAAACGATTACTTGATAGAACAATGTGTTTTTGTTGTTCAATAATTTTTCAAAAATTAATAAAAGCCTGGGAGCTACAGTTAAAAAATTTGGTACCTGTTTAAAACCACGGAAACTAAGAATGGTAATTTAATATTAGTTTTTAATGGTGTTATACAAGGTAGGAGGAAATCAAAATTAATTATTATATAAAAAGGGCTTTTACTTGTTATAACAAGTAAATGTGAAATACTTTACAGAACAATATAATATACCGTAATATAAAGTGCTTTTTGTAATTTATTTAATCCTAAAGTACTGATGTAGCTATTTTAATCGAATTTAATAAAATATAAATTAAGTATATGAAAGCTTAAACATAAAAAATCAAAAGTGTGTATATGTAGGAAATAGAATAGTGAAAAAAGACCAAATGTAGAACCTTGCAGGACTTCAACTACTACATTTATTATTTTCTAATTTGTATCATTTTTAAGGTAACTATAAAAAGAATCAAACGTTTGAGAAGAGTCTAATGTATATTTTAACCATGGTTAAAAGTAGGAAAAAACTATTTATTTATTTATTTATTTATTAGTGCGTTAATAAAAATACATTTTTCACAGGTCAGTATAAATAACAATGAATCTGCAAACAAAGGAATGAGTGAAGAATAAATAAAATTCAATACTTGTATAGGCAATACTACGAATATATAGAATGACAAATTGAATGCAATGAACTATTCAGTGAAGTTTCATATGAGATACTCATCAAAGCCATATGGTAACAACTATTTTATAGCTCATTTAAAGAAAGATAAAAGCATATTTCTTAGTTTTGAGTTTAACTTATCAAAAAAATTAGGGCAATTATAATTTTCAGCTAAATGCGATTTTATGGGTCTAGTTTGGACTATGTTCTGATTAATATTGCTTCTTAAAAAGTGATTGATATAACTAGGTAATCCATTACTAGTTACTGAAACAAGATATAATCTTTTCCAAAGAAGTCGTACATCTTCAGTTTTAATCCAAATTGGGAATTTTAAAGAATGTAATTATTTTCAATGAAAATTATCACTTAATAATTTATTATTAATTTTAATTATAAATAGAATCTTTAAGATACTAATAGTGATAGATCAGATTATCCACAGCTTCCAAACAAAAATGACAACAAGTCCAAAACTATTCAGATACGTAACTTACAAGAAAGTTGGTATGTCTATAAAAACAACAGTAAAAATGAAAAATTTAAAGTATGATTTTCAGCCATTTACTTGACTATGTTGATATCCATTTCTCCAAATCCAATTCTACAATCCTACAATCCATAATATTCAAGTTAGTGAGCGCTTCATTCCTAAGAAATTCATCTAAAGTCTACATCAGAGGTGTCCAACCTTTTCCAAAGCAAGTGCGCAATGAAAAATTTTTAAAACGTGGTGGGAGCATGTGTTTTTTTTATTGTCAGGAGGGAAAATAAAAAAATACAAATATTCTTTTTTAACGGTAGAATAATATATTGAAACAATTATAATTTATAATACAAAATATATAATAAACAAATAATACTAATAATAATTTTTTTTACCTAGTTAATTATTTTTATAATCATAATACATAAACGAAACAAACAAATAAACATATAATATAAATACAAATATTATAAACAATTATTAGCTTCTTTAATGAGAAGGTTGGTGCTGTATTTCTTCACACAATTTTTCAAAATCAGGACTGTAATTTGATACTGCTATTTTTAAGCAATCATTCAAATTTTTATCTGTAATATTTGATCTGAACTTATTTTTGATAAACTGCATGGAAGAAAAAGTGGCTTCACTTAGATAAGTAGATCCAAAAAAAGATTTTAGCTTCAATGCGCAATTTTTTAATATGGGATATTTATATGAATTAACAAATTTCCAAAATGTTTTGTCCATGTTAACAGCTTTTAAAGCGACGTCATTTTGTAATTCTATAATCTCTAATTCTAAATTTTGTATATTTGTTGAATTATGAAATTTATTTAATTCCGTACTTAAAACACTAACATCAACGTTATTCATAGGATTTTCAAAGAAAAGTATAATCAGTTCCAAATCGTCAAATTGTTTAAATCTTTCGTTAAAATTATCACTTAATTTAGTTAGATAATTTACGTATTTTTGGGAGTCTATCTGATTTTCCTGAATTATTTTTGTCATTTGAGGAAAATGAGTAAATGACTTGTTTTGAAAATGTGAAATCCAAAGGGTTAATTTAGCTTTAAATGCTTTAATAGTACTTACCATATCTACGAAATCTTTATTCTGACCTTGCAATTCAAGATTTAACTGATTTAATTTCTGATAAATATCAGTTAAAAACGATAAATCACATAGCCAGTTAACATCGTCAAGAAAATCGTAAATATCCCCTTTTTCTTCAAGAAATGCTTTTATTTCAACAATTAAATTAAGAAAACGTTGTAGTACTTTGCCTTTGCTAAGCCACCTTACTTCTGTATAAGTTAATAAATCGGAATACTCGGTATCATTGTCTTCTAGCAGTTTTTTGAAAAGTCTGTGCTGCAAAGGTGCAGCTTTTATAGAATTTATTATTTTAGTGATGGGATTCAAAACATGGTTAAGTGAAAGAACCTTAGAGCACAAAACTTGTTGGTGCACTATGCAATGATAAGTAAAAAATTTTGGAAATAATTCATCTTTTGTGCACAATCTTACAAAACCCTTATTTTTACCGATCATGGCTGGAGCTCCATCCGTTGTAATTGAAGATAATTTATGCAGGGGAAGTTTCCGTTCCAAAACAAAATTTTTAAAGACTAGATAAATATCTTCACCTCTGGTTTTCTCTTTTAGTGGCAAAAGACATAGCATTTCTTCCTTAACAGAGTAATCTTCAAAAATCATTCTTGTTATTATTATTAATTGCGCTGTTCCTGTCAAATCTAATGATTCGTCCATTTGAAGTGAAAACCAAGAACATTTATTCATATCAGATTCAAGTTGATCATTAATATTGGTCGATATTGCAGTTGCTCTTCTTTGGAGTGAATTGCGTGATAATTGTAAATCATTTATAGCACTAACTATTTCTTGTTTATTAGAAAAAGTATTAAAGAGTGAATCGGCACCAGCAAGTAAAGCATTTTTAAATAATTCTCCAGTTAGGTATGATTTCTTATTCTTCAAAAGAAAATGAGAAATTTTGAACGATGCAAGAGTAACATTTTTTGATTTGTACATCACCCTCTTAAACAATGATTGTTGACTTACTAATGCCTTTTTTAAAGTATTTATTTTCTCTTTTCTTACTGCACTATTGGGCATATATTGTTCATGAAACTTTTCATGTTCCAATTTATAATGTCGTTCAATATTATATTTTTTAGTTGTTACGCTGCGATTGCACAAAAGACATACGGCATTTTCCTTTATTTCCACGAAACAATATTCATCTTCCCACTCCTTCTGAAATGTGTAAAGCCGTGGTCGTTTACTTGGTCCTGCTTCAGACATGTTTTTTGTTGGTATATTTTTGTACCGTTCCCAAGAATAATTTTAAATTTGTGAATTAATGGAGACAACTATAACACATATTCTACACAAGACGCGTCGTCGCTGAAACAGCACTGTCCAATATACGTATCGTTCTGCTGCGTGCGGTCGCTGAACGATAGCAATCGGGCGCTCACTACATCAGAAGTACAATCCGTCCAAATAAGAGAGGCCGGTTGAAATAGCTTTCGCGCAGAGGGTGAGGGAGCGGGGGATGCCCGAGTACACTCGGAGAAAAAAAGAATGCACAAACGCGTAGCTTTGGTAAGATGTTCGATTTGTGTTGTGTGCACGGATAGTACACAACGAAAGACGAACGAGTCATACCGAAGCGGTGGCGGGAAATTTTTGTCACTGCGCCACCGGCCTCTCTTATTTGGACGAACTGTAGACGCATTCGCACCGCATTTTACGCCACCTGCATGCACATCACCGCAAGCCACCCAATTGCACTAATAATTAAAATAATTGAATAAAATCAGAATATTTAGAAATTAAAAAAAAAATAGAAAAATTTGAAAATATTCCGTGGGCGCATTACGGATTCACCGTGGGCGCACCTGCGCCCGCGGGCGCGGGGTTGGACACCACTGGTCTACATAATCCTTCTAACAAACTCCTATATGATTCTATTTATACCTATTAATGTATGTCTTCTAAATCTAAGTAAAAAAAATATTTCAAGAGACATATGTAATAAATAAATTAACTCTAACCTATCTTTCATTAATTATTTTACAGAAATTACACGCGTATAATTTTAATAATTCTAGTCTGCAGCTTATGAAGTCTTATTTATATATACAAGATGTACTTATGGCAGTTCATGAATAACACCAATATGGCGCCAAGTAAAGGTGTTGAAACGGTTTACATTTGCAATTCGTGCAAATAAAAGTATTTTCTGCTTTGTTTGTGCAGTGAAATATCACATATCGTGTGTTTTGGAGAGATTAGACTCGGGAAATTCAGAAAATAAAAACTACACATGGGTATGTGATTATGTATTACTGAGTTTCCCAAAAAACGACAGTTATATCTAAACTGTGGAAAATGTTCTAATTATAAAGCAGAAATAAACATAAAATTGAACACGTTATTTAATATGTGTGAAAATAAGATTGTAACCTCAAAGGAAAACAAAATAAACAATCCGGTTCCTAAACAGAACGCTGCAATGTGTTCAAAAGGAAAGTCTGCAAGTCCAGCAACACCCAATACATCTGAAGATAGTGCTGATGACTTGCAGATAATTCAAATACAAAATACATATTCGCATGTGACTAAAATAAATAAGAAGAACGAAATGAAGGATAATTCTACAAATGAAAATAATGAAGGAGTAAATAAATCAGAACCTGATTTTAAACTAGTATCAAGAGGAAGAAACGTAAGAAAAAATAAGTCAAACACTATACACGGCAATAAAGAAAATTCCACATTTCGAGGTGTATGCAAAATGGGACACATCCACGTGAGCAAAGTCGATCCAACAATATCAATAAAAGATAGCGAAGAACATTTACAGCAAAATAATTTCAGTAATATTTATGTCGAAAAATTAATATCTAAATATCCTCAAGAATATAGCTCTTACAAAATTTCAGCTCCGATAAGTATTATTTCAAATTTAAAAGACTCATCTCTTTGGCCAACAGGGTTTGTATAAATATTTTTTTTACGTGGTTGATGAAGAAAAAGTTGGAAACGTAATTCATAATATTAATTATCAGCAATTAAATTCGAAAATAACAACAGTAAATGATGAAAATAAGATTATCAGCTTATTTTATGTTAATATACAATCACTAAATAATAAAATTGGGGAAATTTCATTGGAAAGATTTTTGAAATTATTCTTAAAAATCAATTACAGCATTTTTTTCCATATAAAAAATCTTTTTAATAATTTCCAATTTGGTTTTAGATCAAATTCTTCTACTATTGATGCCATTAATAACTTAACACAATTTATTATTATTGCCTTTGAGGACAACAATTATACTTCCAATATTTTCTTCGACTTGTCAAAGGCATTTGACTCCTATTTAACTAATAGATCACAAATAACTTATTTTAATGGATCTTTTTCTCAACCACAATTAATAACAACAGGTTTTCCGCAGGGATCTGCCCTCGGACTCTTGTTATTCCTAATTTTTATGAATGACATTGTGATTTGTGATAACTCAGTACACTTCACACTATATGCAGATGATACTACTTGTAGTCAGAGTAATAAGAATCACAAGTATTAACGCAGTCATTAGAAAAATCTAATGAAAATTTATATTAAGGATTGGTTTTCTGAAAATTTCCTTATACTTAATGAAGACAAAACTGCTTTAATGTAATTTTTCCTTAAGAAACCTACATTCAATTAATAAATCAGAGGGAATAAAATTCCTTGGTGTTACGCTAGATCCTAGTTTAACTTGGTCCGAACACATCAATAGGCTGTGTCTAAATATGTCCAAGAATATATTTTTAATGAACAACTTTGTCAAACTAGGTTCTATTAATACTGTAATAATCTCTAATTATGCATTAATTGCGACACATATTAACTATGCCATCATGTCTTGGGGACACTTGCCACATATTATTCGTGTGTTTAAACTCCAACGCACATGTGTGAGAATCATGTTCAAACTAGAATATCAATCAGATGTCAAGGAATATTTCAAAAAGTACAACATATTGTCTGTTCCTGCCATGTACATATTGAACTGTATTCTTTATTTTAAAAAGAATATTACAAATCATTTAACATTTGACCGCCATTAAAATACTAGGTCATTAGATAATGTATATGTACAGTATACAAGGATATATAGATCTAGGAGTGGAATAAATTATTACGGTTCACTATTTTACAACAAATTATCTACAGAGATAAAATCGCTTGATTATTCAGCGCTTAAAATAAATTTAAAAATAATTTTATTTAAAAAAGTTTATTATAGCTTTGACGAATTCCTTAATGATTTATTTTGGTTTTGTAAATACCTTTTTTGATTGGTTTATGTAAGTTTATGCTATGTATCTTTTGTTTTGAACTTGTGTACATTTCTTTATCACCACCAATAAAGTTATTATTATTATTATTATTTGTGTAATAGGTAGCAATTAGTTTATTTTAAAAATAAATATTCTGCTCCTGAATTAGTGAGATATGGTGTACCATAAGGCTTAATCTTTGGACCCGAACTATTTCTTATTTTTATAAATGATATATTATATGAACTAAATGTAAATAAAACAATTTAATTCGCAGACGACTCTACTTTTATTAATGAAGGTAATAATATAGAAGATGCTGAAGTTCTCAGCAATACAACATTATTAAAATTTATTATTATTAACATAATAATAAGTTAGTTATTAATAAGAACAAAACCAAAACTGTAACCTACAGTTTAACTAAAAGCACCCAAGTAAAAGGCACTGCTTATTGGAAATTCACATAGACAGTTCATTAAAATGGGATCGCTACTAATGTCATATTATAGTTTAACAGAATACTTCCTTAGATACAGAGTTCTTGCTTGGGGTCACTCATCAAGCAGACAGAGTCTTTCGTTTGCAAAGAGCAATACTGCAATACTGCAAGTCAATCTTTAAAAATATTGCAATATTAACATTACCGTCTCTTTATTTACTGCAGTATATCCTGTATGTCATTAAATATCGTGCACTGTTTTTTAGTCATGGCCATCACATACATCACAACAGATACAAAGGCAAATTATATCAAAGCAAAATTAGGTTAAATAAATCATGTAATAGAAAAACGACTGGGGTACAAAATTCTATTACAAACTTCCTAGTGAGTGGAACAATTACCTCAAAAATCTATAAAACATTAAATTTTTAAAATATAAATCATGCTTCTTGTTCATTTGAAGGCTTTTAAAAGTGTAATTTAATGTTTTTTTAAATGTTAGGTTTGAGTGAGCACACCTTTTTATACGAGACATTATACAATTTTTATTAAATTTTGTTTGTTGTTGTCTATTCAGTGTCTTATGCAATAAGGTACCTGAGGTATAATATTGTCTCTAATATGTCATCCAATATTTATATCTAAATGTGTAAATTTGTATTTATTGTATGTGCATGTTTATATATTACGGATTACATTATTAATGGCTAATTAATAAAACTTTGTTTGTATAACACTGTATATTTTATTTTGCCGACTAGTTTCGGCAACTTCACTTGCCATTATCGAAACATAAGTAAATTAAATCTACGATTTGCACAGGCATTTATGCATAAAATTATTTACAGACACCGTCAAAAATAGGAGAATACATTAGGTCAACCTGGTCGTTAATTAGTGGAATTCCCGGATTAGCGCGGGCTTTGTGGATTTCTAGGGATTCTAAAAGATTCATTTTTCGTCCCTTTTCGGCGTAATGAATAATCGTTAGTACATCCTCTCCAAAAGAATGGTTTTGTTCAATAATGTGTTTCGCAAAAGTGGATTTATCAACTTGTTTTAATATAATAGAGCGCAAATGTTCTTTAAATCTTACATTGAAATTTCGACCAGATTGACCTATGTAATGTCCTTGACAATTTGAACATGTTAATTTATAAATTCCAGATTTTTCTAGTTTATTTTGTTTTGTTTTTGGATTAAAAATAACATTACTAATTTTACAATATGGTTTAAAGGCAATATTTATATTATGTTTTTTAAGTACATTTTTGTCTGTCTTTCGGTTCCAGTAAAACAGGCTAAAATATCGTCAACATACCGATGCCGAAAGACAGTTATCCCATTCCCAACAATTTGAAGTGTTTTATTAATTATTCAAACATGTATAACGAAGTAGAGGCTTCTTACCATAACAATATTACTAATGGCTATTTAAAAAATTCTTGTATTTTTTAATGACATGTGTAAGACTTCTTGTTCTGAATATAAATAAACTCTCTTACTTATGGACTTTCCAAAGCGAAGATTTCTCAATTTCGAAATGAATACGATATCTTGTAATAAATCAATTGAATTAATTTAAAACATACCTTTATAGGAACTAATTATCTCTAGGACAGCATGTATAAAAAACCTTTAATATATACGACCTCTTTGAATCATTTTTAAGGTGCAAATTATTTTTATTCTTAACGCTTTTCAAACGTTTTGATAAAGAATCAAGCATTAAAGGGTATAGTTTGAATTTAAAATGTTTCGACGGTTTTGCCCAAACATTTTAAGTAATCGGAATTATATCAGCATTTATTTCCGAACTTTAAGTTCACAATACTTTTAAATATTTGATGGTAGAGGCGATTATTTCGTGGAACATCTTGAAGGACTTGTAATTGGGACAAAATAACTTTGTTTTACCACTTTATTTTTAAAACTTACAGTGACTATAGTTTCGACTATAAGCTAGTCATTATTAAACTAAACTTTTAGTTTACAGTGACGATGTGGTAAAACAATGTTATTTTGTCTTAATTACAAGTCACAATACTTGTGTTTACTTCGCACAGGTAATAAATAAAATTCTGAATATACAGGAGACTCCTAATACAAAAGAATTGAGAATTCAATAATTTCTAAAATGCTCACAAGTGAGGAAAAATGCACGGTAATGCATTGTTCTAAAAAGTATGTTACTTCTGTTCCGAATTGCCAATGACATTTGGGTGTTTTTGTTAATTTTCATTTAATAACGGCTTAAAAAATCCTGGACTAACCAACCAAATAGATTGTATTTATCTATGATATTACTTTGTAATATTTAATTACGAATACTTATTATATTATTAATCATTATATTTAATGTGTTGAATCATATTAAATGGATTGGCAATAAATAGGTTCCAACATATAAAATGAGTTCAAGGTAGCTTTTCCAAAAAATGTCCGATATGCTTGTTAAACTAGACAACTGGTCAGAATGATAATTCCAGGCTGATGTACGTGACATCAGTAACTAATGTTTAGAAGAAAGGCAGTCGTAAAGGATAAGCAAATAACACAAGTTTACAAATTCGGATTAACTTCTGGACCCGAGCAGATGAAAACGATTCTTAGCGTAATGTGATGCCCTGAACTCAGATCTTCAATCCGTGTGTCAAGATTGGTTCTAGTTTTCGAGTTCACGCATTGTAGCAGCACTGCGCTCTTATAACGGCTGTCAGTTGACCATTTGGAACTTTTTTTGTGCAGTGATTTTGCTTCGGAAAGTATGAAAATGCAGAGATAATGTTGCAAATTCGATTCAAAATGTTTTTGTTACGTTTGTGGATGTCATACGGTTGGAAAACATGAAAAAAATCATGACAAATGCACGCAAACATGCGTATTTGCAGTACTTTGATATTGCTGTAGTAAGCACTGGCAAGCCATCGAAATTCTTTGTAACGCGTGCAGAACAAAGTTGTACAAGTGGTAACTTGGTGAAAAAGTATACTTTTCATTTTCTGCGCCAACGTTATCGAGAGAACAGAAAAATCATGGAGATAATTGCTACTTTTGTTCGATGAATGTCGTCGGTAAAAATGCAAACAAAACTAGCACAGTATAAATAACCTGACGTATCATCAGTGTCAAAGCTCTAGTTCCACGTACGGACAGTGATCCATTGCCAATTTGTCTAGGTATAAGTGTAAAAAATGCCCTAAGAACTTTGTCTTCGTCACTTGCGAGCAATGAAACCGATTTTGTTATTGAAGAAAAGCATTTAATATCGCAAAGTGAACTGAGTTATTTGATTCGCAGTTTGAATTTATCGATGCTGCTTGCAGCACGCTTACAGGAATGGAAACATATTGACTCTAAAACACAAGCCACTATATACAGAAATAGAAATCACGCGATTTTACCGTCCTTCAAAAAATAATATAACATGTGTTTCTGCAATGACATCAGAGATGGTTCTAAGTACAATTTGAATGCGGCTCTACTCCATATTGGAAACAAACAAAAATGCATACCAATTGCTCACGCAGTACAAATTAAGTAGTTCTACGACGCAATGCGAACAATTTTGGCCAAGATCAAATACAATGAGCATCAATGGAAAATTTGTGGCGATTTAATGGTTGAGAATAAATTAATTGTACTTAATTTCGAAATATATATATTAATTGATTTACATATTAATTACAGGTTATTGGTTTATTGGTTGGGATGCAATTAAGAAATTTTGCTGTTTTTTGTGTCTCTAGGACAGTCATCATTAGGTCTGGTCAAGTCGTACCCATTATAAGCCAGGACAACAAAACGTGTCCTCTGTATCACTTGTAAACCCACAGGACGTTTTATAGCCACCTTTTCACATTAAACTTGGCCTTTTTAAGAACTTTGTCAAAGCACTCAATCGCGAAGAACTGGCTTTCCAGTACTTAATCAAAACTGTCTTACACAAAAATCAAAGAAGGAATATTTGTCGGACCTGATGTTCAAAAACTAATGGCTGATGCAAAGTTAATAAAATGTTTAATGCCTGATGAAGCAGCAATATGGGCATCGTTTCAAAGTGTTGTTCACCACTTTCTCGGTAGTCACAATTCACCGGATTAAATTTCGATAATTTCTTGCAACATTATCACAAGATTGGAGCTCGAATGTCTCTCAAGATATATTGTCTGCATTCACATCTCGATTTTTTCCCGCAAATTTTGGGCGACAACAGCGACGAGTAAGGAGAGCAGCTACACCAAGATATAGCGAAAATCGAAAGGCGATACCAAGGATTTTGGGACCAAGTCAAGATGAGCGGCGACTGTTGGACCCTAATACGTAAAACAGATCCCATACAGTATAAAATTACCTTATAAACAACTTTTTGTTGTTCAGATCCAAACCCGTGTATACTTTTTTAATCCTGAGAGGTTTATAGCAATTTTTTTAATTGTCTAATTGGTCAATGTAATTCTTTAAGCATTTAAGCTAAAAATAAAAGTAATACGAATCCGAATCCTTCAAAGTTTAAACGAAACATATTTATGCCAAAGTTTAACCAAACTTAAGAGTAGGAATCCAAAATCATTTTTACTTCATACAATTCGGCGCATATTCTCTAAAAATCACAAACATAATATATAATTTGAATTAGTAGGAACGTCACTTTATTCGAATCAAATTTGGAAAGCTTGAGACTAATTGCTAACTGTATCAAAATTATTATGTTATACATCTGGGAAAATTTAGAAAAAACTCGCTTCTGGTGAGCAAAATTACCCAAAATGTTTTTCAAGACAAAATAAAACCTTAAATTTACAGATTATACTTAAAATCTCTTGCGATTTTTGAGATAAAGCGACCACTGATACACATACTTTTTTAATTTAAAAATTGTTTAATTGGTGTCCTGAATATCTTTTCACATTATTAAACATGAATTTGAAAAACAGGAACATACGAAACATAGTGAATTGTGTGTGCTTTAATAAAAATTGGAAATTAAGATTTATATTTCAAGTTTAGTTACCATAATTATTATTGTTTGTACATTGACAGTATTTAGATAACTAGCACTTCATGGAACTCACATTTTTATTGAAGTATTGGTTTTGTATTATCTGAATTGAAAATTAATTTCTTCTCAATTAATATAAAACAATAAAGAATAAAACAGAAGTATGCTAATGTTTGTGATGTTTTTGTGAAACAGAAATATATTATTTATATTGGAATACTAACAACATAACTATTGGTTATGTCAAGCGTCAAACCTAATGCATTCTGATTAAGTTTTAGATTAACTTTTTTCTTTTTTAATAATCTTAAGATTTGTTCGACTATTTTAGGAATTGTTTAAATACCCAAGCAAAACATAATCCTTTCCATGGCTGTAGTAAGTGTTCAGTTTTGATTCTAAACTGAACACTTACTAAACTTTAGAACATCCAATATACATGAACATTTTTACAGTTATTCTATTCCAATAATTATATATTATGGAGTCAATGTAAATATATAGTCATTTCAATGATTGAATAATCTGTTACTGTTTAAAGAGTTCTAAATGGATTACAAAACTATTCCTATCAATTCTACCAATTTTGCTGTAATATACTTATTATACTCCTGTCATTTTAGGTTTTTGGTATTCATTTGGAAACTTTTGGTAACTAATTACATTTCTTTCAAAGAGATTGGCTTATTTGATTATTTCGTTAAAGAATATCTATCTAATTTGTATACGTCCACTACATATACCAAGAAGATGTAAACCAACTGGTGGCCAAACTAGAGATTAAATTTCGTTTTCAAAAATTCAAGAATTTTTGTCTGCAATGGTAAAAAATATTTGTATAGCTGTAAAATATGATAATTTATATGAAATATTTATATAAGATTTCTTTAAATTGTCTCTAGTCTCTAAACCATTCTAGTTGGTCTTAGTCTTTAACGTTATAACGATTGTTTTTAGTAAAATTTTGTACTACACTTCAATTCCTAATATTGATTTTGATAGCAAATGTATGTGACACACTAGTTTAATTTTTGAATACGACATCGCGGAAAATGATGGAAAATGGAATATTGTAAATACGTGCCAATATTTTATGTCTATATTTGCTGCTTGGATGACTAGAGGGTATCAATTCCACATGACAGGCGAGTGAATATTGGATTTATTATTATGTGGCAGATGAAACGAATTAAGATTGATATTAATATGTTTATCGGCTCAGTGCTGATGACGCCGTGACATATGGGGCGTTATAAATAGCCGCGCAGCAAATGAACTTACCACCGGAGCTGTTGGAGTTGGTGTGTTGGTGGTGCTTTGGGACAATGATGCAGCCGTGCCGTGGCATGGCAGTGAATAATGCGAGCATATCGTGCCACGCCGTTAGGCAGATCAATCTTTGTCGAGTTGTCGGGCGCGCCTCGCCACATGCCAATCCTCTACTTGATTTACACTCCATTGTGAAGCCCGACTCGATCTGACAGTGGATTTCCATAATCTGTTATTTAGATTTTAAATTTGAAAAGATAATTAAGCGGAGTGAAATAAATAAAGAGCCTGTCTGGCACCACCCAGGCGTTTATCTGTATCGTGGCTTTGTTAGCTGAAAGGCTACAAATGTAAAGCGCTTATCTCCGGGAGAGCCACTTCCGAGCTCCCGCCGGGACACGCCAGGTCGCAGAGTGAGTAATCGCTGCTGCCACCAGGCTAAGAGAGTGCTGTCTGCTCTTCCGCCGCCGTGTCCGCTGCCCCCTAACCCCGTCAATTCATCTTCTCCGCCCTTATCTGTTCGCCTCGCTGTCGTTCCGCCGCCCCCGACGACCTTCTTTCCCGAACCACCCCTTTCCACCGTTTCACCCTTTCCGTTCCGCCCTACTGCACAATCCGGCTCAAATATTTACACACATTTTCACACAAACATCTTAATGCACAATAATTAACTGTGGCAATTTTATTTTGTTTACCTTACGTATTTAAACAAACCTGAAAACATCACCCTTCAACCCTTTCGTTCTCTCAAGTACACAAAGGGGAATTAACACGCTCCGAAGAATAACAGGGTGTTTCATTTGATTCGAGTTATGTATACAGAGATGAAAGGGTAATTTATCACTTAACTCAAATAATATAACAACTCTTCCAAATTTTATAACAGTATAATTACAGTTTTCTAAAATCTGCTTGCTCTATAGTTTATTGCTAGATTGGTAGATTAATAATTGGAAAGGTTCTAAATCATTTTTCCACATGACTTATAGCCATGGGTTATTATAAGGAAAAACATTGTACTGGAAGATACAGTTTAATTCTAACAAAATAAAACACCACTAAAGTTATTTCCATTATTTGTTTGAATAAAGTTTTGTTTATATTCTAGTCACGTACAAATAGTTAACCATAAAAACAATATTTCATCGAAGTCCCGGTTTGTAATCGAGAATTCAATTCAGTCCATTTGTCTGAGTTGCATAAATATTGGTTACATCGCTATAATTTTTTTAATCGTCAATAGCGTCAAAGAAATATATGTAATTCTAAATTAAACAGAATTTTCACTTTATTTTGTGAAACAGCGGTTTGAAAATGGTATGTATTGAAACCATTGGTCACCATATAAATAAATATCTATTATACAAAACAAAGTGAAAATTGTGATTAAATATATATAACCAAGTAGAAGCCTCCATCGTCAATGAGTTAAATATAATTCTATAGAAATGTAAATAGTGTCTTATTTTAGTAAATTTAATAAAAATGTACCGCAAAGTAAACCTCACCAGTAAACAATATTTTATTTATTAATCAATATATTAATTTAGATACATTTCTTAATCATGAGATGGTGTTTACTATATAATCATATCTGAATTTTAAAGTAATTCTGTTGTATAAGTATCTATAAATTAAACCTAAGGCTTAGATATGTATCAACTCCTCCTTGCAAACAACGATGAAACTATAATGAAGCAATGGAGATAACCTTAAAGCCCTCGAATTAAAGGGACCCCGATGAATATTACATTTACGAGGCGACAAGACCACTTAATTACCACGCATTTTGTTCATTCGCGGATTATTTAAATGATCCCGGCTCGAATGATAAATCTACTGTATCCAAATTTACCCTCTGCTCTAATTCACAGAATTGTCAATTAATACGGTTTTATAAATATTAATATCTAAACCCCTACAAAAAATATTGAATCTGTATAATTTTTGACACTACACAGCTATTTGATTATACTGTGGTGTAGTATTTTCATAGAATTTTCAGAACAATCGTTGTAAGCTTTATATTTCGGATGCTGCCATCTATGAACCTGCGACCTAAACTTAAAATTCGACTATTTGTCACAAGAGCCAAATCCAACAAAAGTTTTTTGGGCACAAAGTAATTAAAAGCAAATTGTAGCATGGTAAGTCCTGTTAATGCATAATATTTTGAGGTAGGGCATGAGTACGCTAAGTCAATTTATTGAATGTTGTGTTAGATTACGTTGGTTTAAACCAATATTTGATTATATATGTCCACGCTAGTATATAAAACTTATTTAACTTGAGAGAAACAAGAAACAAGCAAGATCATTAAAAAATTTAAATCTTTGCAAATGAAAAATTAAAGTTCAGAATAATTCGAAGCGAATAAAATTAAATAAAAAAACGAATTACTTGTTTCAGTTCATCTACATCAAATTTTGTGTAAATGTAAACACAAAAGGTGCATGGACATCTTAATAACTCTCTCTTTTTATGTTTATAAATGTTTGGCAAATACAGCTAAAATTTGAGTAGCATTTGTAAATAAATACTTCAATTACAAAGAACAAGTTGTTGTATCTGACATGATTCCATTGTTTTGGCATTAAAAATATCAAGAATAATAATTGTTTTATGAAATTAGGATTTTTTAACATATTTTGATCTAACCTAAGATATAATATTATACACTGCCGAGCATAAAACTAGGGTCAATCCGTTATTTGAAGTTATTTTAGAAATTTTAGTTTTTTACTTTGTTTTTTCGGTTGTAACAGTTTACAAACTGATTGCTTGAATAAAAAATAATTTTTTGATCAAAGTTAATTGAAAGTAATGAAAATGAACAATTTTAATTTGATATTCAAAAATAACTTCAAATAACGGATTGAACCTAGTTTCATACTCGGCAGTGTATGTTATATGTAGATATGCTAGTGCTTAAAAGCGGGTGTTTCTAAATAAATATAGGGGTTCTAGAGCATCAAGATAGGAAGTACCAGTTACAATTGCTTCTGTAATTAAAAAAACTATGTACTAATGGGTACATCATGCCGTTTTATGCATTAAGTCCTGAAGATGACATCAGAAAGATGATGACCCCCAGGAGCGATACATTGATGAAGGCGCTTTCTGAAATTTTCGGCCGTTTTTTGGCACATCTCGATGGGTGTAGCCGCGATTTCCTCCCGAATTCGATCCCTAAGTTCTTCCAAGGTGCGAGGTTGATGCCTAAAAACCTTTTCCTTCAGGTAGCCCCACAGGAAAAAGTCGCAAATGCTCAGATCAGGGGAGCGTGCGGGCCACTCCACATCACCTCTCAGAGAAACATGGCGCCCAGGGAACACCTGTCGCAGTTTCGTCATTGAAACTCGAGCAGTATGGGCTGTAGCCCCGTCCTGCTGAAACCAGATGTCTCCCAGATCTGCTTCCTCCATCATTTCTTCTAAACGAGGTTGGAAATTTTTTTTCATCTCTTCAAAAAAATTAGGCCCAATCATCCCAAATTTGGAAATCGCACACCACACGGTGACTTTTGGGGAGTGAAGTGGTCTCTCGTAAAGTTGCCTTGGGTTATTTACAGCCCAGTATCAAAAATTTTGTTTATTCACCGCTCCACAGAGATGGAAGTAGGCCTCGGCACTACTGAAAAAAGTTGACCTAGCATGGATCCGGTTCAACATTTCTTGGGAGCGTTCTTCAGACCAAACCATGGTAATGACTAAAAACGGCACGACCGCCCCGACACAATGAGATCTTTCCCAGGTAGGTACCCCCACCACACGGGATTTACTGAGCGTTCCAAATTGCACTGTCTGTTTTGCCGCACCCTGTACAATCTCGTGTGGATTATCTAAGGCCCAGATATGAGTTTCCCTTTATGACTGTTTCGTGCCTGTTTTCTGATCACTAGTTGCAAATTCTGTTACTAGCGCCCTCCAGCGCCAACAATAGAACTGTATGAGTTGCTCTTTCATATTACAATATTAATTATGATATTAGGTTTCGCGTAATAAGTACTACAAAGTGTTAAAACCCCGATATTCATTTAGGATCACCTGGTATATATTTAATAAAGATAAAGAATAATTGAGGACCTTGCAGCAAAAGGGGGGCAAATTCAAATTTTAGCCAAATTATTTGTGGTTTAAACATAGTGAACTTTTCAATTCAGTGCCAATTTTAGCTGTTGCTTTTTTTGAACAAAAAATAGAGCTATTGTTTGAAGTATGAACGAGGTAGATCCGACGAAAAACAAAGACGCTATAATAAAATTTGGATCTGCCACACGATTCCGTTTGGTGCAAGAAGGCAGCAAGTCCGGAACTGCCTGCATTTTGCAACAAATGAAATAATTGCGTCATTCGTGATGAGTCAGTGCACGTTTTGAGCTAGACTCAAAAGGACGTTCGTTTTGTTAATAAAGTAATTATAGTTTTACGTTAAATACGTGAAATTTGCATAAAACGAGTGTCTCTGAAACATTTGGTAGCGGATCGTCTGATTTTTATCTGCATTCTGACTGCGACTTAAGTTCAACCAGTTCAAATGATGATGGAAGCCATATTGATCCGCGAATTCTTCAGAATGGAAACGAAATGTTATAAAGAATTCTATTGCTACTGGAAAAAGTTATTTAAACTATAAAAGTCGCGAAATATGAGAAAGAAAAACTGGACCGGATTGTTGTTGCAAAAAGTATACGTGTTTTGTTTAAATTAATGAAGAAGCGAGAAATTTAATATTGGAAAATTTTAATAAATTGGAAGAAATCTATGTACAAAACGTATATTTAGGAGGTTTAATTAAAACTGGGAATGTTGGAAGAAAACGATCAAAAACTGATACGGGGAAGAAACGAAGTTGTTCACATAAGTATTATATTAAATTAGGAAATAGGTAATATACATGGCTTTGCATCTATCTATGGAAAATCCGAAAAGCATATGAACAATGTTGCCAAAGAGTATCGTGATCCTACTGTAACTATACCTCTCCTTAGTATGAGCGTGAAAAACATCAAATTAGACCAAATCGTATTTCGAGTGAATGGGTTTCCAAAGTTGATTCTAACATTAGAAGTTTTTCACGTCACGAATCACACTACAGTAGAAATAAAAGCTATCGTTATTATCTGTCTCCATGGTTGAATATTTGAGCCTGGTCTCAAATCATCTGCTAGGACAATAGTATCATGATTTTTACTACACATACTATAAAAAATTTAAATACAGCTTTGGGTCACCTCGCTCAGATACATGCAAGAAGTGCGACATAACAAATTGGATATTGTATAGCGATGAAGCCAAAAAGCTACAGGTAGAAAGGAGTCTCCAGAAAGCCAAAGCCGACAATTTTTTTGTTGATTTGAAAGAGAAGAATAAACTTGTTACTTCAAATGACGAGTGCGAGGTATGAACGTTTAACAGAATATGCCATTGCCTAAAATTTTAGCAGGTGAAGCATTTTATAAACGTCAAATTTGGGCATAACATTTTTGTATCCATTCAGCACAAATAGGAATCGCTCATATTTATATATATGACGAAACCATAGCTCGAAAATCATAAAACCAAGTCATATCTTTTATAAATCACTACATAAATAACATCTTGCCAAGCACTGTTAAAACACTGTATATATTTCCTGATAATGCAGCAGCACAAAATAAGAAATCGACTTTAGTTCAGTATCTGTATATTCTTATGAGGTGTTCATCCCTTAAGAAGATTTTTCATCGATTTCTTGAATATTTCGAAAGTATCTAAAAAAAATTATTTCAGATCAAAATATGATTCTTAACTTTCGTCAGCATTATGAACGTCATTTCAAAAGAGTAATAACAAATGTGGATAAGATACGATTCAAAATATCTCAATATCGCATTTTTGATTTGATTATTTTCCCATAATGTGAAATGCCCAAGCGAATTTATCAGTTCTGCCTCAAAAACCGCTGTATGATCATGCATTGCCATTGAAATATATTAAATACAAAGATATTATGCAGCCGGTAAAGAACTATGTTCCCCCAGGTAAACTGTATTTCTACAAAGTGAAGTTGTTGCATTTTTCTTTGATTTGTATGCAAAACGGAAGCAGGTTTGAACTTCAAAAATTCGCAGTAATTGTAATTTTTACTCATTTGTCTTCAAAACTATGTGAAAATATGTTAAACTGTTTCTGTTTTATAACAGCATATAAATTTTTATTACACCAAACAACAATAAATTTAAAAGAACTATTTTCTTATTTTCTACAACTTTGGAAAAATGGACTTGCCTCCCTTTTGTTGCAAGGTCCTCAATTAAATTTTAATTTGCAAATTGATCTATTCAACTTTGAGAAGATTGGTCACGATGTGTCATCAGCAAAATTAAACTCTATTAAGATACAGCTCTGTTCTGTAAATATTTACTTTTTCGCGCAAAAAGAGATTAAATTTAACATGTTTTCTTGTTCTGAATACGTTTCACCGAACATCTATTTAAGAATATATTACGTCGATAATTTCCTAAATTATTACCATAATTCTTCCTTGATAGCCCTCACAAACATATTTAAAGGCTGACACTATAGTTTTCTATCTCGCTTTTTGATCTTTTTTTGAGTTACACGCCCTATTTAACATAGTTTGAACAATTTCAGTTGACGGTATGTATTGTTTTGAAACGTTATCTATGCACTCATATTTTTCTGGAATGTAAAAAGCCTAGAAATTTAATTACAGCATATCTACTGTTGAACACTGCAACTGTAGAGAAAATGTAAAACTCTCCCAACTTTGATGTTTTATTTTAAAGTGTTATGGAGTTTTATCATGTATCCGCCTCGTCAATTCAATACAGCATATCTGTTAATTATTTTAATTTAAATAATTTTCGCTCCTATACACATTATCTTCAATATATTACCTGTTATTATATCTCTAATAAATGAATTAACTCTAAAAACTATCTATCGCTGTCGCTGTCCCGATGTATAATCGAAAGTTTGGTTCAGTGTCAAATGTCTGAGTTACATCAATAGTGGTTCGATTTCAAATCAGTGCTATAATTATGTAATTAACAATAACGCTAAAGAAATCTACTACATCTAAAATAACTTTGTGTATCATATCAAATAGCGTAAATTTCTAGGTTCAGATTGAAGCTCTTGTTATATAAAATGACAGTTCTCTGTACTTTTCAGGGCAACAATAAAAAAATAGTAACTATTTTATTAGTTACATTTATACAAATGAAAATAGTAAGTATTTTACATTTGTGTCTAAAAAAATAGTAGTTTAGCATTTTTAGGCAATTCTTTATGTACTTACTTTTACAATGATTGCTACTATATGTCCATTATAAGGAGTCTTCCTTTATTTTCGAATCTTTTTAAAAAACATAGTACAATATTTACTCGTTTTTTTTTTAATCGAAATATATTTTTAGGTTATAAATACAACTATAACATTTTGAACAGTTTTAGTATCGTCTAGATAGATATATTATTTGAATGCTAATCATGAATGGCAACAAAAGATTACTCAATTACGTCAATTTGTTACTAGTTTCAGTTTATATATTTGCCACTCCAATTTGCAGTCTACTTATAAGCAAAATATTATGTTTAACAAAAATTTTGAATCCACAACGTTTTACGTTATTTCTGGTAAATGATTTTACAATTGGGTGATTGTTGCTCTTACAATCTACAGTTTTGCCCTTTTTACTAGTCCCATCTAAATAGATAAACATAAAAACGTCTTATTTCTATCATTGATAGCGGAATCCTGTTATTTAACTAAGAAATCATTGCGGATGCCATATTAAAAAGCGCAATTTGTTCATAATTGTACTTTTCTGGTCTCCAAAAAGAATGTGCTATGATTAACTTTGAATTATCGGATGGGTGTGTCTATAAGTAGCATAGAGGAATTGTTATTAATCTGTTGTTCATTATTTAGGATTCTTTGTTTCTTACTCTCTATATTAGTATCGGATGAGAAGTTCGATTTAGAATCACTAAATGGGTTAAATTGGTCATCGTCAGATGGAAATACTTTGGGTTGGTAGAAGTTGTTTTCATTTGTAGATCAATATTTGGCCCTGAATTATAAGATATGTTAGTAGCAGAATCGTTAAAGTAGTCGTTACTATACTGCTGTTAATTATTTTGCATTATATTTTTCTTGTCCTTTATGTTTGAGTCAATTAAAGAAATCGAACTCCTTTTGGAACTCAAATTTTAGGTTCATCATTATCAGATTTTATAAAATGACGAATGACTCTGATAAAAATTCCTCCCCTGGCCTTGATTAAAATTCCTCGTTTACTCCTTAAAAAACTCTGTACTATCCACTTGTTTATATTAAAAATTTACAACTACTGCAATTCACAGCAATACTTTCTCACTAAATGGAAACAGCGTATTATAATATGAATTGCCAAGCCTAAAACGGATACTACACTTATATTCAGCTACCGTCCCATCACACTCCTCCTAGTAATAGGTACTCTTTTCGAATCCCTCCTCAAGCAAAAACTCCTTCAATCATCCAAAATCCACACCTCAGAATAACAGTTTAGTTTCCTAACCTAAACAACAACCAGTAGAATGGTGGCCATCATCACTTCCAATATACAATCATCTTGAAGGTCATAATCAATAATTTTTTCCTAGATATTCAAAATGCTTTTGATTTGATTGGTCACATTGGCCTCCTCTATAAATGCTTCTTCTTTAATATCCTAAGTAACTTAATAATCCTCATATATAACTTCCTTTCCAACAGTAACAATTAAGTTAAAATTAAGCCAACATTTTCCGACCCGTTCCTAGTCCTCCAAGGGGTACCCCAAGGCTCCCCCGTATCACCCCTATTTTATAACATTTCCTGCCACGATCTAAATAATCCCAATCCATACTTTGATCCCTCAAACTACTCCCTACTATTCGCCGACGGAACCACCCTTATTGCCAACTCTCCTTGTTACACAACATTCCTTTCAAACATCGTTTGACGCGATCCAATCCCGGTGCTCAACTAAAACGGTCGTTAAAATTTATAAAAGTATATAAATGTATATAGATTACGGTGCAATCCTATTCTACCAAATCCGTCCCTCTACTCTCCAAAACTTAAACGTCGCCGAAAGGTCAGACCTACGAACCCTCACCAATCTTAGACACACTATTAACCCGCTTCATAATCCCTCAAATGAACTAGGGGAACCACCATGTTGACGCACCCTGCTTCCACAGGGACAAAACAGGAAAGCTTCGATGACATCCTCGAATGCCCATATAACAAATACCAGAACAATCGATACTGTGACAGCAGCCACCAGTGATGCTGGTGGCATATGACAGAGCCAAAAAAAAAGAAAGAGTAACCTCACCGGAGCGGAAATACGTAGTGGCGGGAAAGCTCCTCTGGCGGAAGACGTAGCGAAGGATAGTACAAGCCACTCCACCTGTTCTAGAAAAAACTAAATGGTCGAGATCCGAGGGATCGTCTTGTACCTCCCCTGGGAACAGGAGAAGGGCAAAGACGAACCAATGTAAATCGTAAAAAAAATTCACCAAAGGAACTACAGGCAAACCAGTATGTCCAAAAAAGACGTACAAGCAGGTGGCAAGTAGCAAAGGGTTGCTCTGATCGACCCAGTCAATCCTTTGGGTAAGATTTCAGAGAAAGTGGCAGGAAAAGTCAAAGCGGGCCTTTGAATGATCTTGGACGAAGACATTCAGAGTGGGAGCGAGAATATTCCACTCTTCAGTGATGTTCACGTAGCGAGGGAAATCCGAGTTACTTTTGACGACTAGTCAACTCTAGAGTGGCAGAACAAGATGAGTGAGTGCCAACTCTAACGAAGACCATAATAGGCAAACCTGAAGCACCGGCATGCCTCTTATTGGAGTGTGACTTCAAATCACCACCAGATATGGGAAGGCCCAAAAACAACACAGCAGGGGTATTTTGTTGCATGACTTTATACTGAGTACAAAATTTAGATATAGTAAATAGAAGGTTCGAGTGGAAGATCATCCGTAAGAGTAAACTCCGCACTTCTGTAGTCAAAATTATTTGTATATATTTTTTTCTTATGTTGATAGTACATTTATATATTTATTTATGCATCTTAGATAAAGACTAAATACAATACAATAAAATAGAGGTATTGAACCGACCTCTATAAACTCCCGTTATCAAAGTTGCATTGATCTTACACTTGCTAGTAATCATATCAGAACGTATGTAAGGAACTGACAGGTATCTCAAAAGGTCACAATATCGGACAATAGATGGATAAAATTCCAAATTGCACTAAAAGGCTCCAACACAACCCAGTACAGAGATCCAAGGCTGACAAGAAGGGAACTTTTTAAAATGACCATCACTAGGATCTTTAAAACTAAGGACATGTAAAAAGAGCCAATAAAAGATATATCCAAACTGGAGAATATAACCGATCCACTCCAGACGCATCATATCAGTGTAAGAAAGCATGCCCTCTAAAAACCAGAGAAGATAAATCCCTAGGGATGGACGTGATCCGGTTCTCATTCAGTGAGGCAAGGATATTATCCTGAACACCCTCGTGGGCATATACCGGGGGTGTAATATCCTCAGTTGTAGACCCTATGGAAACTAAAGTTATCTTAAGGTGTGAGGCCAATAAGCCTCACACCATTTCTTCTAAAGATACTGGAAACGCTATGCGACCGGTACATTAGGGAAACAATAATGATTAGACATCCTCTACATCTCAATCAACATACATATTATGAAGGCAGGCCAATGGACTTTGCCCTGTACACTGTAGTGAGCAGAATTGGTCGATCCTTTGAGCAAAATTCTTTCGCCCTTAGGACTTTCATGGATATAGAAGGAGCCTTTTTTAAGACTTTCTTCGTAAAAATAACATCCGCACTTCGACGTAGGGGAGTTCCGGTGGCCTTAAGCCAGTGGACCTCTAACATGCTGCAATGGAGGAGAGCCAATATTATAATAGGAGACACAAGACTTGTATATGGGGTCGCAAAGAGTTGTCTTAAGTCATCAGACATCTTAAGAGTCCCTCTTACTGCGGACCTGGCGTTTTTCAATGCCTTGGGTTGGCTCGACCGTATCAAGAAATGAGGACTCAGATGGCAGGACGTGCAGCGGACAAATCCAAATCCAAATGCAAAACATATCGGTTTACCAGTGTAATACATGCTGCCAGTAAAACGGGTAAACTAATTTATGGTTTGGTACGGACGTATAAAAAGAGCGGATTAGATGACAAAACTATATAAAACATAATGGTAGGAAAAATATTAAAATGACAAAAAGTGAGGGGTAAATAAAGTTATTGGAAATAGGGATATAAAACTGACGAAGGAAGAAGTACAATTGAAATAAATGTAAAATAACTCATACTAAACTTTTTGTAAAAATGAAAGTGGTTATCTCATTCTAAATGAATTAAGTTCTACACTAGGTCTGATAATTACTTACTTACTAACATTTTCTAAAAGCTCATTAATTATTAAAAACGTAACAAATACGCTTTCCTCTGAAAGCTTGATTTGAAATATATATTTTTATTGTAGTTATGAATTATGTTTTATAATATTCAGAAATCTGATGACGTTTGCTTTTCAAAGGGCCATATTTTATCAATATAACGATGGACTTTTAATGAAACTATCCGTGTCCATCTGGGATCTAATTAAGGGATTGTGCAGGTCGTAACGTCTGCAAACGTGGCAATCTATGTTTTCGGGCGAGACGCGACGCAGCGGTCGTTATCGAGTTATAATGTAATCTGGAACTGAAATAGCCGCAGTTGTGACCAGGGTCCGAAATACTAACTCCACTTAGTATATTTTTATGGGGAGCTGTTATGGCAAGATGGTGTTCCAAGATGGCCGCTGAAAAAGTAATATCGTGCCAGTAAGAAACAAATAAATGGTCCGTGTCCTAGTATAGGTATATGTGTGGCGAAGGAACGAGGCGCGGGATGAAAAGAGATGGTGGCTCCCGTGTGATTTACAGCACGGACAGCTGTCGCTCCCCGGCGACGCTCCTCGGGACTTAAATTTTTAACTCGCCATAAACGCAGCTTTGGTTTTACTCAAATTTACGACGCCTTAATATTTCACTCTGCCACGCCGTTAAATAATTCAGCCGACGCGGCTCCAATGTATCGGGTGTCCAATCCCCCGGTATTATCTTTCAAATTTAAATTGGATTGATGTTCACGTTTTCCTAAAAATAGCTGCACATATGCTGGGGTAGATACATCCATCAAATCAAGGGCCCTATTTACAAAATTGTCCAGTGCAATATTTATGTATATCTTTTTATTTACTGTTGTTCATTCATTAACTATCGGCTCTTTATCACTTTATATAGAAAATTCAAATAGGTGTCGCCAGTGTTCTCCATCTTGACTGTATATGAAGACGTTTGTGCTACTGGTTGAAGTTGTATTTGTGGAATGTCGATTCTAGTCTACCTAAAAGAAATAATTCAGGTAAATAAATAAGTATAAACGGGTGCTAATATAAACTTACATTCTTTGTTTGGTTAATAGTATGAAAATTTTGTGTGTGTAATAAATATATATCTTAACCTATCCAGAAGCTGTCAATTATTTTGGGCACTATAATTGATAATGCAAGCTTTTTTTAACATATATTAAACTTTCGTTAAATATATTGTTAAATGAAATGTAAGAAACAAATAATGAGATAATGTAGAGAATGAGAGGAGATGTTGAATGGTTGAGTATGTTGAGTGTGTGTGTGGTAATTGCCTTATAGATTTAAAAAAAAATCAAAAAATATAAATGAATTAGTGGATAAATTTAAGATCAAACCACCATGATCGAAATGTGATTGAAAGAAAATGAGTCAAAGAAGATAAACGAGAGGATATCGGGGGGCTTTAGATTGAAATGACCAAGGGGAGACCTTTTGGAGAAAGGAGTAATTTTGACAAGAGTACAAATAGAACAATTAATAGTTAAAAAAGAAAAGGTACATGACTGGGAACTGTAGAGGAATCACATTTGGGTTGTGAAAACAGTATACAAGCAGAAGAGGAGAAGATATATTATGAGGTAATAGATATCTTGCAAAGGTAATGTAAGATTTAAAAATATTGATAATATGGGCGATTGCATAAGGGAACAATGATACCAAAGAAGTGGTCCGGAAAAAATGAAAGAGAGTAAAAACATTGAAAGATAGAACATTAGATAGGAGGGAATTAATTAGATTAGGTGGGTAAATGTACATGGAAAGGAAACATAAACGGAATAGTATTGAGATGCCAAAAGAACATTTTCCAATAATAGTGCAAATTAGAAAGAGTAAAAACTATTTGGAGAACATAAACGCATGATTGGAACTCACTGGAGAAGGCGATGACAACGTTAAACGGAAGTTTGGAATGAAGTAAAGCAGAGGCGTATAAGGGGTGTTCTATGAAAATAAAGCAGAAAATATAATAAAATAATAGTGAACAGAATATGAAAAAGAAGGGAGAGAATGAATATGAAGAATAATTGTATCAATATAAGGAAAGAGATAATTTTAATACGTCATCATGATATACATAATTTGATAATGAGAGATTGGTGGAGACCATGCATGGAAACAAACTTGTGTGAGTGAAGGATGGAACGCAGAAAGATGTATGAAAGGGCTGGAGTATCCAAGAATGCTAAGAATGTTGCGAACGAGTGATTGGGGAATAGGGTAAATGTGCAAGCATGGATAAAAGAGTAGTAAGATGCAAAAGAGGCAACCATGCATCGAGAGGAACACATACAATCCGAGGTTTGAAAGTTTGCAGGTGTATAAGGCCAGGGTACTTGACTAGTAGGGTCTTCTCAAACGAAGCCAACATCACCCTGGGACGAATTAGAAAGGAGAGAAGGTTTGGATAGGGCGGGGGGGGAGGTATAGTAGATGTGTGCTATACAGGAATGGAATGGAGAGTCATTTGAGAGGGTGTAACGGGGGGGTAACGAACGGATGAGAGAGGATAGACCTTGTGTAAAGGTTTTGATGAGACAAGGGTTGGAGAGGGGGTAAAGAAAAAAGTACAATAGAATGTTTTTATATGTCAAGTAGAACATAATGTTTTTTTTATATGTTTAAGTTATGTTTTTAAATAAACTAATACCTTGAATTAATAATCATCAATGAATCCAGAAGCAACCAAGAACTATCACTTGTCTGTGGAAAGATTTTCAGTTTATAAGTTCGAAGACCGCTATGATTCGGTAGATATTACGTCGTTGGTGGAGTTTTTCAAAGGGTTTTTAGGAGTCTTTAATTATACTAGTGTAGTAAACATGATAAGGAGTTAGAGTGGAAAAATTAATATCTGAAAATTATTAGAAGCATCATAAAATGAAGCAAGGATATCCGTTGGGCCCGCTGCTGTTTAACCTGTGACAAATTTTAACAGATTTAAAAGAACGTTGAAACTTAGCCAAACAGGGAGGAATGCTAAATGAATATTGGGGCAATATTTCTAACAGTGACCGAATTAAGAGAAGTAAGCGAAGGATAGGTTAGACGTTTGTTTATCGAGGGTGGGAACGGGAATACGGTAATGGTGTCAAAGAGTGTTTTGTTTATAGGATTAAAGGAGTATGAATAAGTTGCAAAGTTGCTGATTAGTCTTAGTAATTTTTTAATGAATTTTTTAATGAAAATTAATAATGAGACAAATATGATGTTCATGAGCGTTTCTGCACTTGTGTTTTACAACAAATGTAAAAACTCCATTTAACAGTTAAAACAACTGTCGTAACTGTCGTTACATGTCTGAACTGATATTCAGCACGATGTAACAATTTTTGTGGTCTTATCATTTTTTAACCGCTTCTCGATGAGCTGTGATACAGCGAAACACGTGTCTGCAGATAGTCATTGCATAACACTTTTCGAGAAGCAGTTAAAAAAATGATAACACCACAAAAAATGTTACATCGTGCTGAATATCAGTTCAGACATGTAACGACAGTTAACAGTTATTTCATTCAATGCCCGGCGGTGCTGTAGTACTTGGAGTAGTTGTTTTAACTGTTAACTGGAGCTTTTACATTTATTGTAAAACACAAGTGCAGAAACGCTCATGGACATCATATTTGTCTCATTATTAATTTTCATTATTAATAACTGCACTACAAATTTTAATTTTTAATTTGCATATTGTATTTTTTTATTTCAGAAGGAAGGTGTTTGATTTATTGTAGACCGTTTCGTTAGGGGTGTCGGGTTAGCAGTACTTCCTAAGAAGATGGCGTTCAACTGAGAAGAGGGAGATGAGCTGAAAGGGAGATGAGAAGGTGAAGGAAACGTATGGGTACTCATAGACAGGTCTGATAAAGCTTTCTTGTTGCTGAGTTGAATATTGGAAGTGTGGTCTGAGAGGTTGAATTTTACTGCATCGAGATGGTAGTGCCTTGACATGACTTTTTTCCAAATTTGTTTAATGGTGGCAGAGGGACTAAGATTATGTTGGAATACGATGCGAGGGTAAGAAATTTATTTTTGTGGAGGGAGGGCGTGATTGTTGACTGAGGGGGGGATACAGGAGGGAGCGGGGAGTTTTCGATAGCAATGAGGGTGATGGAAGATGATGTATTGGGATTTGGATGGATTAATATTAAAGTGCCAAGTATGGGTTCATTCGGTGAAGTATTTAATGTCTTTTTGCAGATTTTTAACGGCTGTATGGGAGTTTCTGTGAGAGGGTCGGAGGGTTGTGACGTCTGTATAAGTTTGTATTATAAAGGATTTGGGTACTGTCATATGTGAAGAAAGTGTAGAGGGAGGGTGATAGGACAGAACCTTGAGAGACGTCCCAGGAGAGGGTGAAAGAGAAAGGAGTAACGGAACAGTAGGAGAGTGTGGAAACGGTTTTGTAGGAAGGATTTGATTATTTTGATTATGCGAATGAGATGGAGACGGATGTTCAAGTAGTGACAAAGGCTTTTTGTATATCGAAAAACACAGCGGCAGTGTAATGTCCATTGTTTGCAGAATTAGTGGACTAGGAAGCCTACTTCGCCCCTAGTCGTAGATTGCATCATCAACGGAGCGACCATGTCGGAAGCCATGTTGGTGGTCAGAAAGATGAAGCTCACAGGAATCTAGGAGTTGAGCAAGCATAATAAGTTCAAGGAGTACGATAATGGTATTGAGCAGGGGGATAGGACGGTATGAGGATGGGTTAGATGGGTCGTTGGATTTTTTTTAGGGAGCAAAATAACTATGGTAGATTTTCAGCAGGTAGGGAAGTATCTGGCAGCAATGCAGGCGCGTAAGATTAAGCTAAGGTAGGAAATGAGGTTGCGTGGAAGGTGTTTTAGTATGCAGTAGGGAATGCCATCAGGGCCGTGACAGGCGTTTAAAAAGAGTTTAAGTAGGGAGGTGATTTATTCAGGTGTGATGTCAATGTTATTGGTTAAAGGGTTGAATTTATTTAAGAGGAGAGTATGAGGGCGGTTGAAATAAGAATTGGCTTCAGAATCGGCGGAAAGCTTGCCGGAAAGGAAAGTAGAATGAATTTTTGTGAGATGAGACGCGAAGCATTCAGCAGTTTATTAGGAGTAGGTTGTTAGGGAGCCAGGCGGGAGGAGAAGTTATGAAAGGTTTTCTAGAAAAGTGCAGGGGACTGAGGGTCGAGACTGTCAATAGAGATGGATTAAGCAAGTGAGAGAGTTAAAATATTTAGGATACACCATATATATTCAACATAATCCACTTTATGCGTTAGAATGAGTCTGTACAGTTTGTATGCTAGAAAAAATGCAGAAAATCTACAATGATATTTTAAGTATGAATATAAGGATGCAAGTGTAATTTCAATAGCAATATACTAGGTATGGAGAATTGGACATGACAGTGTTGAAACTGTGCAAGAGCACTCTTAAATAAATCTACACCATTATATATTATTTGACAGGAGTGCTAAATGATGTTAGTAGGATAAACGAAGCCAATAAGTGTGGCAAAATTTTCACGAAAGATTTGATTGTTGAAAAGGGAAAGGTTAGTGAGAGAAGAATGGATATTTATTGTAGAGAATGGACGCCTGGAGAAATCCACCGTTTCGACTGCTGGTTGGTTTCTGGTGTGTAGTGGTGGATCCATGTTTCGTCCACGGTCACGAATCGGCGAAAATAATCCGTTGGATTACACTTTAACAAGGCCAAACACTCTTTCGAAGTGGTCACACGATTTCGCTTGTTGTCCATAGTCAACAAACGCGGCACCCATAGCGCCGACAGTTTCCTCATGCCCAAATGTTCGTGCACGATATTTTGCACACGTTCATATGAGATGCCCATGGTCTCTACTATTTCGCGCAACTTCACTCGTCGATCAGCTAACACGAGATCATAGACTTTGTCGACCATTTCTTCATTTGTGGCCGTTTTTGGACGTCCACTGCGTGGTTCATCATTGATGCTCGTACGGCCACGTTTGAACTCGCTCACCCAGAAACTAATAGTCGAAAATGAAGGTGTGGATGTGCCATGAACTTTCTGCAAAATATCTCGCATCTCCGTCGCCTTTTTCCCATCCATCCAGAAATGTTTGATAACTGCACGGAATTCCATTTTATCCATTTTTGCAAAAGTGCCTGACTTGCTTCACAAGATATCCTAGTAAACAAAAACGGAACGACGTACGTGTCTGAAAATTTGACAGCTTACCTAAAATAGGTTAGCCTTGACAACCATCATAACAGTTTCACGATACGCGCGCCATCTCTTGCCCATTTCGGAAACTTTTCAATCTACCCTCGTACTACGCTTTAGAGTTCCTAATGTGTATTTTACCAAAATATTGGTTTGTTTATTTTTCTAATTACCTCGTACAAAAAATACCCGTGATTCGAAAATATCACGTATTTCGTACAAAGAAAGTGAATAGTCATATCTGTTGGAGGTCCTTACAAATATGTTTCGGTTTTTCTTTTAAAAAATGTTTATGTTTGAAACAAAGGTTTTATTTATATTTTGTTTTTCGTAAAAGTGGAAAGCTCTGGTAACTTTTAGCACCGAAAGAAGTGGTTTATTTGGGGCAATTTTTAGTTTTAAACGAATGACAAAAATATCAAAAAACTATTAAAATTATTTTATTTCTAAGCAATTGTAATTTGATATTTTTAGGTTTTATTTAAATATTAAAATCCCTCCGGTTTATTTCTTAATAAATAAATTATAGAGATAGAGATATACAGAGTGTTATTATTTATTTAAATATATAGCCATTAATACATGTCACTTCATAATATTATGGAATGTCTATGTCTATTAACCATTAACAATTGATTTTATTTCATTATAAGGTGTTCAAAGTGATAGAAATAAGTAAATTTATTTGAAGTAGACGAATAATAAATAATATAAGAATCCATCTTCGCACGTGAGGTCGGGGCATCAGAGGGCGGGTGTGCAGCCCTCGCCGCCAACATCGAAGACTGACCCATTCCTCTTATCCGATATTCCGACTGATATAAATTTCCCTATATTCGCCGCTCGTGTCATGCGGAATGGGGCAGTTTTCTCGAAACCTAATGGTTATTGCCTTCCTCGAACGGACATATTGCGTTCCATCTAGTGCAATGTGTGCCGGCCATAGATCACCGGATATATAGAACTGCAGGGCCCCGTATTGCGCATTATGAAAGGTGTTCGAGATGAAAAGTGGGATAAGGAATGGTCAACCGGAGACTTGATAATCTACGGCAAACAGTTAACATCCTTATACACGTGGATGTGAATAACTGGAAGAAGACGCCGTTGCACTTAGACTCCGGTAGTTTCCGGGTTTAATAAAGCCGCCCGTAAAATTCTCCGCACGTCCCCTTTACTACCGACCGGAGCCGCAAACCGTGGTCAGCAGCTTCCTGTTACGGATTTTTGACTATATACCCGGAATCCGAGAACGAGCTCCAATTTAACTAAATCCCTCACAAAGAAGTCATGTTTAAAGATAAGATTGGAAAAGTTGTATAAAGTGAGTTAAAGTTATGTTGCTATAACCATTTATTGGGCGATAGGGAGGTCAATAATGTAGCTCAACTGTCTTCGAACATAAAAGAACTACACGGCAATTTTCTACGTATATCCCATAGTGAACTCCGGGGGAAAACTGTTATTTTACAATTCGAATCACAGATAAGGATCAATTTATATTGGAATAATGCAAGGGTATAGGGTTTTTTAGCATCTTACATAAGAATCTTTTCTTTCGAATATTATACTGTTAAGTTGTAGGAAGATGTATGATAATTAAAATCGTCTTCCGTATCCAACTCCCCTCAATTGTTTCCGGTTATATACAAAATTTACCATGCATCACCTTAAGGTCGCTAGCTAAAAGGAGAGCTCTCATCAGAATAATTATTAAATAGATTTTTCATGTCTGGCCGACGTTTAGGATGATTTGTTGGCCTTATCCGCGTTCGGGGATAATCTGCAGTCAGTTATGGCTCTATAAATCAAGCCCGTTGCGGGGGCTCTAAATCACGGCGCGAGGAAAGTACATAAGCTATCATTCAGGCGGATGCGGAAACTATTTTTCATCGGGAACAGCCATTACAAGCGATTTAGTACTTAGTTGAACACTCACTTAAATATCGAGGTAAAGCGACTGAATAATTTTTCAATTTATTATTTGTTTCCATTTCGTTCATTACTCACTCCAAACGCACATCAACTCACGTCAATCATTCCTTTTCAATTCCATAAATCATTTCAATATATAAAAATGTTCTTTTTTTTTCAACGTCATTAGTTATATTTCTATTATATTGAAAGCTGGCAACCATCAATATCCAAGATTTTAATGGCAGTTAGTATAAGACTTTAAGACGGAATATATAATATTGTACTGTATTGAAAACAAGTTAGAAAAAATTTATGAATTATATTAATATGTAAACTAAATTGGGTAGATCAATAGCCCAAGCAGCGGCATGCTAAGATATTTGAATAATATATTTTATTTATATGTGTACCTATATCTGTAATAAAGATGAATATCATCTTTATTACAGATATAGGTACACATATAACAAATATTATTGTTGCTAAAAACGTAAAATATAATGAGCAAACGTGTAAGCAATTTAACATGAAAATACTATTTTGCCTTAAAATCAGTTCACGTATATTTTATTTATTTATTTATTTATTTATCTTTGGTCTCCATTCTTGAACAATACATAATAAACATATTAATTAAATAAAAACATACATTAAATTTTGGGCGAAAGGAGCACAGGCGGAGTTCACAATTTAATATGGTCTTCCACTCAAACCCGTTCTTTACCATAATGTTGAGGGAACTAGTATCCTCTTCGACATCTGGAATCTTCAGTAGTTATTTTCATTTAGTGTATTTTACCCTTTTTCGGAGATAATTTTCTGGCTGTTAATGTCAGCATGACAGATATATAAATAATATACAAAAAGACAATGAAATTAAATAATAAGTATAAATATTTTTAATGTAAATAATTATTTCTAAATAATATGAATTAAATAGCATTAATAAACTAATTATAGGTCAGTATTGAAGAATAAATATAACAATAACGTATACTTTGTTATAATTGAAATTATAGTCACAAAATAAATGTGATATCAACAACGCGCAGTTTCTATTTCCAAGATATATTACAAAGCAATGGCTTCCACCATCAATCACGTAACCTATAGTATTTAATATTCTAGATAAATGTTTCGAAAGTATATAGCAATTTTAGTATATATAAGATTACTTAGAAAACCAAATATCTTTAAGCTTACCTTCTTGGACAAATACAATACACAGATGTGATTTCTAAGATCAGTTTATTGATGTGTGCTATTTTCTCTTTAAATTACTCTACTCTACAATGCCACCGTTATGTTCTCAAATACTCTTTCCACCAATAGTACAGGTCTGTGCCTTCTTAAAAACAATTGCGGCTTATTATAAATTGAAACTATAGATTATAAAAGGGAATCCTTATATGCCCACAAATGTCTCTTGGCTCTTAGTAGCTCCAAATATTGCCATATCCGTTCAATTATATTTTCTTGCATCCTGCATTTCTATTTAAATTTTTGTAATATTTTAGTCGTTACTATTGGTAATTTTGCGATGTATTTCAGATACATTGCAAAACTACCTTTATCAAGAGAATTAGTACATTGACGATTCTGATGCTACGGAAACGCAGCTCTCGCCAGATTTAGTCTTTTTGATCATGATGATATAAAAATGTTTTGTATTCAGTATATCCGTTCGTAATTTATGTCTTCTGCATTACAAATTTGTTAAGAAATAAAACCTCTCACGCAAAAGACATTTATTTTACTAAGGTTTTTTTTATATTGTTAGGATTTAGTTGCTTATTTATGATGATAAGTGTATCGGAACTGAAGCATTTGTTAGACCAGCATCACAAAAAAGGTCCAAATATAGACTGCAAACCTTGATGAGTTTACAAGTTTCTACACATGGAATTTTAAACACGTTAATTGAATTGCTCTATCCTATCAATAGAATAGAAGGTAATTTTAGATTTTTGAACAGTATTCAATACATGTTTATTTCTAAGAACGTTGATAATGTACATAGTACCCGAAAAGTAAATCTGGTCCTTTTAAAAACAATCAATAATGCTATGATCCACTCTTCTGAAATCAGTTGAAAAATCCGCATATATAGAATAAAATAAAAGTGAATAAAGATCTACCGATAGTTTATAGTCTGTTTTCTTTGTAATTTTAAATTGAGCATTTTGTTAGAATTGTGACGCCGGATTATATTTTTAGGTGAACCATAAGACCATAAGGAGCGCGTTGGCGGATAGAGACCTCAACTAAATTAATTATTAAGTAACTCATAATGAATAGATATATCACAGTAGAAAGCGATCTAGTGTATTAACTATTATAGTGATTTCTTCCATCATTACCTCCTTTCATTTATTCTTGTTTGGTCACAAAAATGCTTCAAGAACAGTTGTTGGTAACGAAATCTTAAAAATATATAACGAAATCTTGTAACACCCCTTTTCTCTTGGTGTATACTAGGTACTTTTCTCTTTCTCCCAATTTTAAGGTCATGTGCTGATCGTACTACAGTCGACTGGTTTCAGGGCGCACCGGCCCATCTCAAACTGTGTGAGGGAGCTAAGATGAGGCTACTTTCTTAATAGTTAGGGTCAAACCAATGACAAGATAATCTCACTGGTTGACGTCCAGAACGACATGAAGACTTCCTATTGGAGGGTACTAAGAAGAAATATGAAGGGGCCCAAGTTGAAGTTCACGCTGTCAGTGGATTTACAGTCCTCTGGCAGGGTGGAGAAGCTGGGCCACAAAATCAACTATAATCAACTATAGATTCGGTCAGGTTGAACTAAGGGTTTGACACAAAAGGTCCTATTTGATCGAAGAGGACGGATAATAGGGAAACTCTAAATGCAAAAAGCCTGATGCTAGTGGGATTTAGGCCTCTAAAGTGCTCTTTATTGGAGATTCAAAAGAGCCAAATTTGTCATAGGATTCCTGCAGGAGCCTTGAATCAATAAGGGATAGGTAAGGGGCTTACCCCAAGACAATTATAGTCTGGTGTATAAAACGAACTGCAGAAAAGACATTAATTGTATTACAGAATTTACCACCACATAGCAGCAGCCCTTTAGTAGTAGTTCCCACAAGGAAAGGCAAGAAGCATGTTGTCATAGCCTCGGCCTACTTTCCAGGAGGACCACCACCAGAGGAGATAAATAGACTCGTGATGTGGTGTAGAAGAGGCAATAAACATCTCTTCCTGAATAATAATGCCAATGCCCACAACATGGTATGGGGCAGCACTGACATTAATAATAGAGGTAAGCATTTTTTAAAATTTAAATATTAAAACTGTTGAAGAAATGATATACTTTTAACCACTAATATTAAATATTAATAATAGAGGTAGTGAGTCTACCTTTGTGAATGCATCGGGGAGGAAGTGCTGGACATCACTCTATCTGATGCCTTCATAGCAAACACAATTTAAAATTTGCATGTTTGTGGAAGAGCCCTCTTTGTCGGACCATCATCAGATTGAGTTCGACCTAGAGATCATAAAGGAAGACGCAATGAAATGTAGAAATCCGAGGAATTCAGAGTGGAGAATCTATAGAGAGTGCTTAAGTGTGGAAACCACCGATCTCTACCTCAATATACAAACTACAGAAGAGTTAGGAACAGTAGCGGCTCTGTTAAAAAAATAGCATCCTAAAGACGTATGAATCCAGTTGTCTACTAAAGAGGAGATCTCCTTCCATAAACGAGCATTGGGGGAACAAGGATTTAGATCGCCTCAAGATTCAAGCGAGGAAAACTTTCAACAGTGCAAATAAAACAGGCAACTCTTACGGTTATAGACATTAGTTGAGAAAATCGAAAAGGAAAACATGGAGGACATTCTGTGACGAAGTTATTGCCCAGGGACCACTCAAATAGCATCGGTATAATTAAAAACACTGACGGGAATTATGCACAGGGACTTAAGAAAAGTCTTAATGTTCTGCTCAATTTACTTAAGGAAGCATATTCCTATCTATTAGAGAAGCCAAAAGCAAGGCTGGAGTTTACCAGAGAAAAAAAAAATAATAGGCAGTTGGTAGATTTAAACTTAAGGGCATCTTACCATAGTAAAATTGTATCTGAGGGAAAAATTAAATGTGGTGGTACCATTTACTAATCGTAGGATGTAAAAAGAGAGAAATTGCGCTGTTTGATCAGGTGAAATATGGAGGCTTAACACTAGACAGGAAACTTATTTTGAACTCGCACCTAGAAAAAACAATCTGCAAAATTACAGAGGCACTATAAATATGCCGCAGGCTCTTTAGCAGATAATGGAGACTGAAACCACAAACGATACATTCATTATTAAATGCGGCTCACTACTATGGTGGGTCAAGACTAAATAAGCAACGGCACAAAGGAAGCTTCAAACTCTTCTGAGAATGGCCTGTCTTGGTATCACGGGGGCTATGTAACAATAAACCTAGTTAACCCTTAATCTACCGCATAAAAAACTTTCAATAACTGCTCGGGTCCATTGGGCCCATGTGTCTTCAATTGTGTTTTTCTATATTATAAAATTTTTATTAACTGAAATATACAATCAGTTATATTTAATTAAAACAGTTTTTACATAATGTAACAGAATGTTCTCCGCATGCATTTTGATTACATTTATATCATGCTGTTTTAGTTTTTCTATCCTTTTTAGCAATGCGTAAGCTGTTTTCTTTTTGTAGATTCATATGCTGTGCATATTTTCATTATATTGCGCTAGCTGTTTCCCCAATTCTATAATAAAATTTCTTCTTTTACGTAACTTTTTGTCAAAATTTCCATTGAGAGATGACCACACAATGTATGCATATGACCCTTATATCGATCATATTGTAAAAAATTATTTGATCCATAGTGTCGACCCCAGCTTTAGTTTTGTTATAGTCCAGGTTTCTTTTTGGATCCGTTATCGATTTTCTTGTTATTATGTAATTAATTATGTAATTAAGTGTATATTAAGTCATGTTACAACTTTTCCTCCCTTTGGGCAGTATAAAATTATCATTTTATCGCTTTAAAACCAAATAATATGGAAATGATTTCAAGGTTCTTGGGATTCGTAAAACAACTGGGCAAGTCAGGTTTATTTTTTTGGATGGTTCCTACAATGCTTAATTTTCTTGATAGTAAATAATTTGCAAGTGAATATGAAGTAAAAAAATTGTCGCAAGTTATATTTCGTCCAGAGTTTTCGATCTCTTTTACCAATCTCTTCACTACATTTTCGCCTTGATTTTTGTCTCTTTCCTCTCCAGGTTTTTCGACGTAAATTTCCAATTTCCAAGCATATGACGTGACGCTGTCACAATTTGCCCAAAACTGTATATCATATTTTCCTGGTTTTGAAGGTATATATTGCCGAAATGGACATCTTCCTCTATAAGTTACTAATTGTTCATGTACGGTCATACTCCAACCTGGAATAAATCTGTCTTGTAGGTAATTGTTCCACATTTCAAAATACTTGCGGATCGGTTGTAGTTTGTCAGTAGATCTTTCTTTTCTTCTTACAGTTGCATTATCAAATCTAATCACTCGAAGTATATTTTGAAACATAGTACGGCTCATAATATCGTTAAAAAATTTCGTCCATTTTGGTTACTCCGCAATTGGGTTATCTCTTCGTTTTTTGATTTATAAACTCCAATAAGTATTAAAACTCCAATAAATTTGTGAAATTCATTTTGGTCGAGTGAATTCCATTTATTTCCAAATACATTACCTCCTTCTAGTTTAGTCCATTTTATAATAATTTCTAAAAACGGTCTTCTAAAATATATAAAAACGGAGAAACTATACTATCAACTTCTCGGAAGGCATATCATGTAGGTCCTGATTTTTCTCGCAAAATATTATGCTGACCTTATCGCCCTTGTGGTCGGTTGACAAGATTTTCTAGCCAAACTTGTTGATTCTTGGATATAAAAGTTGAATTTGGTTCGCTATAGGTGTTGTCGATTTCATCAGTCGGAATCAGAATTGTCAATTTTTAAATTTTCCTCGTCTTGTGTTATAACTTCAATGTCCATTTCTCCATCATCATCTGATAAAACATATTCATTGTCGCTATTGTATTCAATATCACTCAACTCATTTATGGCTGCTTCCAATTCTTCGGGCTTCAATGGTCTTTTCATATCCATTTTATAGAATTTTAGACACTAAAATAACTATAAATTATAAACTAGCAATACTCAACTGAATTATATAAAGCTGACCAACTTGATTCAATAAATAAAACTGTGAAAGTATTTACTATTTTCATAAACACTCAAACCCAAGTCACTGTACACAAGTCCATTGTACTGAATGCTGTATTTATTCGGTGCTGCTACTCAAGCAGCAGGGAAGTTTCTACAATACGGGGAAGTCCCCAATTCGTATTATCCCAACAACGGGGAAGTCCCTTATTCGTGTGATTTTACCAGGGGATCGCTACATTTGCATATAATTGATTTTGTCTATAAGATAACACTATAGGTCCAATAGACCCAGATGGTAGTTCCCGGGGAAAACGTATATTAAAAAAATAATTATTGCATTAAATTAACACTATAAAAATATTACAAAAGGCATATAAATAAACAAAGTCAAGCAGCTACAGGCTCAAATAATATTAAATCTTGATATGAGAACATAATAAAATCACATTCGGGTCCATTGGACCCACTCGGTAGACAGAAGGTTAAGCGTTAATTGTTACATAGCATACCATATTCCGCTGCACCAACAAATTAGAAAAGAAAGTCTAATGAGTACGATGACACAGGCCTGGAATTGTACAGGATATAAAATCAGGCACTCAGAAATTCTGAACCTGATTAAACCAGAGTTCCTACAAGCACCGCCGGACGTTGAATTGATTATTGACTCTCGTCAAGACAGTCTGAACAGAACCAAAAAACTAAAAAATAACTATGTTATCTGATAAAATCAAGGCCCATCAGAAACAATAGTACACAGTATATGGTTTCATAAACGTTTACATTATTCTACGGCAATATTTCACCATACAGTGGCTATGGAGTTTCAACAAATTATAGCCTCATCAATCAATTTAGAAACAATAGTCTTGGAAAGATGTTCCCAGGGTTGCTAGGAAAAGATCTACAAAAGGGCACAGATCTGTTTGATCTCAGACAGCAAGGCTGTCCTTAAGAACCTCAAGCCATACAGCTTGAATTCTGAAACTACATGGAATTGTAAACAAGCTCTGAACCAATTGACCAAGAGCAACAAGCTCACACTATTGTGGGTACTAAGTCACACAAATGTAATTGGTAACGATCATACCGATATACTTGCCAGGGAAGGAACTACGACTACCAGGATCAGACCAAAGCCATATGGGCTATCAAAAATATGTAGGAAGTGCGTGGTCCAAGAGTGGGAAAAAGTGCAAACAGGGCTCTAGATAAACACACAAGCACACAAGGTCAAAGGCAATAAAAAATGGTTATTGACTCTTCGCCAAGCAGAGATAAATCCTTAGGGCTCCTAGTCACTTGCAAGATGGAAGCAATGTCATATACCCACCTTAAGTATCCCCAAACCTGATCTCTCACTTGTTTCTAGCTTCCGCCCCATCACACTTCTTCCTGTAATTGGTAAACTCTTTGAATCCCTCATCAAATAAGAAATAAAATCATTACTTGCTCTCCATGTGTAGTTGAATAAACCAATATTGTTCACACGGAATTGAAAAAATCACTATGTTTTAACGCCAAATAATTATTGTAAAAATATTTCAATATAGTGTAAGTATGTATTATCACCTAGTAACGGTCGCAACCATTCTCTTTATTTAATATTTTTTATTTGTATTACCGACGGTATAGTAGACAATTATTCAAGTGCTAAAACATGTTGATTCGAATCGTTTGATTCAAAATTTACATTTCTGGCCTTGTTTATTTGCTACACCCAAAGATATATAATATTCAAACAACACATCCATAATATTCTATGTACTTAAAGCTCTTCAGTGAACGCCAATATAACTCTAGCTTTATAATCCCTAAAAGTACGTATTTAAACGAAAATCAATAATTCTTCAACATCTTTTTAATTAATTTGGTGGTGTAAATCCTTCGTTATATCAGGTTAAAGTTATATTATGAGTGGGTAAAATATATCTTTTTAATTGTAATATTATATCTATTTAATATATCTGCATCTAAGACAGACCACAGAAACAAGACATATATCCGGTAAATAATTTTACTCAATAAGCATATAGTTGTATATAAAATGTAGGAAAGGTACGAATTTCATAAATAGATTAAAACCTCTGTTATCTCTATAAAAACTGAAAAGAAATTTACATATTGTTTAGAAAAAAACATAGCTGTTATTACCTTATATCTGTATTAAGTGACATAACATAAATTAATACGCGTCCATTTAAATATCACGGTCATTTGTCAAAACCGCTGATGGACGGCATACAGCTCCAGCCACAGAAGCAGGAAACTTGTTTTGTTGAGGAAATGTAGTAGGTTTTTTTTTCAGCGATTCCGCTGTGTTGGAAGGAAACGGCGCCGAGTCATCAATTACATTATCTAATGCTGTTGTGATGGATTTGCGGTTGATTTGTGTGCGGAGGGCCAATTAATCTTGCGGCCTTAAGTGGTCGTCGCGGGCGCGAGAAAATTCCCAAGAAAGTTGTACAAAACAATTTTGGGCTAATTCGTCGAATAAACATATAAATCAGTGCCGGGGATATATCGGGGGCACTTATTTTAATGGAATGCCTCGCACATTTATCAAAGTCCCGGTCGGGCTTCGCGCTTGTTACAGAGACATAATTTATGAGGAAAGGAAATAGTTATTTCAATTTGAATCGGGAACGTGCACAAGGGCGCAATTAAGAACTCCGGTTATGATCAATAGGGCGAGCCGGGGCGCTCATTAATCGTCCTTTATTAAAAGAATCGGAGAAAACTGGATATACGGGGTGTTCGCACTAAAAAGGTATCCACATAATTTGTTTTTATTGATTTTCATCGATATAATTTATTTTAAAATATACTTTAATTAAAGATATTTACTTTAGTTTTAGTTCTTTTGGCATTTCTGAAATAATTATTAATTATTTAACTTTGTAATCATTTAACTGAAGGCCAAACTTGTAATCAACGCCAAACCCAAAAAGATCGAAACATAGAATTTACATTAATGTATAACTAGAACTGTATCCGTATCGTTAATAAGAATTATAAATTACTTGTATTTTAATAGAATTATTTATTATCTGTTTTTTTCTTCACAGTTACTGGTAGCGAATTCTAGTTTATTACATTTTGTCATTTCTAGTAGTAGCGAAATTCCAAGATCATTGATTTTGTTTTGTTTTTTGCTTCCAGCAAATTGACCTAGGTGATTTTTAAGCACCTTATCTGAAGTGACAATTTTGCGACCTAATTTGTATCTGAAAATTAGGATGGGTCCCGCAATATCTACATGAACACTTTATTTTTGATCAATTATAGCCTTTTTTGTTTAGGTAAATTATTCAGTATAGCCAAATGATAACACTAAACGTTAGAGTTGAACACAAAAACTAAAAAAATATATATCGTGCATTGAGATTAAATTTATGCATTTAAAATGATCATTTAATTGTAATTTAATCTCTTAGCGATCTTATGAGTTGTATCAATAGTTTTATCCAACTTTCGAGAACTGGTCCAACATTAGCATCAAATTTTCTGAATAGAAATATTCCAAAATAGAGCTTCTCACTTTCCATATTAAGAGGACTATTATAAACTTATCAAATCAATCGGAATATTAAACAAGCAAGTTGTTAAAACATTTAAGTTACGTGTGAAGAATAGAATTACTTTCCTTACTTTAACCGATGAAATAAACACTATTGCACAATAGATCACAGACACAATTTCAAAAGTACTAAAAGAGCTTAAAGCAGAAACATACAAAACAAAGGACAAAAGTATACAACAAACCACTTCCTCTACACATCATCAACCTAATTAAACCAAAAAATCAACAATTCAAACTACACCTACAAATAATTGTGGATCAAACCATAATATCTAACCAAAAAATAATAATTGTAGAAGCCGAAACAAATAATATATCAGAAAATGTCAGATCTAAACAATATAGTAGGTACTACTGTTAGGTCTTGTATTATCTACATCTACACATTTTCTATTGATCAATTAAATTTCCTGTTTAAGACAATTATTCAAATTGTTGATCGTAAAAACTCGAAAACCCCATATATCGAGCTTTGGTATTAAACCTAAGCTTTTGAAGCGATCAAGAATGTTTGAATTACATCAATTTAATCTCTCGGCAATATCACGAATTATTTCTTCAATTAATGCCTTTATTAGTTTTAACTGGCCTTTCAGAAGGTAGCCTTCAAACAACATCAAATTTGCTGTTGCAACTTTGCAAATCAATTTTGGCACAGGCGTTCTATCAATACATCCTCTTTATACACATAGGTATTTAAGCTATATCAAGCTGAAGTGTAAAGTTGAATATGAAAAAAATCTCTATTGTAAGAAATAGAATTACTTTCTGAACAACCTGATATGTAGTGAGTAACTACAAAAAAACAAATAATAAATAGTTCTTATTGTTTAGTTTAGCGGCTATGGTTTGAATCAAGAGCTTCGAATCAAAATTATAATCTCAAAATAAAGTAAACAGAAAGTATCTTATTTATAATGTATAATATATTACAAAATAAGTACTTCTAGTGTGAATAAATTAAAAAATTAAATCCCAAAAAAGTCAACTGAATCAAAGAATAAACTGTGTTACTAGAATACTTAAAATTCTCAGTTGTGACACCTGAATAACAATTGAAATCCAAATTACCCTGATAATTAAATAAATTATTAAATAAATTATCAGGATAATTTGGATTTCAGTTGTTATTCAAGAAATATTTTTTCTTGGACATGATATATTATTTCCTTGCAAATACTAGGATTAACAGATTTATAATTCTATTTCTGAGGTAAATTCTTTCTTTTATCAAAAGTGTAGAGAGAGAGAGAGAGAAGACTAGTTCTTCCAAAAAGGTTAGTATAATGCCTATATTAAGGATAGATTTAAAACAGATGAACAAACGAATTTATTACCAAATAAAATTTGTTTGTTTGTGTTAGCCACCGTAATGGACCTCGGTGTGAAAAATTGTCCAATGTATAACCCTGTTCTATTATTTTTATATTAATATTTCAACTTTATTCTTCACTTAATTAAAAACACAGTTATATTCCTTTCTTCACTTTTTATTAAAAAGTGAAGAAAGCAATATAACTGTGTTTTTAATTAAGTAATATTTAACCTTCACGTACTCAAGTAACTACATTAACTTTATTCATACCTTGCCACGATGGTTAATTATTGTGGTATATGTAATCAAGTAGTTACGCCAGCTATACCGTATTTGAGATGTACTGGCATATGTAATAAAGATATACATAAAAGTAAATAAAAGTAAATGAACTACCTTTTTCAAAAAATGGGTGGATGTGTAATCGCTGCACTTCAGACACTTCAAACTTATCAATTTCAAGAATAACGCAAATAATAGTCACTGAAATTATACAAACCATTAACGCAAAATTGGAAGATGTTGAAATCCGATTACAGAAATTAGAAGCCCAGGAAAATAGTAACAAAAGAGAGATAGATCCATTAAAATCAAATATATCCAATGTTTCTAATCCTATAGAACCTGTTATTGAAGAACTTGAAGAGCGCAAATTAAGGAAGAATAATGTTATTCTATACAATGTACCTGAATCTTCAGCTTCTAGTGTTAACGATCGAATTTAGCATGACTCGGACGAAGTACACAAAATTTTTAATTCTTCAAATCTTCCAACAAGACCTAAAAAAAGGGTGGGCGCGAAAAATCCTAATTATATTAGACCGATAAAAAAAGATATTTGATGATGTGTCAGTAGTTAACGAAGTTTTATCCAGTAACTTAAGAAATAAACCTCCACTAACTCGCTTTTTGAGAGATAAGAGAAAATTAAAGAGGAACTAAATTCGAGACTGAATAACGGTGAATCGGATCTTACATTTCGGTATCGTAATGATATTCCATACATTGCATAAGGAAAATCTCACAAGGAATGAATCTGATTCTTCAAAAAACTATTGATTTACTTTCAAAACGTCGGCGGCATTCGCACTAAAATCTTAGACATTATGCTAATAGTTAATAACAACGTTTTTGACGTCATAATTTTAGTAGAAACGTGGCTGAGCTCTAATATATCTAATTCGATGTTAAGATTCGATAATTACATTATATATAGGTCAGACAAGTCTAAGATGGGAGATATCCGCGGAGGTGGTTGTCTTGTTTGCCGTGAAAAAATGTTTCTCTTCTTATTTATTACCGCTTGACAATTGAATTGAACATCTGTTTGTTTCTGCAAAAATTGGTATAACTAAATATATGTTTGGCGCTGTCTATATTCCTCCGGGATCTGTACCTCAAATGTATAGTGATCACTGTACTACATTAGAAAATTTAGTGTAAGAAATAAATATTTCATATGCAGTGATTATAATTTAACGAACCTAAAATGGTACCTAAACGGAATTGTGTACATTTCTTTTAAAGCGTCAGATACCTGCTAACTTATCATTAGAGTCATATTATTTCTTAAATCTGAATCAAGTAAATTATATTCCAAAGGCTCGCAATGGATTCCTAGATTTAATTTTCAGCAAGCGGTCTTAAAGTATCTTTAGATGATGCTCCTTTATCTAAACCCAATGAACATCATTTTGCCTATAATATTATCATAGATTGTGTGAATTTTGATCCACTAAAGTCCTACAATAAGAAATTTTTATTCAATCTGGCTGGCTTTGTAAATATGAATATTTTTTTTGGTAATATAAAATGGAATTTTCTTAATGAATTAGATTTGAATGCAGCTACGGTACTTTTCTATGAAATAGTTCATACGGCCATGGCTCGATATATTCGAGTCAAATACGTTTCTGATAAATATGATGAATATCCCAGACGGGTTAATAAAGAACTTAAAATATTAATTAAAAAGAAAAAAGAAGCGCATTTAAAGTATAAAGTATGAAGACTATCAAACTTTTAATCAACTGAGATCAAGATGTAAACAACTTAACGATGAACTTTTTGATCGTTACTTGACAGTTGTAGAATCGGCAATAAGTTTGAATCCTAAAAAAAATTGGACATACGTACACGACAAAGGTGAGCTCTCTAGTGGAATGCATTACATGGATGAGACAGCGTATGATGGCAATGCCATTGCTGAACTTTTCGCAAAGTAAATTTTGCCAGTTTATGTTCCTCCTTATATTGTTAGGAGCTATTTGCTGAAGAACAAGTACAACACACCAGACTTCATATTAATCGTGAATGGTTACTTACCGCACTTCTAAAACAAAATAATGCAATGGGCCCCGATGATGTTCCTGGTTGTGCACTAAAAAATGTCCTTTTACTTTAGTCAATCCAATTTATATCTTATTTTCAAGATCTATCGAAGTATGTGTTTTTCCTGACATATGGAAGAGATGTTTTGTCTGTCCCATCTTCAAGGCAGGCGACAGGAAACTAATTAAGAATTATCGTGGAATGTGTCGGCCGTCTATAATTCCGAAACTTCTGGATGAAACCATTACTGAGCAACTTCTTTGGATGAGTCGAAACATAATATCCTATAAGCAACATGATTTTTTATCGGAAGGTCAGTAGTGACAAACCTATTATTGTACCTTGATTTTCTGTCGAAAGCCTTAGAACAAAATCTTCAAGTTGAAGCTATATATACCGACTTTGCTAAGGCATTCGACAGAGTTAACCATTCGGTACTTCTGGTGAAGTTGAGTGAGCTTGGTTTTCATCATAGTGTTGTGATGTGGTTTAGTTCTTTTTTAGAAAATGGCACTTTAATGTGAGCTCCGGTTTGCCCCAGGGATCTCATTGTGGCCCAGTTCTATTTCTTCTATTTATGAATGATATTGTGATATTTAGGTTTCTTAGGTTAATGTTAATGTTAATTTATGCTTCTACACACGTTCATTTTAATTTTAAGTTATTATATGTGTAACTATTATTATTTAATTGTCATTACTTTAACCAATGTATATATTGTAAAAAAGGGGTTATCCGTTAATACAAATTATTATTATTGTAAAATTAGATTTCTAACAAAATATTTAAAATATTATGAAAGATCACGGACCACAAAACCAGTAGCCTATTGTACTTTGTTAATCCTTTTGTGTTGAAAGCATTAAAATCTTGTAGAAGTTGTAAAATTTTATTCAAAGTACGAATATTGAATAGAAGTCTAGACTTCTACAATATGAATTTCTTTGGTAATAAAATTAGTAGATGCAACATTTAGTTTTGAATAAAATTAAATCTTAATATAATTAAAACAATCGTATTACTTTTTGCTCTAAAAACTAAACTTATATATTTATTGCGTTGGCGATGCGAAGGATATATTTCTTTCGATTACAAAGACGACCACCCTGTATTTGATGTAGGAGGAGTTGGAGCCAGCATCCTCATGCCGATCTCTAACGCTTTACGTTTAATCAAGTGGCAGGGCGTGCAATTGAATTAACGGGCTACGTGAGGGCGGAAACTTGTAAGTCGATGGGCCATTAGTCTTTCCGAACAAATCAGCGCCTTTGTCGCTCTATTACCGAAAATTTTTACCGTCTCGGTGAAATTAAAACGGCGGCCAATTTGTTTTTCCAGAAGTGGACTGGAGCAATTAGTGATCAGATGTGCTTGAGGGCCATCAATCATCCTTTATTAATACGTCGAGAGTAGACGAAGAGTAATTATCCCGGCGGCCGGCAACAATAAATAAATAAATTGAGAGTTTCCAAAACATCGGTCATATTTCATGGGAGTAGCTGTTAGGCGAAAAAGAGAATGTGGCGACAATGCGGCAACTTAAACAATGACAATGGTCTGTGCCGCACAGCTGCACACAAACACCATTAGTAATCCGTTCACGGCGGAATGACTTCGCACACGAGAACTTCAGTATGAACATTAAACTGTTTCGATATGGTATTAGTGTCGGCCCAAACAAGCACTCTATAATGGGGTTGCGCTCCCCGTGGCGACGATGACGCTGCCCGAAGTTTTGTGTGGTTAGTTGGTCCTCTTTGTTCGGTCACCACCCGTGGTTGTCGCCATTAGTCCCGCGGGGGTTGCGTGGAAAAGAGTCCAATTAGCGGTTTTCAGTGGATAAGAAACACATGCTGTAGCGTCGGTTTATTAAAAATGACATCCATAAATAAAGGGAAGTTAATTGCTTGTAGAACGGTCGTTAATGTATAAAGCTCGGTGTGGCTTCAATTTGCCGCGTGGCTGTGTGTTGTGGTGCGCATCCTTTGAAGTCGAGTGCCGGCCTCACTGATATCAACATCCGCACATCAATCTAATTATACGGGCCCGAACAACGGCCTCTCCTGATAAACGAGCCAACTTTAGACGGTGCCATAAATAATACACGGTGTCGCCACTAAAATTCTTTGTTGTCAAAGCTTAGTGTGTGTATGTGTATTTTTCCTTCGGGCCGCAGAACAAACATTTACCATTCCTTGGTTTCCCTTTGCCAACAAACACACAATAATCACTTTTATTATTTACATTTGTATATGCTTCTAGTAGTATGTTGTACTACTTTATATTCCTCAATTTCTACCATTTCAATTTTTTTTCCAGTAAATCTTCATATTTGTACTTCTAAATTTAATTTGATTGCCTAATATTGTTTAAATTACATAATCACCAAAAAGCTATCTACTTCTTTCTGGTAGTATTTTATTATCCGCAGTTCCAAATATAACTATCGTGAAACATGAAATCGAAATATAATATCTGAGCAGTAAATATCAAATGTCTTTTAATCTCGTTATATAGCTCCCTAAAATTGCTACTATTATTCGTCAGACCGATGCTAATAAATTAATCCTAGCGTACTCTTGACCTATTCCAATAAATTATTCATTACCATAGCGTATTCTTCACCTATTCCCATAAATTAATTATTGCTCTAGCGTACTATTGACTTAGGCTAAAACTGTTTTTATTGTCATAGCGTATTCTTAACCTATCCCAGTATATTAATCATTGCTTTAGCATATTCTTAACCTATCCCAATAAATTAATAATTGCCCTAGCGTACTCATTGTTCCGTCGTACTCTTGCCCTAAATCAATGCTTTATTTATTCACCTAGCCTAAAGAATATATGAAAGTTAGAAAAAATTGATAATTTTCAAGGATATGTTAAATTGTATCATTAGTGCAATGTCTGATGGTAAATTCTGAAAGCTACACAAACTATTATTTGTCACTAGTCCTTGGAAAAATAAGGAAAACTAAGCATCGAAGACGTCATTCTTCACAATGCGAATTCTCGTAGTGCGACTTTTCTTGGTCCCGGCAAATAAAAATATGCAAGGTCAACGTTTATCGACGCCCAAAGAAGCGGTTGATCCGATTAGAATACATGTTTAGGAGTTCGTCAATTTGAGAGGAAAAAGTGCTTTGAAAATTGGTTTATGCGCATGCAAAAGTATATTGATCTTCATAGAAAATATTTTGATAAATAGTAAACCCATGTACAATGATTATTTTCTTTTTCGTACTTTATTTCCAAAATATAAAAGAAAATACTCGTACTAATTCTTAGGTATTTTTATAACCATTTTAAATTATTCATTTCAAATATTATATGTCTTAAATTAAAGTAAACAAATAATGATTGCAAATAAATCAAATCATAAAGTTGGTATAATTATAAAAAAACATAAGGAAAACTCATAAAATTTTAAATAAAGACCCATAAAAATATCTATATATAATAGGAACGAAATACACATGCCTTATACACAATAGCTATATTAAGCCAGAGTTATAAAAAAGGGGATTGACGAAATCTATATCATCCAAGCCACCCTTTCTTTACAAAGAATATATTTTATAACCCACTATTAGTTCCTTATTATTGTGGTCACGTGGGAGCTGGAACCCATTTATAACACCGGGGCTCAACAAATGACAATATTATATGTAAATGCCGTCCGGAGGAGCTAGATCTACAATAACTCAGCATGTAACCATACACCCTATCTCGTAGCCGCTTTATCAAACTGGAAATCGTCGGTCGTGACACTCGCGTCAGTAACGTAATAATAAACACAACAATAGATTAGGCCGCCCACATACCAAAGCCGTGCCCCATTGATTTATCTCCGGCAGACGTCGGCCTTTTTAATTACGCAACCCCCAGAGCTTCTCGTATGCAAATGGGAACAGATGTAGTTACCCCGCGAGTCCGGAGAAACGTCTCCTCAGACAGTTCAACTTCATATTTAATTTCGGCCCTGTCAGCGAAGTTTTATTGCTTCGAGAGACGTACCATTTCTTTCTGCATCTGCTGATGTCAGACTGTTGGTCCCGGAGACGGAAATTGCGTGACGCCTTTGGCACTACTTAATTCTCTCTCGGCTCCCATCTCGCATCCAGGAGTAGTCGAAGAAAAATAAAAAAGGAATAAGACATCTCATCAGGCGAACAAATCATACATTACGGAAACCATCACGAGCACACCTCCTCTATTTATATTTATACTCGCGGGATTTGTAATTTCCGAAAAAAAAAACTCGAACGCACTTCCCTCCGCCCAATTCCTAATTGAATATTTATGCGGCCCCGAATTATCCATCCCTCTGTTTTGAATCATTCATGGACTGCTTTGTGACTACACTTTTTCATGGTAATGCGACACATTGAAATGGATTACGTTTTAACTCGCGCAAAGAGAATCATTGAATTCTATTTTATAAAGATATTTAATGGAATTCCATTTTCTTATTTCATCTCTTCTAGCGATCTCTTCATATTTATGTTATAATTACTTTTTTAATAACAACTGCAATCTATTCTTTAAAGAAATATAACTAGCACATGCAATAAAGATTAAGTATGAATCAGATTTGCTTATATTCCTTAAATTTAATAAACCTAAGCATACAGTATTCAGCACATACAAAATCTAAGCTAAGGCGATCCTTGTCTACAGAACCATCTGATATCCTTAATTGGCCTTTTTAGTAAAAATATATTTAAAAATTAAACATTTCTTGTTAATATCTAATAAATAAGCTAATTCTTTTTATTAATGATAGTAATCTACAAAAACATAATTATTTACATGTATGGAATTTTAAGGTTGCAAATAGATATACTAACTACTACTAGCAGAGAAATTGATAATTTTATTTAGTGTTGTATTATAAATGCTTCTAGGAAGTATAAAAAAATATTGTGATGTTATAATATTTTCGATTCCGAAAATTCTCTGCATAGTCACCTCACAAATTTAAGCATTTGTTGTAACGTTCTTCATTTCTTTTAAATTCATAAAATCCTTGAGTTTTGTAATCATTTGGTAATCTAAAGAACTTAAGTATAGACTATAAATACAACTGAACATGTTTTTAACTTCACTTCCATTCAGAGCACTCCAGAAATATAGGTTTTCTCAGTTCGTAATAAATTTATCCTCAAAAATCCATAAAGTATCCTTGCCCAGTTAGAAGTTGTGTTAGGTAGTATTAATTTAACGTTCCAGTTCACTCTTTCATTCTCCGATCAATTGGCTTGCCACTGATAATAACTGTTTTTGTTTCGCTTTTGGTGGCTTTTACTACAATCTTCCCATACCTACCGCCGCAAATATATTATTGCCTAGGACTGGTCTTTACCATAACTCTGTAGGGAGCCCACCGTTTACCCACCATTGCCAATGAAATAGCTCCGTTATTCCTTATTAAATCGTTGTCCTTATCAAACGTTCTTAGACATACTTTATATATCCCAGAGTATAATAGTTTATATCCAATCTGTGTAGTCATATATTTCTCATTATTTGGTAATAGCACAAATGCCCTGTATTGATGCAGAATAGTTACTTGTCTTAAGCAGTCTTCCTTTCTCACAATAAATAGCCTAAAGTTGTGTCACGCCCAGATTCATCACATCTTTCGAAGGTATGATAGTACTAGAAATGTTATAAACCTCCTAACCGTAGTACTTAAAATTTTCTCATACCATTTGTCAAACTGCATTTATCTCCACTTGCCTTAGCATTAATGACATCTCTTATAATAATTATAGTAATTACAAATTAAACTGCCACTAAAAGGAGATCGAGTATCTCTACTTAAATATTGTTTAACGCCTAAATGCGGGGGTAAGGAAGCTGCGTGGCCGACTACGGTTGGGCTCTTGAGGTTGATGCTATAGGGATACGCACCGTCTGTGCGTGGGGTCCTTCACGACGCGACCCTGTTTCTTAATTAAACATGGCGGATCTAGACCAGAGAAGGTCAATAAAAAATCGACACAAGGTAGTTTTCGCGTCAATGATACGTCATGTTTATGCCATGCGTGGAAACCCGTATCATAAGATGAATGGATCTTGTGTCACCTATTTATACAAACAGCAAGGTTGGCGACACGGTGCTTTGAACTAGATTTCTGCTAAACGGGAGGTTCGAGTCTAATCTCAAACAAGAGTTTATCGGCTACGATGGCCAGTCTGATGGTAGGCTGGATGAGACTTTCGAAAGGCGGGAAAACTGGTTTTTGCAGACCGGATGCGACACTGTCTCGTATGCTCCGCTCCATCCTGGGTTCAATATATCACGAGCAACTCTGGCGCAAGGCCCAATTTGTGGTGTACCGTCACGTTTGTAACGGAGCAACTGTGTGAGACAAATTTTAAATGTAACTTGTATTGAATCTAAAACCACTGCAAAACCTCTTTATACACACAGCAAAAAACTGATGAGGCTGAAGGACAACCATCATCTCAGGAGAGGACTTATAGCTCTGTTAACCCTCCTTAACCCTCCTATTTCAGGTACTTTTTCAACAGGTCCAATGTAGCAGAAAAGAATTAGAGCAACTAAAGCTATTAAAAGGAAGTAGGCTCGCCTTTGCGACACAGGTTGGCGAAAAGCCTTCCACCAGCACTATAGACACCAGCCAAGCAAGATATAGCAGCCCCTGGTAAAGCCTTGCCGAAAGCGATCACCTCTTTGAGAGCAAGATGTTCAGGTAAAAATAAAAAGAGGAACCTATCCAGCGACTTTGCTACCATTTTGTTCCTGAACCTCAGGAAAGGAATTAGTTGATCTAGTCACCCATCAACTTCAAGGTTACAAGGAAGCTATTTACAGACATCTCCAAGTAGCAATAATTGACCGCCGAAAGCTCCTGGGGAAACTCATATAGGATCAGGTTAAGTATGTATGTCAGTATGGTGCTCTGACCTCCCAAGTAATCAAAGCTATATCGAGCGGTGTCAGCCTTACCTTTAATTGATGGCTGCATTCCTAGACTAGTTCTCGAAGTCAGTCGAAAAACTGACCCCAGTATAAGCAGTGGAAAAACGAATGGTGATCCAAATTGACCACCTCCCAAGGCTGACAAATGCTACCATATAGTTGCCCGATCAGTATGAAGTAGACAATTAATATCCGGGCTGGTCAGAACCAAGAGCTGACGATAGATCGGTGGCGAGTCTGTTCTCCAAACCGAAGGAAAACCTTAGGGCAGATTTGTTCCACCCGAAGAAATCACCCTCCTTCAGCAGCGTGGCAAGGGTGGAAAATGTCGTCTCATATATAAATTCCAACTTGTCACGCTTAATCCCAAGAAGGAGAGCTAGAGAGAGGAGAGAGCTAGAGGTTCGGGTAAAAATAAAAAGAGGAACGTATCCGAGGACTTTGCTACCATGTTGCTGGCTGAATTTTAGGAAAGGAATGAATAGATGTAGTCACTCATCAACCTCATAGCCCAGCTACAAGGAAGCTACTAACATGCATCTACAAATACCGAAGAAAGCTCCTGGGGAAACTCACAGAGGACCAGGTTAAGATCTTGTATGTTGCTCCCACCTCCATATTAATTAAAGCCATATCGGGAGGTGTCAGCCTCAGTTTCAATCGATGGCGTACTCCCAAGAGATTCTTAATGCAAACCTCAACATCCAAGCAGGAAATCGATTGGACCTGTTATAAAGAGCTGTATCGACTATACAAAAAGTAGGTAAGAAACGACAGAGAGAATTCTGGAGGAACTTTTGTGAATATGTTAAGTCCACAACCACAGTCGCAAGACTAAATAAGTTATTTCCAAAGACCCAAAGCTACAGACTGCAATAATAAAAAATAGGATGGCAGTTATACTAACAACCTCGTAGAGTAAATGAATATACTCCTAAAAACTCATTTCTTCGTGTGCAAAAACATGAGGAATAGGGATGAAGACCAGTAGAAGATTCATACTCATTCAAAAGAAGATTGAATCATAGCCTCCAATAGAATAACAGGACCCCAGATAACCTGAGTCTATCAAACATTCCCACCATTTATGATTTCAGGAATGGATTGAGTTTACCCATCACTACTTATATGGGGACTGGAACCTATACTTCAACACCTGGGTGGCTTTTAGGTATGACTCCTAAAACTGCATAAAAGGCAAGGTGGTATTTATACCCAAGGCCGCCATAAATGTATACTCAGTTAATAGGTAAATAATTAAAAACACTTGGTTTGTTTCACTAAATTTTATATTCACTCGACTAGTTTCGCTTTTTACAGCATTTTCAAGAGTAATTGTTAGAAGAAAACCGCCGATGTCGAGTGAATATAAAATTTAGTGAAACAAACCAAGTCTTTTTAATTAATTACCTATTATTCCACAATGTTTCACCACGAGTTAAATGAGAAAATCATTCATGAAATATTCATGAAATATACTCAGTTAACTAATGCAGAGTGCCCTTAATATAGTAGAGAAATGGTGTATAGACAACTCTCTCTCGGTAAATCCAATTAAGAGGGAACTGATGCTGTTGACCAACAAAAATAAACAGGAGATGGCCCTAAGACTAGGAGACAACGGCCTGTTGCGTGCAGAGGGGGCCAAACTAGGCACGGGGAACAGCGACTCAGACGGACATTCTTCTAGGGAATTGTTAGCGCAGTGCTATTCCGACCTACATTTTCGATAGACACTATAAATCACAAAACTCCTGAAGCTACTATACACATATTCACGGGGATATATATTGTGCTGAACTGAATATGGATCTAAAAACACCCTTGGATGAACACTACAATCATCCAGGCGGAACTCACAGGGATACTTGTTACTTCTCTAAAAATAACTAAACTGGGGATAAAAAGAGAAAACATCTGTATCCGCAGTAATACCAGTATTGCTATCCTAACACATACCAAGGTCTCATCGAGACTGTCAAATGAATGTTTTATGGCACTGGAGGCGGCATCTGTAGACAATAGAATTGCCCTATCCTGGGTCAAGGCACACTCAAACACAATGAAATGATAGGGCGGATGCTCTGGCAAAAAAATGAAGCATCTTTGAAAACCAACAAGAGGCCTGTGCCCCTATCTAAAAGCAATCTCTCAAACACTGCAAGATATGACTATACCTCCACTTGTGCTCATTCCAGAAATACGATACGAACACCTAATGCTAATATTGCCCAATATTGTGTTACTCTATCCAGGTTAAAACTAAAATAACTGACTGGTATCTTAAATGGAATCTGTCTGTTCGCAACTGCAAAAAGTGCAACAAAGAATCGGAGTCGGCGGAGCATATCATATGCTACTGTCCCGCTGTGGCAACATTAAGGAAGGTCATCATGGCCAAAACCGGTCGACCTGTGAGGCCTGTTTCCCAGCAAATTCCTCAAGTTTATCAAAGGGATAGTAGTGGCTGGAGAGCTGACTCTCCCATCACTGGAGGCGCACGGCCCATTATTTTATTAATTAAAAGCCTCCATACTGTGACTTCGTCATCCTTTCTTTAATCCGTATTTGTATCCGTAATTAGATTCCCATTTTTAGCTCTAAGCTCTCTAAACTACTAACAATAACTTTTAACCTCACATTGCAAATGTTACAGTTTAGCCTGGTGACCAAAATTTTCATGAAGTTAGCAGTGATTTGATCCGCCCAGCACCTCGCAGCCCTCTTTGCCCTGTCCAACTACTCCTTCAACTTGATTTAAGATTTCCTCCATATAGGCTTTCTCAGTAATTTTAGGACAATCTCTCTTTCCCTGTTTTCTCTGACTGCAACAAATGTCTTTAAGTGTATCCTCAATCGCATTGATGCCACTTCCTTTGCTCAATAGAGCTTCGTTTATAGTTTGGTTAGTGCAACCACGCCATTCCCATGCATTATTTATCTAGTGTTCTGCAGCAGGTATTTCGGGAATTTGAAATCAAATTGACTACTTCTAAAGACCCGTCACTTGAAGTAGTTAATTTTATTTCAAATCCCATTCTTACATACCCCACAGACAATGTTGATTTGGTACCGCGAATATGGTCATGTTTTGTGTATAATGCAACGGTCTCTATACGAAATTAAAAATTATAATTACACTGCAATAGAAGAAAAACAGTAATCAAAATATATACTACTTCTTTTCGTGGTGTTTGCCTAAATGTAAAAGGAATGTTTTAACAAAGGATTTTGGATATAATCAGAGGCGTCATAAACTTGGGGTATCTTGTTAATGTATAAATGATTTATTTAAAGTAAATAATGCCTACTTAAAATAATAAATTATACCAATGATACGAAGTTTATTTAAAAAAAATTACTTAAACTGGTATTTAGTCCTTTTGAAATAACATGTTAGAGGTTATTCGCACACTGTGGCTGAAGAAAAATAAATTTATTAGAATTAACAGATTTTAAACAATATGAATTAATTTTTACAAATTTAGATGTGAAGTGAATGAGATTCGTCATTAGAATATAAACGTTTAAACGCTTAGGTCAACAATAGAAATATTTTTTGTGGAAAACTAATTATAAAGATTCATTTTCTTAATTTAAACAAAAAGTAACTTCGCAAACCGGAAGATAAAATCCTGAATATAAAAATTTTAAAATTCTCTGACTGGACTGACGCACAGATTTATTTTAAAAATACTTTTAAAGTGTAATTTTTAAAAAGAATATTCTAATTAAAAGTGTTATGTAAATAAGCATAGAATATTTTGTTGCTTCATACGTACTGTAATTTGTAATTTTAACTGAAAAAAAGCAAACTCAATGACAAAAAATAGGCAACCCATTATACATATGTAGTAGTAGATTAGTGATCAACATTTGCAATTGAATTTCAGTAAAACTTTTCCGCTTGTCATCTTTCTAATGCCAATATTGACTAAATATACCCCATTTACTTAAACTCACTAAACTAATCCATGAAATTAGCACATACAAATAGCGACACTTAGTACTATTAGTTTTATTTTAATTATTCGATTTTTTATTTCTTAAGAAGTATACAACCTAAGTAAATTACAGTGTAATACAATAATTGGTTTTATTAGTTTTCTGATATTGCATATTAATTTTACACAATCATTTTTTAGGTTATAGTCTATGTGCCTGTGACTGGTTGCCTAATTTTATTTAATACACAAACATATAAGTAATATATGATATAATTTTATGCGTAGAAATATTTCCATGTGTAATTTGTAAATATTCTATAACTTTAAGAATATTAACTCGTGAATAGATTTAATAATTGTATTTTATCTTTTTTGTTGGTATTTAGATCTTAATGTAGATACCGTTTTTTGCATTAACAGTAATTGGGCCATATGCAAATTATTTAAACCGCTTTGGGTGATTTATATACATCATCCATCTTCGTTGCGCCATGCGATTAGCCTGAAAATATTAATTTAATAATGCCTAGCTAGGAAACAATTATTTTAACAAAATTAATTTCTGCCGTATGACAGATCGTACTTCAAAAAGTGTAATTAATTTTTCTCAACGGACTGACAATACAATCTCGACACAATAATAAATGATTTGAAAAATCATCCAGATGATGGTCGTAATTATTTATTCATGCACAAATAACGTATTATTAATATTTTCACCCGAAGACAATTCATCACCAGCAACTGTTACATCCTTCGAACTCGACTTATCTTGGGGGAATGATTAACGACACCAACAGGAGTTATCAAACCGAATGCTACCAAATATTAAGCACCAATCAATCAGTGTCCGACGGCGCAGATAAATCCGCCTCTCGTCTTGATCTGCACAAATTAATCCCCAAACTTATCCGATCAATCAAAAATTCATAATTCCCGCCTACGCTAATCGATATCCAGCCTACCGTTACGACCCGAAATTAGTAATTAGGTATAATGTGATGCAGGAATTTCCGCTATTAAATACATAAATTAATCTATTATACATTTATAAATGGCATAAAAGTCGACGTAAATTTATATAAAATAGTGAACCTGCTCAGTCATTAGCCGAGCTTCCATTAAATTTAATTGCCTTGTATTAAACCATAAAATGGACATAATTTATGTAATCTTCGTTTATTGCGATTCTGTATGAATTATTTAATTAATTTTTATTGCGCCGCTTTAACTAATTCTATATTTTCGATTTTAATCGAAGATATAACTTTATACCGATACCTATTTTGTGTTAATGAAGTGGGCTTTATTATCGGCCTCGTTCATTAATACATTTTTTAGGTCTTCTTTTGAAATTATTTCAAGCGTGGACTTATTCTGGGAATGCGGCTAATTTATGGGTGCTGATATAAATTTATGAGGCGGCGTCGAAAGCCCCTTCATAAATTTTTCTTAATTCCGAGCGTTCTTTTAATCTTCCCGCGGTCGCGAATCGCACACACAACCAGAATTAGAAGCGTCGGGATTAATGGGGATAATAAACGTTATTTTTATCCATTTGTAACCTTTTAATCCTCTGGTGAAAACTAAGGGTGTCGGATGCTATTTACGAGCGGATGATCTAGCCGACGTCGATGGATTTTGACGAATGCCTGGCAAGGTGACAGCTGTGCGCGAATTAAGCGGACATGTCCAGACTCGTTATGCCGGAATTGACAGCTGTTTTGGCACGGCGCGTAATTGCTCTTAATCTTTCCACACTTAATTTACACACGGTTATACAGGTTCAAAAATAGACGAGTTGGAAATTTTTCGGCCGCTCAATTTTTTCCACGCACACTTTCATCTATGTCAGACTGTTAGTTTATAAAAAATTCATCATTAATCAAAGCCGCCATACCTTTAAGCTATTATATTTAAAAAATATTTATATTATGTATTATAATATGTTTTGTATATCTGTTAATTGTACATTAAAATGAGTTGGTAATTAATATATTAAAAATACGGATATACAGGGTGTCTCAAAACAAAGTTTATAATTCTTTAGCTTTCTGCTTGAATGTAACGAATCTGAGGGGCGTGGAGGGTAAGTCAGCCGGTAGGCAGGCTCTTAAAAATTTAGCCGCATTTGTTCGTGCGAGAGTTTCACAAAAAATGTGATTCGGCTGTATTAAAAATAAGTCTCGACTTCAGAATTATATCCATAATTTTCATTGGGTTTGTAGTTAAATTAGCAATCTTAAGATTTATCGAAGCTCAGACTAATCGATTTCAGAATTGAGCATACGTGCGCTTTTACTTGCCTAGTTGTCATTTAAGCGAACTTCCAATTTGAATGTATTTATTTGTGGACTCGTAACTGTGTTGCTAGAAACTAAGTTCATCTATGAGAGCTAGGTTAAATAATTTCGTATGAAAGAACGAATTTCGAAAACTCTTCTACATAAAGCAGAGCCGTGTCTTTGGTCAGAGACAGAGAAAAGAATGACCAAAGGATTGACATGAGAGACAATTCTGGTAATTTTGGACTAATTAAAGCAGCTGCTTCAAGATCTATTTTAAAAACTGGAAAATGCAGGATATTAATATTTACCTTCCTCTTGTATTTATGCCAGTTAGTGGACTAGACCTCTCTCAGTGGTGTTTAATGGATCACAATATCCAGAATAATTCGTCAGTGGATCAGTGGTAGTAGAACTAGTTAAAATTGCAGATGGAGGGCATATCAAGACTTTGATTCAAGATCAACTTCCGAACTAAGTATTCGGTTAGAGCAGCGTAACGTCAGAGTATCACACGTTATTTTCGAACGATTTCCATAGGATTTTCACTGATTTTGTAATAACTATTTATTACTTGTTCCACGACGAAAATAAATATCAAACTACAATTCTCACCACACAAATGCTATCATGCTGCTAATGAGAAGGGTAGCAAGTAACAAACATAATGAAACATAATGAAGACTGTCAAACGTCATATGACAAAATGGCGCGAAATTCAAATTCGTCCCTTTAGAACTTAGAAATGATTGATACAACCTCACTGATGTTATGCCTCGAGCTTTTAAGGAACTCAAGATTTTCCGATATTATTCGTGACCCCACTGTTCCAGCCAAGAAGAAGAAGAGCTTTAAGGTAGCTTCCTTTATATAATATAGTACCGCACTTTTGACGTTTAGAAAAGAGTTTAATTCACAGGCTTGATGTGGCTGCATTAAATACTACTCACGAATTCGATCAAAAAGCTTGTTTGCATTTGAAAAAAAGAAGTGAACGAAATTTATGGGGTTAGAAAGTTTGGTTGTGTAAAACATATTCCAGAAATAGTAGTAAGACCCAAGACCCCGTCAAGGACCGTGTGTGCCAGTAGCAATTGAGCATTGATCTGTGTGTTTCTTTCATAAGACGACCTTAGAATACGATGTCACTTCTTGCATCATTCCCAAATTTGTATTTATTTTTCAGTTAATCGCCCCTTCTGTTTATTTGCATTAAATGCACCACACCGATTCTAGGAAAGTACCAGATGGGCAAAGTAAATTTAATTGACTTAAAAAGGTCTGTAGTTTTATGACAGGGCACGCAGAGCTAATTGATGACACGATAACTAAAAGAAAATATATTGTGGTTAACTTTCAAGCTCATAAAAAATGATTACAGCATTTACAATATTTAGAAGAATGCCCCTAGGCTTGCGTTTTTCACCATCTCGATGAAAATCCCATCAATATCTGTGGCATTACCTATATTAAACTTCTGAATGAACTCATTAAGTTTTTCTATTTCTGAATTAATCTCAAACATTTCGCAAGGTTTAAGGGTATATCGGTAAATTAGTCGAACTAATCATTAAATTAACAAGGCAATTCGCGAATTGCATAGTTGTCGAAGTGATATCATTTAAGCATCCAATCAAACTTCTAAATAGAGTTTCGATATTCATTTATGGACTTAAAACAACTTTCCCAGTGATTATTTTGTGGGTTATCTCTGATTTTGATAGCTATTTTGTAAAATTCCATAGGGAAGAATGGATTATGAGTACTCAGTCATACACGGCGGACAAATTTTGGGTGTACTTGATAGGTAATTCTGCTGATTATGGATTTATTAAAAGCTACAAGCATAACCTAGAACAACTTATCAATAGCTGTTACAATATCATCTTTTGATCTTGTGTTTAATGGTTTCTCAGTATCCGCCATAATATCAAGAATAACTAGATTATGATTTGAAGGCAGCTCATCAGTGGAGCAGATGTCGTGGTCCTAGTTGAAATTTCAAGAGAGAGATAGATCAGTGTACGGTGGATAAAACATAGGACTATTTGATCCAGGTGGTATTATTATGCCCCGAGATATTAAAAAATTTAATACGAGATTTGCTTTTGCGTGTCCATGCTAATTCAGCCAGATCTGTGAGAATTTAAAATACTAGCTATAATTGTTGGTATGTTGTCCTTAAATCAAAGATTAAAATCATTTTCAACTTTTTGAGGTTTCCAACGGTTGCCAAGATTAGTTGGATTCACAAATAATATCAGTCTCATGCATGAAAAGTTAGAGCATAAATTTGACCAAAAAGTGCGTTACATTCCAAAAGGACAAGTAAAGAAAATCTATGGGATTGCCAAGTCCGCTTGTGTCTTATTTTTCTTCAAATCACAGTTCACGGTAAGATGCCGTGCGCACCAGAAGCTAGATTTAGTGCGAGTGTTGACATCTAGTTAGCCAGAACTCCTAGACCTATGTTAGCGAAAAAGAAAAGTGCCATCGATCCTATTTCTGCTAATTGTTTTCCGTTGCGAAGTTTGCTGTGATGAATATTTGTGGTTATTCATCTGTATATGTGGGGCATCATATTAAAGTATGTGTATGAAATAACTGACCATTAAGAGGATATGAACGTCTTAGTTTACTAAGGCGAGTTACTAGCTAAGACCGGTCTAGGATTACTTTAGCCCATTGTATAAAGATATAATGGCTCTCAATATCATCAATATAGATTTTATATTCCTCCTCTGACACATCTGCGTCATTCTCTTTTAATTTTAAGTTCAAAGTCATTACTTACAAAAATAACCCCAAGAATTCTATTTATTTTTTAAATAGTCTCCCCGCGCCATTTAGTTACCGATATTTTACATACATACCTAACCGGGTTTCTATTACCTGCTGGTAATGATCTCGTTCTTTTCGCGTACGTCATTGATTTGACGGACTTATGGTTTTATGAAAAGTCATTTATAAAGACTCCGGAGCAGAGGATTTAGTTAGTAATAGTAGATAGTACTGCAAGAGTCTATTTTTTGATTTTAAAAAAACTTGTCATAAGGCAAATTAACTACAATTATGTCGTCTTAGGAAAGAAGGGCCGACAAATGGTTTTAAGTCGCTTGTTAAATGGACGCCTGTAGCAAAAACGATCGACGAAAAATAACGTAGCTTTTGAGAAATAAATAGGAAAAAAGGCGCCTTTCATTCTGCAAGAAAAACACGGTGTTTGTAGTTGTGTACTTAGAATAAGTATATTCCAAAATGGAGATCTCTGCCGTGGGGTGGTGACAATTGGCTTGGCAATGGAATGGACCAGTTGAAATTTGCATTAATTATCTAGTTTATACTTATGTCACTCACGATCTTCACTACAAGATGGCGGCCCAATCATGTTTGAACCACAAAATAATCAGAGGCACTCTTTTAACATTCGAAGTGTTATTAGGCTCCAGGTTGTGAATATATTCTTGGAATTTGTTATACTTGTGGCAATGTGGAATGATTTATAGATGGTTACCGCATCCTCTGTGTTACTCCAGTACAAGACAACATTCATCCACCATAAAAGATTTGGTTATAACTTTTCTCACACTAGAAAAGGCAAAGTTAAGCTTCTGCTCTCTATTACCAGCCTGCGTGTTCATGGCAGTCCCAAAGGACTCTTGTACAAGGGTGATACGTTTATGCGTCCTTTTCTACTCTGTTGGATTGCGGCTTTACCAAACGTAATATTTCTCGGATTGTTGGTTAAATATTATTAAGTAAATAACAGTGAAATTTGATAATTTTTGGTGAAGAAACATGTTGCTGATTTGTAATGTTTTTACTTTGCAATATTAAACTACAATACTTGAATAAATAAATAAATAAATACTGTTAATTTTTAGTTTTTAATTCATAATACTACAGATTTGAAGGCGCTATATCTTCAACTAATGAACAGAGATTTCAAATAAAACGTTAAATTTAAGGTCTTACTAGGTATTTGAAAAAATAAAAAGTGTTTGGTGATATGAAGTTCACTCCATACTTTTTTGACGAGAAGCTAAACGATATTTTTATAATTATAAGTTTTCCTTAAATTCAAAGTAAAGGTACTGCTGTATATGAAAAAAAAGATATTTTAGAAATTTAAGACTGTGTATTAGTTAAAAAAATGGCTGTATCAGTTCTTGATTAAATGTAATAATTTGATCTATTGTTTAGTAAATTGTGTCGATGATGACAGGCGATTTGAGTAGTACGGTGTGTTGATATGATGTATGGAGTATGCGTGCGGGTTCGGGTCGCAGTGACTTATGACGATCGGAAAGGAGCAATAAAGCACGAATGCACGAAGAGCGAGCGAACACGGTGAAATGTGTTCCAATTTCTGTTAGATGGATGTGCGCATTGAAAGACGGCATTTGTCTTCATCGTGTAAATCAGTGCGAACGGCAAACACAAACTTGAACGGTTTCCTAAAGCGGGTCGACAAGATAGAAAGATCGCCTGACAGCGCGCCAGAGTGATGAGGCCATACGTCTTGGCTTCCCTCCCAACTCTTCTTCGGGAGACGCTGAAAAATAACCCTCACGCTCGCAAGTCAAGAGAAACCGAGGGGATGTAAGCGAGCGCCTAAAAGAAAACGTTCATCTTCCCTATTTATATCCGCCAAGATGACATGTATATGTATGGCTGCAGACACATCTCATTTACGGAGAGGCATAATTCTTTAACACTTTCCGCGAGAGTGGCCGTAAATCTGTGTTTGCGCCTTGTAGTTTATAGCACGCCAGGCAGCCCAGGCTCTTGTTGATTTATCGACGGCACGGCGAACCAGATGAAGGATAAATGTAATGGATGAACCGCTAACATTAATCTGCATAACCCCGCGGTGCCTACGTTGGTGTGTTGGTGTGTGCCCCGGCCCAACATTGACTAATGGTGTTTGCCCCGTTGCAAATGAGCAATCTCCGTAATGGGGCGCGTCCTGGGTACACTTCGATACCTGATAAAAATAATAAGCCCTTTCGATACGTCCCCAGGGTGTGGAGAAGAGAAGCTCGTTCGCTTGGTCCCCGTTGACAAATCGCGTCACGCGCACCCCGACGACAATGATAAAGTGGGCGACAAGACCCGACAAATGCGGGCAAAAATACAAGGACACGGCCCCTTCCTAATGACGCCATTTATTTTCCTTTATGAGGCAGCCGACATCACAAAGGACCGACGACCACCAAACAATACATTTCCCGAGCAGCGTCTGTTCCTGCTGTTCCACATATCAAACGTGGAGCGCGGTTCGGTGTTATCATCTTCATGTACATCGGCCTTCACCAAGAATGTACCTGTAAATCTGATTTATGTATTTTTACATGGTCTTATAAGATGGAATAATAAATAAAGAGAACCCCTTGCATAAAATATGAAGGATGTTGAAGGTGAAACCATCAGTACGTTCTGTTCCTGTCAGTGTCATCTGTGGCAATTGCTCAATGGCCCATTAATTCGCACTAATGGACCCGCGGAAAGCGTTTCTATTTCGGTTTCAAAGATCATCGCACATTAACAATTTGGTCCTGGCAATGGTGTAGCATCCCTAATGACGACCACATGCGTTCCGAATAAATATACTCTGGTGCGCATAGCACATAACATCCCAAAGTGCAAGTGCATTGCCTGGATTAAAGTCGCGATCCACCGCGCACAGATAAATCAGGAAGATTTATGTTGTCGGTGGAGAGGCCGCGCCTGTGTACACTCGGGGCGCTGTTATGCAAATAATAATTTCATTACACCGGCATTAAACCTGCAGCTGTGATGGATATAAAATCTCGTACCGCTGTTTTATTAACTCTAAAGTAAACTGTTATTATAAAGAGCTTCAGCCGGTTCATCCAATGGATTCCTGTGTGTACTAAGGGGACATCCTCAAAAATTACGAATGCAAATAGGATGCAGTTATAAATTAAAAATATAATAAAGAAGCGCAATAGCAGAGAAGAGAAATATAGATGGATGATTAATGATGGTCGTATATCTGCGGTAATAGTCAGGCGGCAGCGAGCGTTGGTTTACGAGTGGTGTGATGTAGGCGGCCGGAGAAAACCTCTCGTTGTAAACTTTAATGATTATCTGCTGGCCTCTGGGTGTGAGGTCACTGTTGGCAGCAACAAATTACATTATTATTCAGCAACACTCACACAGGCCATTTTATTAAATATACACTATGTATCCGGGCGCATTATGCATTGCTTGCCATATATCATTGCCGAACACGCCCGCCAACTGGTAAATACAATGATGGAGAGTGTATAATTGGTAGTTGAGATACCATCGCGAAGCAACTAACGTTACGATTAATAAATTGCTTCACACGTGTACACCCGTAATGAATTTCCACGTGTACACTCGCCGCCTTCAAGACAACAGATCACATCAACGTTTCAATTAAACCGAAAACAATTTCAGCCACTTCATTCCGTGTCACTCGCATAATAGCACATTCTGACGTTGATCAATATGCTTATAACACTGCACGCAAATACCATAAATCTGTTTTATGGCTCTACCCAATTACACGCCGACAGCTCGATCTATTAAATAAGAGCGGTTTATTAATTGCTTTCTTTGCTCGTTCGAAAAATTTATGGCGGCCTTTGTGACGCTGAGTTATACCGGGCGCACTAAAAAGGACGCGTTCACCACCGAGACCGACTTTATTTTTTCCATCCACCATTATTTTCTAATGGAACGAGACGTCGTCGCCTGCCCACACTACTCCCATTTAACCGAAATAACGTCTTGCGTAAACATCCAACAGTTGTTCATCCATCTTTCAAATTATAACTAACACTACATCAAATTTACTCTAACTAATTTCTTTGAATTACTCAGTGTACACAATGACATTTCCGTAAAATTTATAGTTCTATTTTTGTTGCTCAATTGTTAATGTATTTTAAGCTTCACAACTTTATTCTGTAACTTATTAGACCGCCTAGCCAAAACGCAGATGAATGAAAAATCGTGAGTTTTTTAAATGACCAAATGGTTAATAAAAATAGCTCTATTAACGGCAATTATCCTGTAATTAGATTGATCATGTCTCTCTCCTTCTGAAGACGTACTTGGAACTCGTTTTCTCAGTAAGACTTTTAAATGGATTTGAAAATTACTGAAAACAACAGAATCATTACTTAAAGAATCTAAAAAAAAGACTGCGATTCCACCTCCTTCCCTTTCTCCCTCACTCATCCACCTTCACCCCGTTGCCTAGCCATTCCATTACTTTCGCCTCTGACAAACCTACCCTCTCATACATTTTCCTCCTCTCACCCCTCCATCTACCCTCACCCCCACCCACGCTTGTCAACCATATATCCTTCACCAATCTCTCTTCCTCCAATTCCCACAATCTCCTCTCATACCTCACCACTCTCACCATTGCCTCGCACTCTAACCTCTCTCTATTCGTCTCCTGAAGCACTATGTAACTGGGCGTGGACCTTTCCACCCCCAACATGCGCTTCAGGAACCACATCTGCTCCCTCTCTATACATTCATACCCTCTCGTCCCCCATACTTCCACTCCATACATCATCACCGATCTCACACACGCATCCCATATCTTACACGCCACAATCACATTATTCCTCATCCACTTCACCCACTTCCCCCATGCCATCCCCCAAGCCTTCCTCGCCTTACTCTGCATCCACCTCACCTGCTCCTCATATCCTCCCGTTCCTTTAAACCAAAACCCTAAATACTTAAAACTTATCACCCTCTCAATAATCCCCCCCTTCCATTCCAATTCTTTCACCTTCCCCTCCCTCCCTTTATTCCTGAACCTCACCCATTTTGTTTTCTCCACATTCACACTCATTCCTCTCCTATCCATCAACCTCTCTGCCCTTTTCAACATCTCTCTCATTCCCTCATACTCTTTTGCTATCAACACCATATCGTCCGCATACGCCAGCATCCATACTTTACTCTTACCCATCACTACTCCCCCCGCCTGCCCTTTCCTCATCACCTCTTCCATCTCACTCATATATAAATATTGAACAACAATAGGCTCAATCCCTCCCAGGTCCTGACACATTACGACACCTCCGACCCCACTTTCGCCACCACCCAGGTCACCTCGTACACTCTCCTCACCCACTGAACCATCCCCTCACTCACCCCTCTCCTCCTCAAACACTCTATCAAATTCACCCTCGGTACCGAGTCATCTAAACAACGTAATCTTATTAAAGGAGGTTGTGGGTGCCTCCTCTAAGAGAAAGTAGTTGCTAGTTATTCTAAGGAAATGATTATTATATAGTTGATTGCATACATTTCTTTAGGTGATCAGTATAAAAAGGGGAATTTTAAGTTAGGTAATAATAAGTTGTTCGCATCAAAAAAATAAAATTCAGTTGGCATATACTAGAAATATTTTTCAGAATTTCTAGTATAATTCAATGGCGAATAAGTTTTAAAGATAATTTGCTTATAAAAGAAGACCAATAAGTCCGCAACTAAAAATTCCTGTTGAAACGTTAGCCTTAGTTCTTGTTTTGTATCCATCCTCTTCGTACTATTTATATAACAATACTAAAAACTTTAACAAAATACTAGTCTCCTATCTGGAACATATTTTTTTTAGTGTCTACGTTAAAATCTATTATATTTCAAATCGAAGCTCTTAAACAGTAGGTTCCTTAGTGATACATTGATATTTATGTCTTGATTTTTATGCCTTTGAAAAGTGAACTACTATAAAATAATGCTTTGTAAACTACTATTGCATTAGCTATATTACAAACACTCATTTTCATATCTTCTACGATTCTTTAATTCGTTATAAATTTTTAAGTATTAACATAAAATAATAACTCTTTAATCATGTAGGAAAATTATTGCCTAATAGATACACCGTTATCTTGTTTATAAGCCTGACTGTTATCAAGCATTCTCAATATATAACCCATGTCAATCCATTTCGTTTATGATAACTTTACTTTCTGGAATATAATTTAATGCACTCACTGTGTATATATTACGGTTGCACTTTCACCTCGAAAGTTTTTTTTATATTGATGGATTATCTGGAAATATTGATGTTGTTCGATAAAACAATTGTTTATCGTGAGTTATGTTGTGATTATGTGCTACTAAAATCCGTAAAGGACCTAAATCGCCCAATTATCGAAACGGAAACCTCGGAGCGTTCCGGCCGTTTCGGTCTTAATTTACAACACCACAAATATGTGAACAATCTGGCGGAGATCTCGCCCCGACCCGACCCATAAATCTCGATCCTAGAGATAACATGCCAAGGCACTTTCTTTCCTCTCCGGCGACAAATCTACCACTCGCCGCCCACACAAATCTCCCGTCTAATTAATAAACATTGCCTTCTTACATTTTACACGCCGCACACAAACAACAAAAACGAATAAACTAGAATTCTTTTAGAAATATTGCGGTGATTATTAACTTAAAACTGTTATAGAAAAATAGAAATTTTTAAATAATTTTTATGGGGAAATTAAAAATTTCGAAATTATTCCCAAAGTAAGTTCTAGCAAACATTATTCGTTTTTTTTTAATAACACTGACTTCTTTTATCTGGCCATCTAAAATTTTCCCGCTTAAAAATATAATCGATTAGTCTATAATTTATCAAAAATAATTGATTAGCCGTTCTTTTCATTAGTCAATTGATTATTTAAAATAATAAAAAAATAATTACCTACTTAATTAAACAGGCAGAGATATATAAAAAAAAACTAACATAATGTTTGAATATAATTTTGAACATTTGTAAACTTCGCAATCGCGTTTTTATAAAAGATATATTTTCAAAACAATATTCTACGAATAAACCAGAATTAACAGGAATCGTAATGATGCGTATCATGTACTTATAGTACCAAGTTGCGTCATCCTGTCAGGCGCAATAAGGGGCCTAGTGTGGTTTCTCTAGCCGTTCTGAAAGTATTCGTACAGTGCATATATAACATAAAAAAAATAATTTTTACACAGTAAGAACACCCAGGCCGGGAGGTGGAAAATCTTTTAAAGACTTAGTGTAGGAGTCCCCAGAACTATACTGGTATACCCACTAAAAACCACATCCCCAAGTCGCCCTGACACCCCGCGGAACCGCCATCTGGCATTACTTCACGGGGTGTAGGGTGTCGTCTGTGTCGGTGATGTGTGCGTGTGTATGATGAGAGTGTGTGTGTGTGTGTGTGTGTGCCACCCCGCAGAACCGCAATCAGGCATAACATCACGGGATGTCAGTGTCGTTGTGTGTGTGTGCAATGAACGGCTCGGGTACGTGGGGTCGCTACTCCCAAATGGCTGTGCACGTCAACCACCCCTGCGGGAAACCCAGAAACTGTTATGATACAAATAAATAACAAAGAACATGCTCCTAGTGAAACTCGAGTGTATGAATTATTTTCGCGGTTGAAACAAATATCTTATTATTTAATTGAGGAAGTTAATAGATTTTGGTTGCCCTTCAACTGCTTGAACTGAGGACAATATCGGTAAAATCGGTAATCTGAATATCGAAGACGATGCAGGAAAATCTACCAAGTAGAGAACTTATCCGAGACGTCCTGGAGCTTAATTCGGCGCATTCAGACCTTTGATTTGAAGATGCAAAGAGTGGCTGCAGAGCTCGTACCGAGACTTCTAAACAAAGATTAAATTTCATGAAATTAAGGAGCAAAATCATCACAGTTGAGAAGTCATGGTGCCATGAATAAGATCCAGAAAGTAAACAACAGTTATCTTAATGGAAGTCAATTGAGACGAGGTGAGTATCAAAAAAAGCTCAGCAGATTATAACGAACGAAAATGTTGATCTGTTGAGCACATTTCTATGTAGATGTTATGAAAAGGCTGCGCAAAAGTTTGTCGTGTAATCATCTGGCATTGTAGACTTTTGGCGACTGGCTCATACATCAGGCCAACGAAGGTATCAAGGTATCTACCTTGACCCATGCACCTTATTTGTCAGATTTAGTACCCTTGGACGTCTTGTTCTTAAGGATTAAAAGAGACTTGAAAGGAAAACGTTTTGCAGATGTTGAAGACCTAAAACGCAATTTCAGGAAGGTGTTAGCAGGTACCAAAGTGAACTAATTTAAAAAGGTGTTTCAACGCTAAAATAAACGCTTTAAAAAGTGTAATAATGCTATTAGAGAGTATATTTAAGGAAATTAAAGTTGAATTTGAAAAAGTAAATGCTTTCTACAAGGAAATTAAAAAGTGGTATAAAAAAGTTACAAGTTTTCTTTATTTTAAGATTGAAAATGTACCAAATTTAAGAATTGAATTATTAAAACAAATTTTTTATAAGAAAATAAAGAATCCATCCTGTTTAAAATGTATACTGCCTAGATCAGAAGCGAACTTTTAATCATTTAAAAAACCCTGGTCTTGAGCCTTATTAATAATACGAGTTTTGTTTTTGACCAGATTAAGTGCCAATAAAAGATTGCAGTGGTTGTGCTTGACATCTAGGTGCCATTTATCGACTCGAATGTAAAGTTTTTTATTTCCTTTAGGCTGTCTTTCTGCGCAGATGAGTTATATCATCAGCATATGTAGAAAATGAGGCGAGACAGACTCAGTATATTGCATGTATGAATATTATAGTAGCAAATACAGAACAGAATTGTACACAATGAATCTGCATATGCTCTTCGTAGAACGTACTATTGACTTTTGCAGGAGGTTAGTTGTGGCAATTATAATTACTAATGAATTATATGTTAAAAATAAATTATTAATATGTCAAAAGAAAATCTTGTGGTGGCTTAGACCGTTTTTCCTGGAATTTTAACATAGTTTATTCATTGCATTTGGGGCAATAAGGATGATACAAGAACTTTGAACAGCAGTTCGTCTTGTGTATTAAAATTTTTATTAGGGAATCTTTGAAAAACTTTAGGCTTTTATCAAAGTTGTTTTATTATAAACTAAATATTTAAAAATGTTCAATTCTCACCCGTTATCTTTAGCACCGCGTAGTTAGAGATTAAATATCCAGTTGAAATAAGTTGCCTTACTGGATAAAACTGATAGTTAGGTGATGGATCATAGTGAATTCTCATTAGGATTATTTTTTATGTACTTTTACTTTAGGCTCTCTTAAGGATTGTAAAACTTTACTTATGTTACATACTAACTTTGTAAGAGCCACCGAGAACAGAGTTATTCGAACGTACAAGGTGTGGTTATTTAATAACCGGACTGATGCCGCTCTCAGCAAACGACGTGTTTCCCCCACTCTGAGCAGGTCGCTCAGTTTGACTGTAGCAGCATATTGAATTAGTCCACGCACTAGTGGCGCGTTGGAAATATGCCAAGTGGTCAGACAGAGCAACAGGTTAACCTCAAGTTTCCTGTTAATCTGGAGAAAACTGCCACATAAGCTTATGCAATGTTGAAAGAAGTCTACGGGAATGAATGTTTATCCCATCCACAAACGTTTGAGTGAACAGTTTAAACAAGAACGTGAAACGACGGAAGACGATCGGCGCCTAGGGCGGCCATTAACATAAACGGACGAAAACATTGGCAAAATTGGTAGACGCTGATCGTCGTCTGAGCATCCGAGCGCTTACAGAAATCGACAAAGAAAGTGTTCGATAGATTTTGCATGAATCATTTAACGTGCGGAAGGTTTGCGCAAAAATGGTGCCGAAACTATTCACTCCCGGCCAAAAGGAATCAAGATAGAACATTTGTACTGAAATCCTAAAGAACCTCTCCACTGAACCAGATCTACTAGACAAGGTGATTACTTGTGATTAATCGTGGTTTTTTACTTACGATCTCGAAACAAAGAGGCAATCCTTGCATTGGAAAAGTCCAAGTTCGCCAAGGCAAAAAAGCCAGGATGAAAAAATCCAAATTCAAGGCAATTATGATTGTCTTTTTCGACATTCGTGGCATTGTCTACGTTCACTGGGTTCCCGCAGGCCAAATCAACAGTCCTACATTCTGAAGGCGTGAGCGTATGAGAAGACAAAGATACAATTTGTGGAAGACCAAGTCCTGGATCCTTCAACAAGATAATGGACCGACCCATTCTGCCTTATCTGTGAAAGCGTTCCTCGCAAATTATGGCATTGCTTGCCTTGCTCCCTGCTATTTTTTTCTATTTCGCAAGGTCAAATCGGCGCTGAAGGGAACAAAATTTGAAAGTGTGGAAGCGGTTGAAGCAAAAGCGACGGAGGTTCTCAGCCAGCTGGCAGAAGACGACTTCCAGTACTGCTTTCAACAAAGGAAACGTCGTATGGAACAGTGTAAGGATCGCCAAGGGAAGTATATTGAATGTCTGCTGTAATTGGTGACAAATAAAAAGTGTTATGACTTCAGTATGCTTATTTAATAGGCACACCTCGTATATGTTAAGTTTTGGTGAGATTGTAGATTAATCGGTAATCAATGTCTATTGACACACATTCATGTGCTATTCTCTGAATAAATATAGCTTAATTACTGCTTAAGTCTGACAATACAAATAATTTAAACAATTATAAATAGCGAACTTAAAGTCTCTAAAATATGAGCCTTGAGTACCAACACACCGCTGCCAATAGTTTTTCCATTGTTCATAGCCCTCCTGGAAGTTTTCGTATGCAAGGCTTCTAAAGAATCTCATCAAAGCTACTTAGACCGCCTTAATCGTGTTCAAATCGTTTTTAAACAAACAAGAATTAAAACTTGATTAAAACTCTAATGTACATCTAGCGAAATAAAAATTAATTGTGAAGAAAGTGTTAGTGTTTTAATCAAGTTTTAATCATATCTTCACGTAACTCAACAACAAATTTCTATATGAAAACAAGAATTAGTTGCTAGGAGCAAGTTTTTGGCAGTATTGACACGTTGACGTTAGTTAAACCTTCGACAGCGGCGAACGACGTGTGTGCCTGATATTTTAAATAGTGGAGTATTTCACAGTAAAAGTGACCTGTGACATACTGACCAATAGGAACCAACTCTTCCTAGATTAGCCGTTAGCATCTTAAATAGTAATAAGCATGCTTTTCACACTAGACTTGCTTATGTGAGATTTCATAGGCTACGGACTCTGACGTTACGTTTCGGTATCGTACTTGTTTACCAAGACATCACAACCAGTTTCTTTGCATAGCCAGGCACCGTGTCTTCTGTTTATCCATCAGATCTTTGGGAACGAGTTTGTTACAAACTGTCACTAACTTATAAACCGTAGCCTGAACTAATTACAGTTTAGTGTCAACAAATTTAATAATAAAAAGATGGTCCGTGTTTAGCAGTTCATGACTCTGCACTCAAACAGTTTTCGATGGGCGTCAATGACACACCCTCACCCACTAGTGATTTTCGCAATCAGCATCTCGGGAACAAATGACGCGTATGTGCTCCGTTAGTTTACACATTCCACTATCTCACAATATCAGTCGAACTGGTATAAGCGCCCGATCCTATTCCCAAAATAATCTTAGTGAAGAAACCCAGTATTGTGTTTCGGTGTTGACTCGGCTATAAATGTAGTTTTGTAATATTTTTAGCAAATCATACTTCTTTAGAGATTAAATATTTAGATAGAGTAGTTCTTTACTAACCTATGGAGTTATTTGGCGTCAAGCTGTTGTAAAATTAATATAGGTCAAGGTCAAGTTAATGTATCATAAGTCTATACAGTCTATAAACAACCCTTAATATCATAAGCCATACTATGCACTTTGGAAGACGATATTATATCTCGTAAAAATCGTTTTTTTTTTACTTTTATATTTATTTTGTTATGTTAATATACTATTGATAATGAACTCTTAGGGGTTCGAAATGTACATCTAGTTAATAATAACACTGTTGAAGAAAGGATATACTTTTAACCACTAATAATAATAATAATCTTCAAGCACTCAAGTATTTACTCAGAAATCAGAACAACATAATCATAAAAAAAGAGTCTCATGCCTATATATAAGATTTGTTGCAGTTGTTAAATTATACCTTAATCGAATTATTGAATTATTGATCGACTAGGTCGAAGACAAACGTAGAAGCAAAAGTAAAATATCTTACAAGTTACTAAAAATAAAATATGCCTCCTAATACTTGTTATAATTTCTATATATGACTAGAAAAATGTTCTTGTTCTAGTTTTAATAAGATTGACTTGACGTCACAGTAATTGTCAAATACATTTAATCTTCATTCCTCAAATAATAACAATAATAAAATAAAGAAATCTAGTACCCATACCATTAGAAATGTTGAATTTTACACTCTACTGTTAATTCTTTTATATAGGCTATTTTGTTCTATAGACAATCATTTCCTTTGTGACATATCTGTAAAAGCCCGATGTAATTCTCAAGCAACAACCTTAAATATAATAACCGTAGGTGGATTTATCATCTGGCCACCTCCAAAGAGCCTAACGAGCTAATTAAGCAGCTCAAAATACGTAGAGCTATATGTGTTAACGGTATTTATAACGATTTTATTTCACCTTAGCTTGAAAGCTACTCTCATATTAATCTGCTCGGTGCATTGAATAAACTTGTTGAAATAATTTTACTTCGTTGTATTACGAACTTTCTTGAAGACCAAAAAATCATACCAGATTCTGAGGCCGGGATATTTTACTCCTTATCAGCGTTCAAGGGTGAAGAATTCATCTCAGAAGGCCTTCCGCTAAAAACTTTTCCTCGATATTTCGAAAGCTTTCGAAAGGATTTAGTATGGTGATGAGAATCTCGCAGGACTTCGCAGCACAAAGCTTTGACGTTATCTAGCGATTGAAAGATTTGTGAAGGTGTTCCTCAGGGCACCCATAAATCTCCGACATGGTATAAAATCAACAATTCCGATATTTCGAATTTGGTTTCGGTAATAATTACCTAATAAGTTACCCGGCTCTCAGATATATAATTTTATTCTAATAATGTAATATACACTTCTAAAATAAACGTAAGGAAATTAATAGAACTTCAGATTATACGGTAATTGTTTCAAATGTATGACGTGAGAACAATCCGATGTGATAAAGTTGCAAATAATTCGGATTATGAACTGTGAAGCCTTGTGAAGGGATGAATAAGTAAAGGAAATCAGACAATTACAAAATCGTGAATTATTCCGCCGTGAAAGCGAGGGTTTCGGGATCGCGTGTCAGTACGGTTAACGCAATAAACGTCGTGGAAACGCCGTAATTTCCCTTATTGTGTTTTTCCCTCCACGTAAGAGAACATAAATTTGTTGTCGCGGTAATGAAGGAGACCGGCAAGTGATGAATCGTCGCCGTCTATTAAAGAACAGGCGAACGAATGAGGGATTGCGTATCATGTCTGGAGTTAATAAAATCTACCAAACACAGGATAAACACGTGGAGATAGTCGTTCTGCGGTTCGCGTGATATAGCGTTTTGGGACCGATAGGAATGTTTAACAACTTTATTACGAAATGACATTTGCATGTAGGGCTCATATGACGCATGCGGTATCTTAATTAAAAAATGCGACGGGGAATAATTATGCAAATTTGGGGCTATTGTTGCGAGGTGCGTGTTCGGAAAATATATGATTCAAAGTTGCTGGCGTTATCTCCGTAATTTATGGATATTGCGCGATTATTATGATTAATATCGAAAACTATGTGTATAATAAAGCTTTTTGTCGGTGCGGAAGAAAAGTGGGATGTATATTTTATGGTGTAATACGTCGGAAATTATACGGTGCCAGAGTACATAAATTACTCAAGGAAAGGATAACGTAGGAAAAATTCGTTCTTAATTAATAACATCGGATGTCGGCGCTTTTGACGCCCTTGCGTGACCACGTCACATTGATTTGTGGACGTGAAATAATTGCTAGCGACTGCTCACTTATTAATAATTCCACTTGATATCATTCATAACGAAGACTGCGTCCAGGTAATATTTAGACATAATGACCTTCCATTATAAATCGCGCCCCGTTACCACATGACGTCCGAAACGGGCACACAACTCCATTCCATTACCACATAGCGCACCATCAACATCCCGTAGTAGTTGATGATTAAGATGTAGATAGACCGAAAATCGGCCCTCATTAAACCAGCACCGTAATGGGCGGACCACCAAACGTCCGACATAAATTCCCGACGGACAAGCAGAAACACAAGTCACTTTGTCCGATTAAATATGCTGATACAAATTATTACGGGAAATTTATGTCGCCCTCGATGATTTATCGCCTATTTTTCATAAATTATTTTCGGACGTGGAACAACGGCACCGCGCAACACGAAAGGAGGCGGTGCCGCCCATAAATTTCGGGATTTAAATTAAAAATCTCGCCGAAAAGCCACGGCCCGTTTCAGATTTATTATTCTCCAGATCGGAATAACACCGTCAATAAATAATGAGATTATGTTTACATTTTAAATTCAAATTTTATATAACGCCCCCCACTTGTGTAATTTATAACACTTATCTCATTTTAAATCTATACGGCACCACTAAATAAATTAACAATAACCTACTTAAAGGCAAATGTTTCCCAAGGACTTTCATTATTTTCCAGCAATAACTCCAAAGTAAATTAAACGTCGTAAAATATAAATTAACTTTATTTACAATCTTTTAGTGCTATATGCAATGCTTAGAGTTTGTAACGGTTGTTAAGATGAAGTAATAATCCAACTGAAATCCTATGATATGAAGAATAATTAAAGTCAACAAACTTCTATAGTTAAAAATTTTTCAAAGACACCAAAAAACCATCTTGAGCCTTGATAAATGATGAATAGAAACTAAATTTTTAGTTCTTCTGAATGGCCAGAATCTTAATATATTTCATTATCATACATATTTTTTTTATTATGATGAACGATTTTCACTCAAAGCTTTTACTCACGTCTAAAACAATTCCTGAGTTTTTGAGGAAGTAAACAAAATTTGGTTGAATGTCGTCTTTTGCTGGTGAATATTTACCATTTTCTATAGTTAAAAATATTTCAAAGAAACCAAAGATACTAAAAAAACATCTTGAGTATTTATAAATAATGCATAGAAACTAAGTTTTTAGTACTTCAGAATGGCCAGAAACATTTGAATATAAATATATTTGCATTATCATTAATTTTAATTAAAAAACTGCATATTTTTTTAAATTATGATGGACGATTAGCACTAAATGTTTTTACTCACTTCTGAAACATTGTTTAACATTTTGAGGAAGTAATAAATTTTGGTTCAATGTCATTTTTTACAGGTGGATATTTTCACTTTATTTTCTCATTTTAAAAACATAACGAGAAAACAAGTGAAAAGGCATAAGCTTCTGGTAAATATCCACCTGCAAACAACGAAAGGCAACTAACATGTTTTTACTTCCTCGAAAAATGAAGAAATGCTTTTAAAGAATCTACTTGAAAACCTTTTCTATATACCTTCAGAATTATTAAATATTTACCTTGCTTCGGTATAAATAAAATTAATTCAAAAGTGTCACTGAAACATACTGAAGAAAATGTTTGATAATGATGATAATAGAGTAATAACCATTTATTTCAATTGCTGCTAGTCAACGTGTAAAAACAAGCTTTAACAATTATTTAGCCATCATGTTATTTTCTCCGCTTTTTCTCCAAAATTCTCATTCTATGGACTAATAAGGATTAATACTCGAAATTATAAGGGTAATTACGAGTATTTACTTCATTTTCCATTATTTAAATACATTTTTTATGAAGCTTTTATAGGTTTGAAACAAAACTTGTAAAGGCTTGGGTACCGAAGACGCCGTAAACCAATTCTCATTAACATGTTATTTCAGTGATTACTGTCGTAGTCCAGATGAATTTTAAATGTTTAAAAAAATGCTCTATCCTGCAGTAAAAGGCTTATCTGATATTTCTCAGGAACGTCTGGCTGTCACACATGGTCCTGGTCAGAATTTGGAAACGTAATAATTTGGCAACGGTATAAAAAAACCCAAATGTAACCAATAGGAAAACTAGAAATCAACCTTCCCTGCGTTACCTGGAAGGAAAAATTAAAAAAATCTGCTTTTGTAAATAGAATTTAGTTAAACCAAACCATCTATATCGTAATTATTTAAACTCAATTGAAAATAGTTTGTTCATTTTGTTGCTTTTACCATAAGAAGTAACACCCATTTAGTTTTAGTTTTAACATAGTAGCCTGCGGTGCAATTCCTTACCATGATTCGCAATCATAAGAAAATCTACACAGATGTGCCTCTTGTTACTAATTTCTAAGGTCGCTGATTACTTCTTTGATCATGTTACCAGTGATGCCACCGAAGAAATTTAACCGGTTACTGTTAATGTTGCTCGAGGATCGGTTCTGAGTCTCCCGCTTTTAACCTCTCCCACGACGTGGCTACTGGTCATCGATATTCTGGGCTTTGCCAACGATATTCCTGTTTTTTTTTTTATCCTCACGAGGTGGTGTCGCTTAGCGTCCCTGCACTGCGGTCTCCGTGGTCCTTCTGTGCGCCTCTGGCTGTTTTACTCCTTTTGAACTCCTGTATCTTCTAAGAAGTCCAGGAGTTTCTGCCAGGGGATATTCTTTAGCTGTTCTACAGGAAGCATGGGCTTCCCGAGTTTCGCCTTGCGCTCTTGTTTGTATGCTTCGCAATTGCACAGTAGGTGTTCGGGAGTTTCCTCTTCTTCCAAACACCCACGGCATAGGGGGCTTTTCTCAATGCCCATCCTATGTTTGTGCTTGTTCAGGTCACAGTGTCCAGTGACTAGTCCTGTGATTTTTCTTAGTTTCAGTCTGCTCAGTCTAGACAGCTTCAACATACTGTCAGGTACCGGACCATCTAGAAAGAGTCTTGTATGCCTCATTCCATTTTGGTTTTGCCATGCCTTTTTGTGCTCATTTGCTAACTTGCGTCGGATTATTTCCTTTCCGGTTTCATGGGGTATACCGAAAGCGGGTTTAGGTCCTATGAATTCACCTGTTGCTCCTTGTTTAGCCAGCAAGTCGGCCCCCAAGTGTCCAATAATTTTTTGGTCCTTGGGTACCCATACTAGCTGTGTTTTTCATGTTGTCGCCAGTGCGTCCAGTCTGTTTATGCAAGTCATGACCAGCCTGGACTGCACTATCGATGAGGCTAGCGCTTTTATGGCTGCCTGGCTATCTGTCATAATGGTAATTGGTCCTTTTTTAAGTCCCGATTCCATTAAGTGATGAGCATACCAGTCAATGGCGGCTATTTCGGCCTGGAAGATAGAGGCATGCTTCCCCAGAGCAATCGCGAATTGTTTGCTCCGGTTGCAGCCTCCATAGATACCAGCCCCGGTTCCTTTAGTATTTTTGGCCTCGTCTGTGTACCAGATGGTTCCTTTTCCTTTTCGTTCCCGGGTATGTTCCATTTGTCCATTCACTCCGCTGTGGTATGATCGTTTTAAATCTGCGGGATGGGTGTACGATTTTGGTGAAATCGGACCTCATTGTTAGTGTCTCTTCTTCTTGTAGTACTTTAAATGTTGCCGGTCTTGAAGGCCCCATATTTAAAGTATGTCCATTTATGTGCATCCTATAGGCTGCCTGTCTAGCTTCCATCATTACAAATAAATGTAGTAGTGGTAGCGATAATATGTGTTCCATGGCTGCCGTGGGCGTTGTCCTCATTGCCCCAGTGATTAGCAGACACGCCTGTCTTTGCACTCTTTCGAGTTTTACTGCTGCACTTTTGGTTTGGGTCTTTTCTCCCCAAACGAGCGCCGCGTATGTCACTATAGGTCTTATGACCACAGTGTATAGCCATTTGGTCATACTTGGTCTCAGTCCCCATGTGCGTCCTACCATTTTTCGGGTCGCAAAAAGTCCTCTCATGGCCTTTTTGCTGATGCTCTCTAGGTGGAAGTTGAAGTTCAATCGACGATATTCCTGTTACAAATAGTGGATATAAATACTAGCACATAAAGCCATCACGTGGGTCGATGGTTGGATGCGCACCGTGGAGCTTGAGGAGGCAGCACGCAAAACAAGCGTGTTGTAGATAGCCAGGAGAAACCTCTAGTAGAAAGTGAAGCGGTACTTTTAATATATTAAAGCATTAAGCGGAAGTGGTACATATATTCAAGTACCAAAAAAAATATATAGGTTAATTTGCTGTTTAGCTTTTGGGTAAGAGAATTTGCGGTGGCCACAGCTATTCTTCTAGCCATAATTGGTGGCTCATCTGAGGTCAAAAGATGTCTTCTTCTATTTTCTCTCCCATTATAACTACTTGCATCCGCATCTCCTCCAAATTTGGAAATTCTAGCCAGATGAGATCTTGTGAGTATACGAGCTAACACACCTAAGAAGACTACCAAACGGAATTAAGACCACCAAGTAATCGGTGATGACGGCCACCAAGTAATCATTTCGTGGCAAAGAAGATGGGAATACAGCACCAAGCGACACCCCATTCCAGTACTTGGGCCCTATACACTGAGGAAGTATCTAGTGCAGATGCTTACCGGCCATGAACCATGGCCATGGCCAGTATGTTCCGTATGGGCAATGCCTGGATGAATGAACCAGAGTGATGGCGCGAGGCACATTTTACTTATGTGTCTACACTGGACGATTGATCGGAACAATCTACAGAAGGATCTTGGAAATGCTGAGATAGTTCAAACACAATTCTCTTATGCAGTATGATAATATAAATATAGAGACAAGTCGAAGTTAATATCATCCACAAATAGATATTTAATAAAGAGAATGGTTGCGACCGTTACTACGTGGTAATCCATACTTACATTGAATTAAAAAATTCACTATGTTTCAACCACAAATAACTATTCTAAAAGTATTATATAACGTGTAGACACAATTATATAAATTTAAACAACACAGCACGACTCGAGTTTCGACGTTTTATCGTCATTATCAAGTGAATTATAAATTGATGAAATTGTTATTTTATACTAACTATTTTGGGGTGAGGGAATATACCTGCCGCTAATTGTTTGCGGATTATCTCGGGAGGGTAGTATCAGATTAAAAAGTCGCGAAAAGATTAGTTCGGTCTGCTCATTAAGAAGATTTACTGACGGATTACGGCTCTGTTTGAAAATTTCCAATGACTCCAGGAGATTAAGCTTAGCGCCCTTGTTGCAATTATGCAAGATTTTTAGATTATTTATATCCGGGAATTGGTGTTTGCATTCTAAACAATGATTTGAAAAAGAGCTAGTGTCTTGATTAAGATGAAAAGCACGATGATGTTCGGAAAAACGAGTTGATACACTTCGTCCTGTTTGACCTACATACACACTATTGCATTCTGAACAACGGATCTCATACACACCAGATTTTTTAAGAGGATCGACTTTATCTTTGGCATTGAATAGCATGTTTGATAATTTTCCAGGAGGTTTAAATGCTATTTGATGATTCTCTTTTCGAAAAATATTAGAAATCTGTTCGCTGGTTTTTCCAAAGTATGTGAGCGGAATTAACGATGCATTTAAATTAGCTATTTTCGGATATATTAAAACCCTTGTGGTTTGATGACTTTTTTTGTTTATTAGGTTTTGAATGAGGTTAGTGGGGAAACCATTGTCACTGGCAATTGAAATTATTTTATTTAATTCGGTGGCTCTTCTGTCAGTAGTTAAGGGGATGGAGAAAGCTCTATGTATCATTGAGTGATATGCAGCTAGTTTGTGTGACAACGGGTGATTTGAGACAAATGGGATTGTTGAGTTGACGTTAGTAGGCTTCCTGTATATATCAAATTCAATTTTATTATTTTGGTGAATTAACGTTAAATCCAAAAAGTTAATTTTGTTGTTATTTTCTATTTCAAGAGTAAATTTAATTTTAGGGTGAATGCTGTTAATTATATTGAGAAACTGATATAATTGACGTGTTGTGCCACTGAAACATGCTATTACATCATCAACATATCTATACCAGAAGGAAATGTGTTTTCTTTGCAAAATCAAGCGAGAAAATCTTTTCTTCGATATTGGACATACATATTTCAGCTAAGAGAGGACTTAATGGAGATCCCATTGGAACACCTGTGGTTTGTTGGTAAAATTCATTATTGAATTTGAAATAATTTTGGTTTACACAAGTTTCTAAACATTGATAGAGTTCTGATCTAATCAAGAAATTGCACTGTGATTTATCGAGTAAATTTTGAATAATTTCAAGGCATTCTTTAATGGGTATATTGGAGAGCATCCTACTAACGTCAAATGATACATGTTTTGAATTTTTGGGAGTTGTTGTGGATTTGAGCTGTTCGGATAAAGCGAGTGAATTTTTACTGCTCCAAAACATTCAGTAAAAAATTCACTAGCAGTAGTTTTAAATAAAAAATCGTTTACTATAATTACATGTAGTATTTCTAACTAAATCTAGTTATCCAATTTGTCTAAACAAAGGATCATCTCCCATAATCGTGCAATAAATTAAACATCTTTTAGTTATTGGATTGATGAAACTGATACTTGTTGAATACTTTAAAAAACAACTTTTAGTTTCAGTATTCCAAATGTTATTCATTAAGTGTTTAATAAATTTTCGTATTGTTGTTCAGACAAATTTAGTAGTTTTATTGCTAAAAAATACTGAACATAATTGAACAACATCATACTATACTATAAATTAGAACGAAATTTTAAAGATGATATTTGTAGCTTGACAAATAAAGCACTAATAACCTTTCTTCACAATTTTATTTGAATAACCAAATTTACATTTCGGACACAAAGTGACCGACTGCTAATCCATTGATAATAGTCACTTTGTGTCCGAAATGTACATTTGGTTATTCAAATAAAATTGTGAAGAAAGGTTATAAGTGCTTTATTTGTCAAATTAATTTGATCTTCACGTAACTCAAGCAACCAAGATATTTGTAGCATTATTATGTTTCAAAAATGTATATTAAAATGTAGGCTTACAGAGATGGTCAAAACATCTCTGGTGCCTATTTAAATATATAGATTGGACACAAGCTAATTTCTTTTACAGTGGTAAAATATCTTCAATAATACTATCTTGCCACCACATTTAGATATTGTAACGTATGAAATCTCTTTCTTTTCGGTCAAACTAATTTTCCATTCTTTCTCAGCTTCTACAAATAACTTCTTTATAACTTCCTTCTAGTTTTATTTACCTAGTGATGCTATCCCTCTTTTAGTACATTGTAAAATACGATTCTCTTATATTTCGCTCCCATACACGCATTAGTTTATCTCTCTTTATTTCTTTATCTAAATATAGCTAACAGTCACGCACTCTTTATATCCAGACCAATTAGATATCGTGGTCCAGTCAGTACCCCCTTTATCATTATCATTAACAGATCTTTGCTTGCCTGACCTATAGTTTGACAGCTAATAGTATATCTCCAACTATTTTCTCAATTTACACCCCTCTACTTATTATTTTTCTTAAGGACTGCAGAAGCCTGTGTTCACGTAAAACTTGCTTTTTTAACTATCCATTTAACACAATTATGCTTCACTTCTTCTCTCTATAAAACACACATATACTTACTTCACTAATTTATACTCACTTATTTCATAGATTGTCCTTTTTAACAAAGTTACTAGCTTCTTAACCTACCACGAAACAGATATTTACTAACACTCATTTTTTTTCATCTCTATAATTCTCTTTACGTAACACACCTGTATTCTTTTCATTCTTTTGCACTCCTTTACAGTCTATACTTCTTTTGAAGCAGCAAATTAGTAAATATAGCAACCACATTCTACATTCTAATACTCCAACTTCTTACACATATTTTCAACTTATTTACTTTTTCTAGCAAGATTTACTAAATATAATTCCTAAATACTTGAACTATTTCACTCTATTTATCAGATCGCCCAGCCCATATTCTTGAAACACATCCGGTTTGTCTTACTCTATTTTGCTCTCTTTTCAAATTATTATTTTCAATCTTTCAACAGCTTCTTTCAATGCCCTTGTCATTTACGCCACATCATCTGCATACGCTAGCGTTTACACTTTTTCCCCGTCTCTACTATACTTCCTGTTAGGTAAGACCTGTTCTATGACTTTTTCAATAACCGCTATATTTAATTTATAATAGTGGGCTCAGTGGACGCCCTTGTTTTACTCTAAAACTTTCTGACAAACGCTCAGTCTCTAGTTCTTTAGTTTTCTCTATATACCTCATATTTTCAATTCGTTAATTGCCTTGACTGTGATTTTATTTCAAACAGTCTATCAAAACTTTTCTGTGCACACTCTTATACGCTGCTTCTATACCCACAAATAATAAAATTATACAAGTTTTTCTCACTATTTTCCGTTTGCTTTTGCTAAGCTAGTTCAACTATCTAGTATTATAGTGTAGGGTTCCTCGAATCTTACGAAAACTTCCTTGGACTTCAGGGAGTAGGTTCTTTTTCTTCTCCTCTTGATCTAACCTTACTTTCTCCTATGTAATTAATAATTTAGGCAAGGAGTCCATTAAGGAAATATCTCTCTAATTAAGCGGGTCAAAACCATCACTTTTCTTGTGGATTGGTACAATAGTCTCTTCTCTCTGTCCTTTTGGGAACTCGTCTTCTTCTCTTCAGAGTGTATTAATGATCTTTAGTTCCATCTCCTTGCTATAGAGTTTTTCAACCTACTACTTAATATTATTAGACCCCATTACTTCTTCACTTCCAGGGCTTTCTCTAACGAATTCTATTCCTATTTCTAAACGTTTTTCTTTCGTCAAATTTCCATTACTCTTCCTCCCTTACTCCAAATGAGCGCTCAAAATGACATTTCTATTTCGGCGCAATTTACATATTTTATCTGCCCCTCTTCCTAATATATCTCTATAATTTCTTCCGATTCTCCAACTTTTACCCTCTTTCCACTTTTTTCTCCTCTTATCACAAGTAATTTCAGTGATCTTAAGAAGTCGATAAATCTATTGATTTTCTTATGTTTAAAATTGGCAGCGAAATAACCTTAATTGATATTAGTAAAATATCTGACTTCGGCGTTTTTTGATCAATATTAATATACACTAAATCGGGTTGGAATTTACCACCAGTAGATACATGCAGCGATAATGGGAGAATAATAAATACCTAAACTTAACTTTATGGGGTCCCAAGCACCGTGTAAATTCTCGCAAGGGAATGTGGTAGCATGGTGTATAACGTGTGAATTCCCTTGCTTAATGGTAAGACAAGACCCACAATAATACAAGGGATATCGCCAGGTCCCGAGCCGTTTTGGTGGGTCATTATTCCTAAGAGAGTTGCCAGAGTTACAGAATTTTTAGAAATTATACGCTGTATATGTTCAATGTAAAATATTATAACTATAATGAAAAAAGGCTGAAAGACCTACGGTCGATAGCCAGAAGAAGACTAAGAAACACAATAATTATTATAATTATACATATATTGTAATACTATCTACAATAAAGATGTTTTCTTTCTCTATAATGAAAAATTATTTTGTTTATTTCAAAGGAAATAAAAACAGGGAAATCAGAAGTTTCTACATTACTCTAATGATAGGAAATAAACAAGCATAGCAAACAACGATAAAGGTTTTATTTTTATTTCATTAGAAGCCGTTTGCGAAATGAAACAATTTTGACCCTCTCTAGTTGGGGCAATTTACTGTTCCGAATCACCATCGATTGTCATTGCCTTCATAAAAAAAATGTCTCACAATTTGCAATTATGTGATACAAAAGGGAAAATTGTATATGCGGGTGCAAATTAGCATTCAAAACGTGATGGAATAGATGAATTTTCAATGAATACGACAGGCGGCGTTAATTTGCAACCCAGACCGGCCGACCCCGGCCAGCACGTCGGCGACCCACCGACCCGTTTTAATCGTCGATAGCGCGTCCGCATTTTTGCCACCCTGCGCATAGATTACCCAAAATAACCGCACAATTCATCATCAAATGAACATCATCCCGCAGGATTTACACCTAAATCACGCAAATGGGAGAGAAAATGGCCCTGATTTAATTACAATTCGGCGCCGCGATTTATTTATTGGAAAGCCGTTGTCGGTACTGCCGGACGTTCGCGTGTTTTACGATTATTGTGTGCGTGTAATAATTCCTCGGCGGTATTTACATAAAAGCCCGGCTCCAAGCCCGGGATCTGGGTTACAGGTGTAAATTGTAATTGAAAGCGTGACGCCTTTCCAAGTGCTGTTTCCAATTGCTAAGGTTTCCTATTGATAATCATCATCGATTGCACAAACTCTATTGTATACTGGGATTTTTTTTAATTTTAAGATTTGCGCCACTTTAATTATAACGGTGTATTTTAATGCTATTTCAGTATCATAATAATTATGTACCTTTAAAAAACGACCAGCATGGGCCTCATTCATAGAATGAAAAAATAATATAATTACTGTTTCATTAAAAAGTTTTAGATATAGTTTCACGTGGTTAGACAAAAAACTTAATTAAATATAGGTTCTAATTATCGTAGAACAAATACTAGGTTGTGCATAAGATTTGTAATGCTATTGAAGTAAACGAAGTAGCAGACTCGAAAACATACTCCACTTTGTTCAAGGATACTCATTGACTATCAAAGGAGATTACAAAGAATACTTATTGTTAGTGACTTTTCATAATTGTTTTCTTAATTTTTAATCCATCTATCAGAATAAATAGGTGCCCTTTCTTGGTAAATTTAATCGGTTTGATATCGCCTACGTAATATCCTATCTCCGCATACATAATAGTCAGTTAAACTATTGTTTTTTCGTGTTCCTTGTTACGTTTGACCAATATAAATGCCGTCGTAATGATTTGTTACATATCTGACTTTTCTAATGTATCAATGCCTTAGAATTTATTATTAACGATGAGTTTATATAAATTACCTTTATTAACTTCGATTACTTTGATAACTAATGCCTTGGATACTTTTCTGTTAAATTACATGATACAAAAGTTTCTTGGCATTTATCTCAACTTCTTTGTCATAAAATCACATTGGTATTATTAAAAATGTTGTAATGAAGCATAATTGTGAATATTTTTACATTGTTTGATTTTTAAATATGAAGCCTACTTAAAGAGTAAGTATTGTACATTTTCATCGGTTGGAAAACTGACTTCAAGTTATTAAAAATACTTTAGCTTAAATAGATCTACAATCTCTTAGTAGAAAACTATCAACACCTACCATAAAATTAGGAGAATGTCAACTTTTGCAATTAAAAAGAAGAATATATAGTAGAATCGTTATCGGTTGTTATTTAAAGATATGGCTGAAGTTATTAAGAAGGGCATGGATATATTTTCTAAAATGTTACTAGGATGAACAAACTCATTGGTCGATATGAAGTTAGCCTAGAATGCTGCTTGTTCTAGGTGCGCATATAAGTTTCCATAAATGAGAGGGATTTTGGTTATGTTTAGTTTGAGTGCCATCACTGATTCAGTCGAAAATTCAAGATATACCTTTTTAGCCAACTAACAACTATTGGTGGAGGCTCTCACCTCTATAAGGGATCTATTTCCAAAGAATAGTACAATGTACAAAACAGGTAATTTTTAGCAGATTTTCCTTTATTACATCTAAGAAGTCTTTTAAATAGAAAGAATATATTACAAATCTGTGTTTCAAAATCTCAATAAAAATCCTGATATGGCGAAGTAATGCACAAATTATTAAATCAACAATTCAATCCTTAACAAATAATTCAAAACAATCAAAATATGCTCAAGAAGTCTTTGAACAACTTGTCCCTTTAGGTAGTAGAATTCGAAAGAAATATTACACAAAATATTTTCGTTGCTCGGGCTTCAGAAAATAATGTCTACGTTTAATATTTATTGCCACCGATTTTGAAATAGAAGTAGAAATAATAGTGGACCCTTTTATACTCATGGAAAGTGGAGTTATCCACCCAGTCCTATTTCCCTCTAAGACCCTTATAAATATTATAAATATCCTTAAAGCCGTTAACATCCTAATCTTCCATTCGCGTTTTTGATAACGATGGAATTGAGATCTTGAAACAAACGTCTCCACGTTAACGTTAACAGCTTGCAAAACAAATCAAGATATTCTTTCAACAGATCACATCCCGCTCACTGATCATCAACATTACAAGTTATATAAACCAGTACCTACTATCACGCCATAGCAAGGAGATATTTTTCGATGAATAAGCCCTGACTTGCCTTTATTTGCCCCCGATTACAAATCCTTGATCAATTTTGATGTTGATAAAGAAACATAATACAGGTATTAAACAAACATATTACTGAATTCATTAATTCGGTTCATATTTCACACAAATTATTCAAGATCATGCGAATTATCACTTATTAAGGGATGTCCATATCCGAACATTCATAGGATACTCGGTTTAAAAAAATTAAGTCTTCTGTTCCTTTCCAATCTGATACTAAAACAACAATTGCGTATTGTACTCGGATAAGTCCATTTTAAAATCATTAGATGAACCGATTCCATCTTTAAATCTGAATTCCTATTTAATTCTATAAATGTCAACTTATCAACAAAACTAGATACTAACCTTTTCAAAATGTTATGACATCATATCGTTTTGGAAATCTATAAGTCCACAGATGACTTTGCAATGCACTTAAAATAAAAGACAGCAGTGAAAAGTTGAACAAAGTATAATCTAAATAATCTAATCAAATAGTAACTTTAGGCATTTCGCAGTTATTTGTGGTAATCTAGCATTATCAACATGTATAATAATAGTCAACATCTTCTTAGCGTTATAATATACTAGAGCAAAGAAGTACCTTTATGATATTTCCTAAATTGCATTAAAATTATTTCTTTAAAATACTTGATACATCGATAGAAAATATTTTAGTATAATATTATGTTTATTTCGTTTCAATGACAACACTGTTTCTTTTTCGCATCTGTCAAGGTCAACTCGATGACATCGGCGGTTGTTTACGAAATAGTTAGTTAGCGTCAGTTGTTTGTAGCATCGAGTTGTGTTTTGTTTTCTGAGTGTTTAGTGCGTCATAATGTCATTAAGAAAGTGCAAAAACACTCCTGATATATTTTGTTACGTGTGTAGTGACTTAACGATAGCAAGGCATCAACAAAACATTACAGAATTTATCAAGAAAGCTTATCACGCTTACTTCGGTGTAAAGTTTGCTGATCAGAACAAACCTTGAACTCCACACAAGGTGTGCTTTCAGAGTGTCGAGCTACTGAGAAAATGGACAAAAGGTACACGTAGCTCTTTACTCTTTGGCATTCCTATGGTATGGAGGAAACAAAAAAAACATGGAGACAACAGTTTATCCAAACTGAACTAAATGACTTAGTGAGAGACTTGGGCCTATCAAAGGATGCCACATAAATCTTAGGATCACAACTGAAAGACAAAAATCTGTTGGCTTCAGGAACCATATTTTCGTGGCATCCCGAAAAAGAGTTCGGGGAATATTTCTCTCAAGAGGGTTAACTGGTGTATTGTAATAATATTCCTGAAGTAGTCATGAAACTGGGAGCTGACAATTACGATTCCACATCATGGAGGTTATTTATTGATTCTAACAGAAGAGAATTTTGAGCTGTTGCTAAATACAATAAAGTATAGCGAATATTGTTGGCAACTCTGAGACTTCAAAATAATATCCATGTTTTTGGGTCAGCAGCCTTGATTCACAAAGTATCCATGTGCGCGTGCGACAGTCGAGCACGAAATTTACATTACGTTAAGAAAGAATGGCCACTCAGAGAAAGATCGGGATAAAAAATGTGCTGCTTGATGTATTATTTGACCCAAAATTAGTTCTTTTGCCTACCCTTCACATAAAGTTAGGATTGATGAAGCAGTTTGTCAAAGCTTTAACCACTTGCGCTATAAAGACGTGCTACATACGTCAATGTTGCCGCATGTTATATTGTATTTATATTTATTTATATTTATATTATTTACTTTACAGGATCTATTACAAAAAATATAAAAATACATACATAAACACTGAATCACTTCAAAATTTGGAACATAGATCCTGAAGGCGGAGTTCACGATTTCATGTGTTCTTCCACTCGACCCAATACATTTCTCAGCTGGTAACTATGCTCATCAGGCAAGTGTGGCCATTGAGGCAATATTTCTGGCGTATTTACGTCCAATTATTGGGACCTGTCTTATTTTATTTGCTTATGTCAGTGTGACTTTCTATTCATTATTGTAGAGCGCGGCACGACTATCGAGAGTTAAATCGTAGCGCAAGTGGTTAAATAAACAAGGTGACTTCTTTAAATACCTGTGCGACAAATTTCCTGCACTTTCTGAAGTTAAACTTAAAGAAGGAATTTTTGTAAGCCCTGAAATTCGAACTACAAACTAAAACTACAAAGAAATTGTAGCCAACATGGTCGAAAATTATAAAAAACTGGGATGCAATATAAGAGTCAAATTTTCTGAATTCCCACGTTGACGCTTTTCCCAAAAATCTTGTAGCTGTGAGCGAGGAACAGGGAGAGAGTTCCATCAAGTTATAAAGGAAATGGAGAGACGTTACCAAGGAAGATCGGATATTAGAATGATGACTGATTACTGCTGGACCTTGAAGAGGGACTCGCTCACAAAAATCTACAAAAAGAAAACTACAAAAGGCAGTTTTGAGGGAAAAAGAGACCGATTTTATTCAAAAAAAACAACGATTGCCTAACGTAGATTATACTGCATTGTTTTTTTAATGAACAACTCAATTTTGCACTGTAATTTTCTATTAAATATAGTTTCAATAAATATTTTCTCAATATTTTAGGCAGTTTCTATGAAAAACTCCAAACACACTTTTCCTAAAAACCTGACATGCTGGAAAAAAACTAAGCACAGATTCGTGCTGATCCCCATTTACTACTTACTTATTAAACATGAAACACTTTTTCATAAAAAAAAATGTAGGCCTGTGTAATTTATCATTGTACTTAAATATATATAATTTTAGTTTAGTATTGGTAGAATATCTAATAAGGTAATAATATGTAGTGTAGTTATTTAGAATACTTGTTTTTATTGTGAAATAGAATTGGCCGATATGTATTTTTGCAGGTGTTATTGTTATCCACACTGCTGAGACCACGGATTTGGACGACGTGGGGTTGAAGTTGAAGAGCTGGGTCACACTATTGACACACCTAATCGACAGCCAGGGGAAGAGTGCAGCTTATATTAACGGATGCAACTAGCCTAGCCCTAATCTTATATGACTCGGAAAAAGTTAACGTTCCTCGTATTCCAGTTACCACGGGCATGTGAAACAATCCTGATCTTAATAATTTAGAGGAAAATCCATCGAAGCAGCTCGAGTTATAAGTTGTAAGGTCTACTTTGGGAGTACAAAGAAAAGGAGAGTTGTGGATCCGTGTTCCAACACCTAGGTGCAACAGAAACAAATTATATATAATCAAGTGACCCCAAATATTTAATTACTTCACTTGTCATTTAGATTAGGAACGAAAAATAAAGATAAATAAATAAATAAAATAAAGTTTATTTTTGCCTATGATCTTAAAGACGCAACAATATGGACAAGGAAACGTAATGTATATTGTCAATTAAAAAGAGTGCCATAAAAATATTTTCACCTAGATCTATGTACACATTCAGGTATGATTAAGTTACTTTTTTCTTAATGACAAGGTTTTGTTCAAATATTTATTTACCTCAAAATATGACAAATGCGGTTTTGGAACTTTTATTGGTTGGTAACGCTTATAACGGTTGGAAATTATTATATTTATTTCTTTCAGGTAAATGTTTATATAACACACTTTATAGTTTAGAATATAGTATATAGTAATCTGGTGCAGATAACTATACGTATAATCTGTTGTAAAAATACATACAAAGTTTTAAAACTGGGCTGAGCGACGTGTAAGTGGTACAATGATATAGTGAACAACCCAATTGTCTTTAGAACTGACCTGTGACACTAGTTGGCAGAAACAAATTCTTTGTGGATCTTTAACATCGAAAAGAATACAATAAGTATGTATTTGATGCGTTATTTTAGGCTTTGGAGATGGGGAGATGTGTCACTCCGCACTTTAAGGTTTCGTTCAGGATCATACCCATAGACCCAGGTCCCATCACCAGTTACCACAATATTAAAAAGTATGGGACAATCCTGCAAACGTTGGAGCAGGCACTGTGCCTTCTGTCCATCCATCAGAACTGTTGTAACAAGTTTGATAGATCTAGATTCCAGCAGTCTAAGCAATTTTGACGAGGTTCCTTAATAGCCTGGTGAAGATTTCCAGGAAGCCTTTGGACAATGGAAAAATACTTGAAGCTGTGTGATGGTGTCCAAAGGTTATATTTAGTTCGCTTAACATATATTTATAATAAATTTTGTATTCTCATATCAGTCTTGAAACTATGTACAGTTACTGAGAAGCTTTCTGTTGTTGATATTTTACAGGTAAAAGAAGAGAATGATAAAAACGTGCATTCGCAGAATACTTGGGGATGAGGTGGTTCTTTTAAATAAAATACGTTTTTATCTAAAAAAAGTATACAGCTAGAAAAAAAATCAGTAAACCAAACCAAGTGTCCCTACCTATTATTCCATAACGTTTCACCAAGATATAAGTGAGACAATGATTCAAGAAATAAGATATAGTATATGATTAGTAGCGTTAGTTAAAACATTCGTTCTTGAAAATCGTGTTAGAAAGTTTATGAGAGGTGAGAGAGACTGACATATTCCTAGTTGCATAATAAGTCGACCAGTTGACATTGCTGAATTCGACTTATTTACATTCATTTCTATTTATTCTAAAATAATGTCATAATCATTTTGTTCTGTGTTAGAAAATGCATATATTCACATTGTTATGATGGATATGTACTCGAAAAATACTCAAATAGCGACTCAAATCAATTGAAAAGAAATATCTACAGTTGTAGAAAGAAGTCTGAAATAAAGGACATTCCATCAGGGTTTGACTGGAAGAACATTTAGAAGAATGAAGTCCGCCTGTGATTACTGCTCAAAATTTAGTGTATTTTTTATGTATGTGTATATTAATGTATTCTGTTAACAGGTAATCCAAAGCATAATAATAATAATAATAATAATTGTTTCTATATTTTATAATCAGGAGATTTCATCACATTCAAAACTGCTTATTACTGCAGTAAGAACCCGTATATCAATATGTTGCATTGAAATAAACTACATAGGGGGACAGTTGTCAAATACTTATGACTTAATTTTGAAGGCATTTTACATATTCATTGTAGGAATTTGAACAAATATTATGATTTACATCTATTTATTTAATATCGAACATAACATTCAATAGAGTGTTTTCTCTATTCATCGATAATTCATTGTGATAAGAACACAGATCTATGCAAAAAGTACGGTATCCTAAATAGTACCAGCGAGTTTTCAAAATCGTACCTTATAGGATAGTTTAAAGTTAGTTACAAAAAAATCTCATAAGGAAATTTATTTTAAGAGCCTAAACTTTAAAATACAACACAAAAATAAAATGTAATATAACATTATTTAACTTAAAAAGTTGGCAACAAAAACAATGGGATATTTTCGAGAACAGAAGCTTCATCCACACATTTCTGGCACTTTAAGCATTGGATCATGTTTTCTAAATAAACATTATTGCAAAGAAAGCAGAAGAAATCACCTTTAATCCATATTTTATATTTCTGTTGCCTCTATTACTAACTCTACTTGTTCTTCTGTTCACCCATAATATTTTCGCTTTCCCTTCCTTAAAAAATTGAAATATTTTATATCCTTAATTCTCGCGATTTTATTTGGTAACATTATCTTATATCGCACCAGTAAGATATATGGAATTGGAGAGTTGTACAATTTAAGGCGTGCCAAATATTTGAAGCTAACCTTAAAAAATTACCAGTATGTTTTATAAACTCAATAGAACTAAATAATGTACACCATATCTAATTTTCAACAATATGAAACACTACCACTGAAAGTGTTTTTACTTAACAGCTCAGTTTTTGCTTCTGTCATTCTAAGAAATAAAGGATCATCATAGAATAAACTATTTAAATTAAGTATAAGTGATTTTGACTTGAGTCCACAAATATTTTGCCGTCATTTTGTTTCAATAGAGTAAGAATATGATACTTGTTTTGTTTGTTACATGGTTAAAAATATCTATTTCTAAGAATAACGTAGAATCTGAAAATGATAGAAATGTTAATTATGGTTAGTGACAACTAAAATTGACTCCTTATTATTATGAAAATTCTATGTGTATTTTTTTTAAATCAAATTAGATTAAAATAGATTCTTTAATTCAATGACGTCAGTGAGATTAGTGTCAATTTGTTATATAATACCATCCTATTGGAGTCATATTCCTCTTAAGTTAGAAACATCGAATGAGTTTATTTCTAATTTTGTTGTTCCTCACGCTATGAGTTCTTTTGAAAATAGATTAGATTAGACTTTATTAAAAAGGGTGCTGTTGCATTTTCTCCACTTTTTGGGACTGATGTCTTGTAAAAAACATTCAGTCAAAGAGCTTACAGTTGTTTGTGTTTACGATAATATTAGTCTTAAGATTATACATATTCAAATTTAAGTGCATAATATATTAAGATTGTGCATCCATTAAATATTACTCCAGTTTCTCTAATTGAAATTACTGTACCTAGATAAATTAAGGAAATAAAGATCGGATCAGAAGCAACGTTGCAGTTTATTTAGAAATAATTTATAACGTTTGTCTCCAATTATTTAAGAAACACCAAGCATTGTTGGAGCTTAGAATAATTCAAACTATTTATTACACAATGAAAATAGAAGGACATTTTCATCAAGATCAAGCGTTAAGGGGAGTGCAGGTCGTGACATATAACATTGTGAAAAACTTCTGCTCCTCCTATACCGAATATTCGATGGATGTCTGAACATAAGATAAATTCACGTGTGTTATTTCGTTGAGGGTGGTAAATCGATTCAGCAGTGATGCACGTGTGTCAAATACCTCCATTGAATACGTCTGCTAGACTTCTCCATTGGGGGAGGACGGTTCAGCTTACACGTCTTCCCAGAGTACATCGGGAAGATTTACGCGGTCGATTTGATTACGCCCGGTGCAGCAGTAAATTTTCCGTTCGACCGCCCCCGGGGCCAGAGGGGCCTAAGAGGAGACATTCCCCTTCTTGTGTCGCCTTAATTGCCGGCGTGTTGACTCGGCCGCACCCGACCACACAACTGCCCGCACCTACATCGAACCTCTAATTAAATATCTTGTCGACACACTCAAATAAAGCCGTAAATTTCAGTAATCACGCGAACAAGCGCACACCGGGGGAAATAAAGATCGACGATGAGCCTCACTTTTAATTAAGACCTCTCTGATCGGAATACTAATACAAAATTTCCATGTGGGCCACTAATTACCATAATGAAACGTATCATCCAGAGTGAAGTTTTAATTAATACTTTTTTCCTACCGGCATAATTATACGTTTTATTCGCGGAAGTTATCACTCTTCGCCTTCATTAATTTTGACGGGCAAATGTTTTCTTTTAGCGCATAAACTATGTAACCAGATAATGGCTTAATTATGTAGTTCGGTAGCGTCGGATTATTATTGCATTACGTGTCATTTCCACGTCTCCGTCTGACGTGCAATTCGCATTCCGGCATCAAAGTCGATAATTTGTTGGATGATATTGGATTAAGTCCATTCAGGAACCGTAAAGGCGCCGATAAACGTCTATGGGTCTATTAAGGGTTAAATCCCTATTTGCAGTTTATTTAAATTACTCCGGTGCGAGGCAATCTGCGCCGGGGCGCTCACAAAGAAAATCGCGCGCCAAACGAAAATTGATAGATTCCGAATAAGCCCTCCGCGATTCCGGGACAGACGTGGGGGGTGGGGGGCGGCTCAAAGGACCGTGGAAATCCTTTTCATATAAAAGGGGAATTCATTTTTATGTTTTCACATATTTCATAATTGATTGCCGAGGGGGAGAGACATAACCGCCCAGGATTGCCGCATTTATCTTTTTTATATTTCGACGGGAACAAATGGGGCAGCATTTGTGTTTAAGGGATGTGATTTTCAAATTGATTGTCTCGTACGTAATGTCTCGTGAAAAAAGGGCCCAGCATCGGGACTCGATTTGTTATTGGGCGGAGGCGGACTCCTCTCCATCCCCCCCTGCGCCACTTTGCCATTCTTTGATGGTGGCGGCGGCGGCGACGCCGACTTCCCGCCTGAACTACGCCCGGAGACAAAACAGAAAACGGCGCATCGATCAAATATTTCACCCTCGACTAACTAAACTAATTAAAATAATAAACTCTCCTTAAAAGGAATTACAAAGTTTGAATCCCCTACATCTGTTCATTATTTTACTTTGTACTTATTTCGGCTACATTAATTTAATAGAGACCTGAACAATATTACAAATAAAACTATTATACAATATTTATCAAATCTTGTGATAAAACAATCAAGAGAGTGTTAAATATACATTCGATATTTAAGAACTACTATTGACAAATTTAAATATTTCTTATACATCCATAATGTTAGATAAGGATAAATATTTTTATCCTGAAAATATGTAATTATTTTCCTGTTAACAGAAGCTGTCAACCAGTTTCGATATATAATCTTACCGTATCTACCATTAGGTGTAAGTCTTCTATTTTACTAGTCTCTATTTATATCTTTTATCCACTTTCATCTTTATTAACTTCCTTTCTCATACCTACAAAATAACAGAATACATAAAGTATAGAAATTTCAATTAAAACATACAAATAATTTAGGTCACATCACGCAGATGGAGTTTACTGATTCTCAATGGTCTTCCACTCAAACATTTATTTTGGGGGGTAACATTAACTTAATATGTCTGTTTTAAATTATTTTTCTTAAGATGTATGATATTTTTCGTTCCAAGTGTTTTAACACCCCTCACCCCTCACAGGAAAAGAAATGGAGGCAATGAAGGAAATGGAAGAAATGAAGAAGAAATGGAGGCAATGAAGGTGCACATAATGAAACCAAGTGAAACCAAAGACAGGAAAAGGATACATTAAACTAAATGAAAAATATAGCCTTTACTATTCAGGGGTCGAACAGGAACAAAGAGCAAAGGAGCACAAAGGAATAGTAGTAGATCGAAATTTAGAGGCAAGCATAACAGAGTACGAATCAGTGTCGTTAACGCCCAAATAGAACTAAAGTATATGGACAAACGAAGAAAATGAAGAAGAGGCAGAATGAGAAATAAATGTGACAAAGTAATAATAATACTCATAGGAAATGGCATGTACGAGTAAGAAAATATGTAATTAGAGAACTAGGATCTATATGACAGCACGGAGAAGATATTATAAATAGAAATGGCCTCAAAGTACTAGAATGACTTGTTAATAGGAAACACATTTTAGGAGCAGAAAATTGAAGATAAATATACATTTTTAACGGAGAATATAATCGCGAGAAGTTTGATAGATTATATAGTATTCACAAAAAACTTACAATATGTCAAAAATGTCAAAACAGAAAAGGATCCGGAATTATTAACACAGCCTAGGATGGTCACAGCAAAACTAAAAGACGTAAAAACAGAAAAGGTACAGAGAAAAAGGTATAAAAAATAAAAGTAAACAAACTCAAAATAGGAAGAGTACAGGAAAATATGGAAAGAGGACGGGCGAAAGCGTTAAAGAACAGAGATATATGCAATCAAAAACTGTGATGAAAAAGAATAAACAACAATATTGACATGAAGAAGTGAAAACAGAAGTACATAAGAGCTATAAGAGATATAGGCCAAAACAAGCGAGGAGGAAGATAGAGAAGAGTAGAGTAGACAGAGGCTAATAGTAAAATATAATATTATAAAAAATGGGAAGAGATTGAAAAGGAACGGAGGAAAAAATATGTAACAAATAATAGAGTATTCTGGACAAAAATAGGGAGTATAAGGGGAGAAAGGCGAAAAGAAATTACAGCAATTAGGGAAGAAGGTAAAATCCAAAAATCCAAACCGAACTGGAACAAATAGTGAATGTATAGAAAGAGTATTCGAATTTTTTTAAATCAGCACAAGAACAAAGGAGAATAACAATGAAAAGTACCAAGAACAAAATATACATATAGAACACATAAGTAGAGAAGTGTTGGAAGGCATATGACTTGAACATATTAATTGATGAGGCCGTTATTTGTTGAAAATTCATATCACTTGTTAAGTATTAAAGTAAAAACACTTTTTTTTTAATTTTCAAAACTTTTATTTGTTGGAATTACACGCAACAAATAAAAGTTTTGAAAATTAAAAAAAGTGTTTTTACTTTAATACTTAACAAGGCATATGACTTGAACCTGGAAATGGTAAAGTACATAGGAGAAGATACAAACTGGATAGCAGCAAGGATAAAATGAAATACACTTATCAAAGTAGAAATCTGACAATTAATTCAGCAGGAACCGATAATAAAAAATAATAAAGATGCAATTAAACTGGTATAAGCACATGACGAGAATGCAAACTAACAGATTAACAAAAACAATATTTAAAACAAAGAGTAAAAAGAAGAAAAGAGGAAGACCAAACAAAAAATGGATACAGCAAATATTAGAGGCAGGGAAAACAAGAGGAAAAATGATTAAGGAGATCAAAATGATGATCAGAAATAGAAAATAATGGAAAGGGTGTGTGAATGAAAACCTATACAAACCAAATCCGTCGCTCGAAAATTGAAAGGGAGAAAGAAGAAGACATTCCAATTGTTTGTTTTTCTTCTCTTAAATTTTATCCTACCCTTCACTTTCTAGATGCCATAGCTTAAGGTTTAATGTATCTAATGAACATTTTGACCGGTGAAACTTTCATTTTTCTCAGAAATTTCATGTATACGTCCTATTTATGTTTCTATGATATACTACAGTACTTTAACGTCGGCCTAAATATCGTTATTTATTTATAACGAGGAAAAAAGCAGACTTGTGAGGATTTTGGGAAAAATAATAAAAAGTAAATTAACCTGAAGCCCCTATATAAAATATTAAAGAATCTGAGACATGCTCAATAACGAAATGTGGGTAGAATAAAAGGAAAAGACAACCTAATATTAACATGAAATTATGGAACAAGTGAAATAGTATTTGTCAGGATTACTAAAGAGTTAACAACAAGCTAATCACTATAATAGAGAATAGTTAGAATAAACACATAAAGCAAGCGAAATAGAAGCAGCCAAATTTGCAAAGAGCGGTTTTTTTTTCAGGATAGGATAAGGTTACAGGAGAGATGTTAAAAAGACTAAAAAACAATGACTGGGCCACATAAATACTAATGGAAAGTAAGAATAATATTACTATTATTTAAATTATTATTATTCAAAAAATGTAGGCTATAACGTGCTAACTAATGTTCAGCATGGCATTTGCAAGAAAGTTCTCTTCTTTAGAGCCTATTAAATATGAAATACTGGTTTGATGAGGTTGTTACTTGTTGAAACTCCATAGCACTTAATAGAATACTGACACAGCAAAACGTTGTTGGAACCATATACTGTGTCAGTATTTTATATGACTTCAGCTCATTTCTCTTTTAATACTGGTATGCATAGTGACTGTCTCATCATTCTAAGACTATTTTATATTTTTCTTCTATCTAATAATATTTTACTAATTACTGTAAATCTTGAAACACCTGATGAAATTCATTTGAACTATGTTGTACTACATGGATGAGAAATGAAATGTTTCAGGATACGATAAGATTGCAACAGAAATGATAAAGGAGCAAGCTAATGCCGGGCATTAGGAATACTATCAAATTACTAAAAAGAAAGAATAATAGCATCAATATTAAAGAAATGTGGCTTCAATTATTTAAGGAAGTATAGATGAATTACTCTAAGAACTATATCAAAATCTATGTTTACATAGTTTAAAACAATAATAAAGATAGCATACCCAACAGAATCTAATTTTAGAAAAGAACATAATATCCAGAAATATATCTTTATTATAAAGAAAATGGAATAAATAATAAAGGAAAACAAAGAGGGAAAGCACAAATATCATTTTAATACCGCTAGATAGATTTAGATAGAGTACCACAGGAAAAAAAGGGGGAAAGTTTGCAAATGCCTACGAAATAATAAGTTTGCAAGTACACTTGTTTTACTTTGAATTGCTCCAGTCACGCTAAAGCGAAATTAATTGTTTCCCAAAGCTGAAAGTACCGGTAGCTTACTATATTACAATAGATTAATGATAACACTATAAGTTTTTATTAAATTCATAATTAATATTCTATCTATCCTCTGGTATTATGAATAAACTCTCTAGCCAATAGAATATTGCTAATTTCTATTTTAAAAACTCTGCAGACTTTGTTAAAACTTTAAAATATATAATCATTCGTAAGAATTAGAATTCTTTATTATTTTAAATATTATTTCAAAAATCCCCCCTGCAGAATGCCTAAAACTAATATTTGAACTTCAGAGTATAACAATCATCTAATGCTAAGACTGTTTATAATATTATGATGTTTACATACGTCAAAGGGCGCTCGGGGGTACGGAAATCCCCTTCGTAGGAGAGGCCAAGTACCTAAGAGTAACCTTCGACGGCAAAATGACGTGGAGGTCACACATAAAAAAAGCCACCAAAAAAGCGTCTATTGCATTGGGCAGGTGTCATAGAATGTGCGGAAAAACTGGGGACTAAACCCTAAAATGACTATGGCTTTACACTAAGATAAGTGATAAGACCCATGATAGCCTATGGAGCAGTGTTGTGGTGGACTAGGACAAATCAAAAGGGGGCGATAGGATTCCTAAGCAGTGCACAAAGACTAGCATGTCTCAGCACAATAGGAACCTTAAGCACAATCCCAACAGCATCCCTAGAAGTTATCTTGAATATACCACCACTGCACATCTTTATACAAGGAGAGGCCAGATCCGTATGTTATAGACTAATGCAAGAACAGACGCCCATAATCTGATTACACGGAAAAACACACCAACGACTGGAAGAAGAGCTGAAGGCAAACGCGATCACAGCAATGCCAAGTGATGCCATGGTGAAAAAAATCCCACAAAGAGGAGACTGGGCCGATAACCAACCAACTAAAGGAGAAAATTAGGTCACGGACGGCTCAAAAACCGACAAAGGAGTAGGAACAGGTATATATGGTACAAAACCCGAGACAAAGATTTCTGTCAGTTTCACCAAGGATACCACGATGTTCAAAGAAGAGGCGATGGATCTTCACAAATGCACAAGAGAAATGGCAAGACAAGGCACCAAAAGTAGGTCAATTGCTATATTCTCCCTCATCCAGGCGCTACTAAGAGCACTAAGCTCCATACAGGTCAAATCTAAGCTAGAGTGGGACTGTATATATGCTCTTAATGAACTTGGCAGTCACAAAAAAGTAACAATCCATAAAAAATGGGTGGAGATAGGGGCCCAAACCTGGTGGTCGAACTCACCACGGAGAGACAGGCGAAACAATTCCTTAAGAAACAATCGCCAAAATTCACGACCGAACTTCTGAACCAAGACAGGAAAATGGTCAGAACAATAGTAGGTCTGATGACAGGATATTGCAAGCTCAACAAACATATGTGCAAAATAGCCCTGGTGTAAGAAGCATCATGCAGATTCTGTCTAGAGGAAGAAGAGGACTCGTTTTACATCCTATGCCATTGCGGGGGCCTAGCAAGTTTAGACATCAAAAGTTGGGCACTACAAACCCAAGCGCGGAAAGCTATACTCAAGCCATGGGTAGTAGGACAAAGAGGTCATCTGAGATAAATAGGGATCCATAATAGATCTGAGAATTTCGCAGTGGATCAGGCGCTTGTGGCACCCATATTACATCTATCTATCTATCTACATCAAAAGGTCTAGTAAATAGTTTATTTCTGAGATACAAAATGGTAGAAGTAAAGCTTGCACATTTTATTTTAAAGAGCATTTATTTTTTGCTAGAGTAACATTGGCAGTGTTCACTTTAAAAATGTTATTCTACTAAAATCTATTGTTCAATAAAAAAGGTGTCCTTTTTGCAACGTCTACAACTGTTTATTCCCTTGGCCATACTGAGTTTATTATCTATGTATTTAACTCAGCTTTGCCATTAGCCTTACTAAGTAAATAATCTATGGTTTTTAAGGCAGGAATGCTCATTCTTAATTGCACATACTCATGCAAAAGTTATACACTTACAATTCTCATCGGAGAATCTCATTAGATTTTGTTGCAAATAAATATTACAAATTTTTAATTACTTAATAAACTAATTGCTATTCATGACTGACCAGAGTTACAGTATATTACTGTCATGAAGATGACAGTTGACAGCTATGACAAATAACTGATGATTATATGGATTAATAGCAGTTATGATAGATGGCAAACACAACAAATAAAAATTACTACAAATCACTAATGGCAGTTATGTCACATGTGACATATGACAGTTATAATAGTTGGTTGATAATAAATATGACAGATAGAAACAATTGTAACATTAAATTAATGACAGTTATAACAGATAACATTGAATGCAAATAACAATTATTACAAATGACAGATAACTGATGACAATTAAGTCAAATGAGAAATAACAGATATGATATTAAACATTAATGACAGATAACAATTATTACTATTTATAAATATGATAATTGATGGAAAGCAGTTGTTACAGTGGACTTAAGACAATTATGACATTTTACTGATGCTTCTGAACGATTATGACACTTAGTGATCTTGTTGCAATATTTTTACCTTAATTATGCCCATAAAATAATATTTGCATTACTTACAACAGAAACTATTTATGACATATAAAAATTATGACTGTTGACAGTTGTGATAAATGACTCATAAGACACTTAAGACAAATATGAGAAGTGATAGTTGACAATTATGACAGATATAAGATTATTCAGTTATGAAATTCAATAATAACAATAAGAAGACAACTATCATGTGAAAATTATTAAACATTTTAGATGGAAATTACTTGATAGTGGGTGAATTGATAAATATGACTGATGACGTTTATGACAAATGGTAGAAGACAGACATTATAGATTAATAATGAGTAGTGACAGTTTTACTTTGCAACAATTATGATAGTTGATAATTATGATAGATTTAAAATGCAATTCACGACGTATAAGAGTGATCAGCAGTATATCAGTTGATAAATATGACTAATGACAATGATGACAAATGGTAAAAGACAACCATTATATAGATTACTAATGACTAGTAACAGTTATAATTTGCAACACTTATGATAGTTGATAATTATGATAGATTTAAAATGCTATTCATGACTGATAAGAGTCGTCAGCAGTATGTCAGTTAATAAATATCGCTTATGGTAGCTATGACAAATGGTAGAAGACAACCATATAGATTATTAATGACTTAATTATAATTTACAAAATTTATGTTGATAAGTTTGATAGATTTCAGTTGAATTATGACATGTAACAATTATGAATTAGACAATTGCTATGACAGATGATTGGCGATAATTAGAATTAATATCAGTTATGTAGCAAAGATATTTATTTTTCACACATAACTTAGAGTCAAGACAGGGCAGAAAGACCGATGGTCGATAGCCCAAACGGACAGACTAACACATTTAATATCATTTGTAAATGTTTTTAATTTTGTATATATTCATGTTCGAATAAAGATGTTATTCTCTCTCTATCAGTTATGATACATGAAAGATTTAACAACAGACAACAGACAACTAAGTGTCTGGATTATTGCTTAGCGTGATTTTAGCAAGAAAATGCATGTAACTGTTTCTGCTCTTGTTCTTATTAAGTTAATTATCCATGGTTTTGAGTCAGTTCTGAATTCCTAGGTAACACATTATTGCGTAGATCATAATATCCTTACGCAAACTTTTTCTATTTTAATTTGTGTTTGAGTAACTAATGATCATCAGATTTTATTTAAGTCAGACCTAACAAATCTGCTGCAAAACTGGTGTTCAGCATGATTTTTGTAGGAAAGTTCAAAAATAAATGTAAACATTTTCCTTGCTGAGCACATTATTAAATTTTATTTCAATGGGTTATGGATTTTCATTATGTATACGTCACGTCAATTCAAAATTTTTAATAATTTCAAGTCTCTACATCATATTCAATATGATTTGAACACATATATTCTTAGGTAATGTGCATTGTGCCTTGATTTTACCTAAATCAAAGATAATACATATTTATCCTAAATCTTGAGTAGAGATGAAAAGGGCATAAAAGAAATTACTGGGTCACAAGAATAATATTAATTAATACAATTTATTTAAAGTATAATGTACTCCAGGGATTTAAAATCAGACCTACATCATTCTTATTGTCTGAGTTAGTATCAGCATCTCGTTTTCCTCATATTACCAATAAAACATTTATAAAATACTTTTTAAAACCAACTTCCAATTTCAATTCCCTTCGATCGGACATATGTAACAGAAACTACATAATAACTACATATAACATAATTAAAAATTGAGAAAGCAATGTTATTTCGAATTATTGTTAAGGAAAAATTCCATCTTAAGCAGATTCTAAAAATTGCAGTGCGCATACCAATATATTTTCTAACTGAAGTTAAGCTTAAGATTGAATACAATTTGGCTCCAGGATGAGAAAAAGTTAAAGAAAAGGAGGATAGTTCCGAGAAGATTGTATAAAGACGATAAATTAATAGTAGATGAAATGAAATACGAGTTTGTATGCACAAATAATGCAAGTAGAGACGCAAAACCATTAAAATTCTTATAATCTGCAATAGTAATTACAAACCAGAAATAAGTGTATATAATTAATGGCTAAATATACATTTGGTCTATTAACAAAAATGCAGATTGCATTATCGTCAAGATCTTTCTTAAAATCATGAACAGCCAAGTTTACAAGAAGTTAGGAATAGATATCAGTGAGACATAATTAAGACCTCGAAATAACCTAGGAATAAATGATCGGAAAAATGTGTTTATTATTTTCTAAATACAGCAAATGAATAATAATAAATAACATAAACTGCTTGTACGCATGCACCATCATTACAGAGCAACATCTATCGCGTCCATAAGCTCTTAACTAAATTTTGTAACACCCTGTATGTCATAATACATCCGCGTATTTTTGCAGTTAAAACTATCGGGAATGTTTAAAATTTTAATGTAATGAATTAATCTATATGTTACGAAAATAAAAATAAACATAATCAAAAGCTGATTAATATTTATTATGGAAAATTATTGAGAATTTTAAGATTATCCTAATGGCTAAAAGGAGGACATTGTTTTTATAAATGTTCCTTAAATGATAAGTTTTTAAAGTTTCAATTATTATTTTTCTTTCATTGCTCTTGTTTCTCTTAGATTATTAATAAGGTTCCGTTTTTTGTTTCCCCTAAACCAAGTGAAACCAGTGAAATCCTGATATAGATAACATCAGGACCTGTCATTTACACATTTGATTATTAATGTTACAGTTAACACAAGCATTTATTTCGTGGCGGCAAAAATAATGTACAAGTAGCACTTCCATTATTGTAATAATAATTTATAGTTACGGTATAAACTCAACAGTCTTGTAACATTAGGATTGAGATTCCATTCCCGTATGTAATCCGAGTGTCTTTTTGTGTCCGTTTCATGTGACTGTCAGCGTGAATAATGGTCGTCCAATGTTTGGAATTTGTATCTGTTGTGTAATTAAAATCTGATCGGGGACTTCCCATTGAGGGCAGTGACAATGGAGCGACTTCCTGAGTACGTGATGGGCGTGTAATGGTGCGATTCTTCGGATGTGTACCGACAGTCCTGTTTATTATATTAAAACTGTCAGTTTCTCGAGTTACATTCGTGTCGTGTGGAGGTGTTGTGTGGAACAGTATATTATGGTAACTCCCTGCTGATGGCTGATAGCGTCGGAGAGTTCGCCCGGCAGGGAGCAGCTCACTGGCTGTCACTCAATCATCCGAGACCATTCATGCCGAAGCCCGCCCTACTTGTCCATACTATAACATGTGCTAATTACTGTTGCAGGGACTTCGGGATATGAGTGACGTTGACATGTGACAGCCACCAGATGGTTTACGAGTTTATAATGGTCAAGCGGTTTTCGGACTGTCGATTAATCTTCCGCACTTTAATCAATTAAGGGCCGTTTTGTGCCTTAGACGTTGTGATTTATGGCGGCCCTCTGTTCGCCGCGTAATAAGCGTAAATTATGTTGAAGAGGAGGTGGGAGACGTATTCATGACTCCTTTCCATTTCATTAACATGGCTAATGTGTTTTCTCCCCCTGTTCCATAACTCTAAAACTTGAGTTTTATTGGCGAATAACGAGGATGATGGCACCGCTCTTTAGAGCGTTCCCGGCAGATCTCTAAATTCTCCATGTTTACGATACTCTTAAAGCGTGTCGTATATAGGCGTGATATTGCGACGTTAATACGGTTTTATGGAAATATAGAGCTCAATATCGGTGAGGAGGCGACATTAATCATAATTAAGTGTTTAGTAACGATCGCGCTCGTGCAGGAAATGGCCCTAATAAACGTAGACATGTCTGCGACCGGAAGATCATATTGGTGCCGCCAGATAAGGTGAAAATTGCATTCCTTATCCTAACCCCTAAATGGAACCAGCTCGAACAGAGGACACGTATCGACCAAACTTCACGTACACCACTATTCACCATATTTACAGGCGACAGGTGTGGTTATAAAAAATCCTTAAACAGTTATCTTCTTCTTTGCTTAATAGTAAAATTCGCACTTTCCCTTTACCTTTTACACATTTACATAAATAATAGCATGTAATTTATTTTTAAATATACTCTAAGCATATTATATTTAACGGTATATCAGGTAACTGTTTACGAGTGTCAGGTGGGATCCGTTCAAAATATTTCGAAGCCTGCGTGGGATCATGCTGCGGTCGTTAATGTATTCAAGCGACAGGGTTATGGCTCACTTACACCATCGTCAACTCTTTAATAAACCCATGTAGACAAGGCACCGCTAATGTTCGTCAGCACCTGTTACCATCTCCTTCTTCGAAACAAATTAAATGTCTGGAGCCGCTCATAAGACGGCGCATAAATTAACGCGCCGATTTGTTTTACTTTTGGGGGACGTTCGCCGTCTTTTTTTCCGAGACTCCCTCGGAAGTAATAAGCCTCCAAGGCGAGCCCATGAATTATTTATCGGCGAATCTTTAGAGCACTGCATGAATCTTATTAATACGTCGCACTTCTTCATCCGGGGGAAAACACATTTATTATTGAGCGCGAAAGAAAAATGGGGGTTCGGAGGAGTTTACAGCTGAAGCACATTGTCGGGGGTGGCAATTTTTTAAAAGAATTTATTAAGATGGGTTTCTCTTTCTCTCATATTTTTCATAAAGATGTAAACTGAATGAGCTTGGAAAAGGAATGGTTAACTTCTGCAATGTTTATTTTATAATTTAATTTCAAGCTAAATGACGATTTATCGATTTAATACGTAAGATGTTTCACTGGAAAGTAATTTCTTAAATACTCATACCTTGTCTTTATCGTACAATTATTAAAACTCACGATTAACTTTTAAGAACTTACTGATTTAGGATTGATGGAATTGTTTTAGTTTTAAACAAATTTTGTAACTAAAAATTGTAAACATATAACAAGAAATTAAATTATAATTTATTATCTGTTAATTAATCTAAGAATTCAGAATTGTGTTACATTTGAGTATGGATCTCGTTTAGTTCCATGATAATCGATTAATGTCAGTGGCTATAAGTGAAATAGAAAAGAAATATCTAAATTAATATTTTCAGTAAGAAGAAAATCTAAATATAAGATAGTACATTATCATTTGATAGTAGTTAATCCAATTCAAGAACATAAACAGCAGGTATTGTTCTGAGTGTTATTAAAGGTCTAAGAATTCTTAAATTCAGATAATTGTTTTAAGAAAGGGCTACAAATGAGTTATATATATGTACAAAATGTTTTCTAAAAAGAAAAACTGTACCTATTAACCCTTTAGATGGCAGATAAATCTTAGGTCATTTCTATCTACATAGATTGGTTTCTCCTCCATTTTAGTTTTAGCTATAGAGTTCTCAGCAAGATCTTCAGTGATGCTGCTAGAATAGGTCAGTAATGTAAAACGTCTATCGCCATCTCTGCTAACCTTTTGCATACTTTGTATGCGTGTTTTTAACTGACAATATACTATCAGTATTAATTAAAAGTTGTCATTTTTAATCGGAATGTTTTAGAATTTTTTGTTCATATTCAGTTTAAGGAACTTACTTAGTTTTGAATGCCATAAGAGTAATGTCTTGAAGCATTTTTGAGACACAGTCATAATGTAAGCATATTCGATTTTTGGAATTTACTAAGTTTTGTATGCTGCTAAAGCCAAATCTTGAAGTATTTTTGGGAAATAGTTTTTTAACATTTAGGCTTTTTTACTATAGCCTCCTTTTTTTTGTTTCATTAGTGTGTGCCTTGGCCCAAAAAAAATGCAATTCTGTTTCATATAAATGCCTCCCTACACTTATCAAATAATTGCGACAATAGAGATTTTTGAACCTAAAACCCCAACGCAGTTATTTGTTTTTAGCATCAACAAGTATTCTTCTGAGCTTCGTCATCAGGACATTCAGGGATATATTAATTTCTAGATTAAGTTGTATTCAGTAAATACATACCTCAAACTCCACCCCAGTTATTTGATTTTTAACACGAACAAGAAAATTAATTCAGAGGTGATTTTGAGTCCAGATTCAATTATGTTTAATGATCACTCGAATATATCAATTATAGAAAAATTATGTTATATGCAGTATATTATCGTAAGAAGAAATTAAATTTAAAAATGAGAATTTAATTAAGGACAGTCTGCTGTCAATATACCTGGAAAGTAATTTTTTTTTTAAATTTTGTATTCGTGTTAATTTTTTTTTGCATGAGTGCTGCTTGGTCCAAAAATTGCAATTATTTTATCCCTAGACAACTCCTAAGTTTCATTATACAATTACTTTCCAATTAAAATCTATTCTTAACCATGGAATCGCAACCGAATTATTTGTTTTAAAATACTAACAAGTATCTTTCTGAGTTTCATGATCTTAGGATGGTTATTCAGAAATATTTTTAATTCAGGATTTATTTATGTTGTAGTTCTTTTAACTCACTAAAAATCCTCCTATACTTAGTTAAACTTGACTTGAGATATAATTTTTCTGGCCATATGCTTAAAGAAGTCACCCTCTAGGAGTACAAAGCCAATGCAGAGAGTTGGCACTTATAGAAGCTTTATGCATGGCTTTAGCTATTCCATCTACGTAAGATGGTAAATGCACTTAGAAAAACACAAAAATATTTCGTAAAATCTACAACAAATTAGTCTTATTAAGACTACAAGAACAAACCACTTTTGAAACAACTACTTATCTTAGCTAGAGAAGTGGTTTGTTCTTGTAGTCTTAATAAGACTCATTTGTTGTAGATTTTACGAAATATTTTCGTGTTTTTTCTAATTATTTGTTAATTTTCTACAACGTAAAGAACTTATATATTTTTATTATTAAATGCACTTGTTCATTGAAGTTATAAGATCAATTCGAAGCCACCATACATCATCTGTCTATTCATCATATTATGGTCATAATTGTCCACAACTCTGTGAATTTAGAAGAACTTTCTACTGGCTTATCTTAGCTTGGTTTAAGGATGATAATATCATTTTATCTTGGAATCTAAAGTGATTTAGTGATTTAAAGAAATTTCATTCAATTCTACTTAGATGATATAGAATTTTAATATCACTTAATAAAATACTGACACAGTATATGGTTTCAAAAATGTTTTTATATTTACGACAATGTTTAACCACACAAAATATATTTGAAACCATATAATGTGTCAGTATTTTATTAAATTATTTACGTCAACTGGATTAGTTTTAGGTGAAAGGCCTAAATGCAGGGTCCGGCAGAGAAGTATGATGTTTTTGAAACACGTATAACTCAGCGCAGGGGCAATCTAGAGTTTTCGGAATGGTTGATATGTGACCACCCAACCTTGCCATTTTGTTGGTTTAGTCGTTATGGAATCTCTCTAGAGCAACACAATTCAATCTTGGAAGGTATGATTATGTTCCTACCCTAAACAGCATCTTTAAGTGAGTGCAGAACATCCGTACTAGAGGATCGTTAAAGCCTGAAGTACCTTGAGGTGGAGAAAGAGGTGTCAGAACTTCTGTAAATGTGGCTCGAGTTAGAATTCTGGAAGGAAAAAATCACACAGAATGGTGACTTTCTTCCATAGCTGACAAGGCGTAATGTTGATATTGGAAGAGTCTTTTTTCGGCAAGATGGGGCCACTTACCACACCTCAGGGGAGTCTATGAGAGAAAAGTTTCCAGGACAACTCATTTGATTACGAGGGGACACCAAGTGGCTCCCGCGATCGTCTCGAGATTTTTTTTCTCATCAGCTGTCCAATGCTATCATACGAGAAATTCAAGCGATTCCGGACAACATGTTGGTAGGATGCATGAAACATTTCTCAACTCGACTTGAAAAGTGTGTGAATAAGAACGGAGATCACTTAGATGACATTTAACCTTTTCTTTACCATGAATACGAAATGGTAAATCCACACCTACCTTAAAGAAATGAAATTTTGATTTAATTGAAAATTCTCGGAGTTATGATTTTTTTCAAAAATGTCTCTGTCGGACCCTCTACATTAAATTGTAATTTAATAATGTGTAGCCTGTAAGATCAGTTTCTCTTCATCTTCTGTTTTAGTTACGGAATTCCCAGCAAGGTTGTCGTTGATGTTGCTAGAATTGGTAAGTGATCCAGATCCTATTTCACTTTTGCTTTTTCCCAGCACATCGAGGTTTTTATTTGATTAATTTAAGATAAATTAATAAGTTTGGAATCTACAGCGATTTGTATCATAGTTTGAAGTATGTTTGAAAGGTTTTGATTTTATGTAAGATTTTTTTCTAAAGCCACTATTTCATGTTTCATGTTTTATGAGTGCACCTTGGCCTAGAAAATTACTCTATTGCATTCTGATATCTTCATAGTCTCATATAATTTGTTAACGGTGGCGCAGAAGATGTTTTCGTGAAGGACTAGCAAGGAAGTAGCACTGCGGTACTCTCTGGAACCAATACGCTCTGGAGGCGGCAAAGGTGTTCCTGGCTACGTTTCACAATCGCAGGCTTCAATTAAACAGTTTCTCGCACGTGTTACTTACTTGAGCTTCCACGCCACGTCAATGTATGGGCACCAGCTAGGTATGAAAAAAGAAAACAATGGAAAAATATATAAATTAAACATGGGGCCAGAAGAGTAGCGCAGTGCTACTTCCTTGTCAGTCCTTTGGCGCCCAACGTGGGGCCAAAAATGTTACCGTGGCGGAAGGATGTGTACGATTGTGTGAGAACTACGAATTGAAAAAAATGTAATAATGAAATAGGTAACTGAACTTTACCTCCGCCAATAACTTACGTCTTTGCTTTGAAGTGGAGAGCATGAGAAAGAAATACACAATAATTGAATACACGCGAAAAAAATATATATATATAAAACTCACTTAACTTACACCCGTGTTTTGAGGAGGGCTCGATCTAAATTCAGTTTCTTCCGGGAAACACAATGAATGTAGTCTTCAAATGAGGTAAAGTTTAGTTATCGAATATGTCAGCTAATTCATTATTATTACTATTTTTCAATTAGTAGCTCTCACACATTCGCACACATCCCCCCGCCATGGTAACAAATTGCATACTATTTTAAAATCTATAAAATTAGAAATTGTTTAACTTTAAACATCAATCTAGTTATTTGGTTTTTAATAACAAGTTATTCAGAGATATTTTTAGTTCAGGATTCAGTTAAGCTTCCTCAGTGAAACTGTATATATTAACTACAGGAAAATAATGTTTTGAATTGTGTATTATCTTAAGAAGAAATATAGAGGAGTTGCATGGTTCTGGCATGTCTTCTGAGTCACTTTTATAAGGATTCTTAATTAGACCTAACCTAAGACACCTTATCCTTGGCACTATATTTAAAGTGGTCACCCTTTGGATATACAAAGCCAGTTGATAAAGCTTGATAATATCAAAGTTGTGCGCATAATTTCAGTTCTTCCCATACATTCCATAGATGTTAAATGCGAATGTTTGTTAAAGTTTTAAGTTCTATTCTAGGCTACCATTCAACTGCTACAAATACGTTATATTATGGCAGTTCTGTGTTATTGTAAAAAATCTTTACTGGTCTCCCTTGGCTTGGTTTAAAGATCACTTAGAAAAAGACTGATAAGTTGTAAGGTTTCAAAAAATTGTTTTTATTGTTCTTCAACAATTGTTTCGCCACCCAGTGGCTTCATCAGGTAGATGACAAATGTGGCGAAACAATTGTTGTGGAACAATAAAAACAATTTACACTACAACTTATCAGTGTTTTTCTACGTTATACCATGGAGTTATAATATAACATATAACAGCCTCATCGACCCAATATTTGGTTTAAAGATGATTATTTGAGTGTAAGTTGGAATTTAAGATTTCTAGATTGAAATAATAGATTTTTCTTCGCAATTAAGTATAACACAGAAAAAAGACTACATTAAATCTTTACGTCCACTGTATTAGTTTAAAACAAAGTCTGGTGATAAGTCTAAATAGCAAACATGTATACATTATAATGTGTTATTTGTTAAATTTTTGCTATGAATTAAGAATTGTGTGATTGTATTTATCCTGTTTGATTCTATGATAACCAGAGAATCGTATTAGCAATAAATAAAAAAAAAAAACGATATATGCAATTGAAACTGAACTGTGAATTTCAGCCAAAATTAATATGTACAGTTAGGTACTGAGTTGAAACCCCAGGGTTTTCAGCAGTTTTTCCATTACCCCTGATATATGTTTTTGCTACTCCTTTAAATAGCAATTAGGCGCAAGATACTAATAATGCGTCTCTTTCCATAAGTACAATACACTATTATATTGTCATTTCTATTCCAAGTCTGAAGGTCTTTATATTTATGCTGGTGTCTTAAGAAAATTTCTGTCAATACTAGAGGTATTAGTTATTTCCAATTTCTGTATTTTAGGTATTTCTTTATAGATAGGTTTTGTATATTCTTTATTGTTGTTTGAGGTATAATTCCTGTCACAGATACCATATTATAATTGGGATTATTATGACCTTTTGTTGTTTCAATATTCTTTTTATTTCCTTGGTTAGAGGCAGGTATTTGTCTATCTTTTATCTTTTGTCACTGGGGCTAATCATTTCTAATACGTTATTTTGGCTGTTTTGTCTGGCTGGCTTTGTCCGCTGATATTGTTATGTTCATCTGTAAATGTTTCTGACATGTATTTATAATATGGTTGTTAGGTTTCTTGTAATTCATTGATTATAAGTTCAATGTGGGTAATTTTTGCCAGCTAATAACTTACACCCCTTGATTATTTTTGTATTTGTCTTCATCAGTTTGGCCGCTGAAGTAAGTATTCTCTGACCAGATTCAGTGGCGTGTAGCCTTTGTTTGTTTAGAATATAGCTTTGCGCTGTCCTATTTATAAAGGAATTAAGACCTCATGTTTTTAGTTAAGTTTTCGTTTAGAACGCTTAAATTTACTAATTGTGATTCGTCCTACAGATGCGTTTGGATGATGTCTTCTGTGGCTTGTTAGTTCAACTATAGTGAGTCTGCACAATGCATCCCCATCTTTTGTTTTTTAGTGGATTATCCCAAATAAGGAATGTAATATGATGATAGCGTAAGTAATAATAGCTTTGCGCAATTGTTCAGAGATTAAATTAATTGCGTTTATGGAATCTACTGTGCCTTCTATGCTGCTAGTGTCGTATTGAAGAACAGCGAACTCCACCTTCAAAATCTATGCTCTAAATTTCATTATCAAACTAAGTGTCACTGAAAATAAAACTTAAAGTGGTAAAAAAAGTAAAAGTGTTCCCTTAATTCTTAATATTAAAATGTACCACCAAGTGAACGCCGTTAAGATTCATTCATTTTATGTTTCATGTTGAGTACACCTGGCCTAGAAAATTGCTCTGTTATTTCAGAATCCTCTCATCATACAATTGTGTACTACTTTAGAATCTATAAAGATAAAGATTTTTTAACCTTAAACTCGAGATCGAGTTATTTGTTTGTTTGAAATATAGGATTTTTAAAATGATAATTTGATATTGAATAAATTAAGCAATTAAATATCTATTGATCAACGCCGTCTCTCTCTCTTAGTCAGGTTAACGAAAAGTGCACTTTGCATTTGTTTATTGAGCATACTTTAGTAGCATCTTGATATGTAGTTTATTTTTGGAAACTTCTATTGCTTAACAAAAAAAATATTTTACAAGGCACTGAAAACACTTACACGAAAGATGCAATACAATAATGGATACATAAATGATAAGAAGGGAAATATACTAGACGAAAAACAAGATATAATGTCACGATGGAAAGAGTACTTTGGTGATAGAAACAGATAGATAGATAGAAACAGAAGATAATGAAGAGGGCAATACACAAGAGGAATATGACTGTGAGAGCAAAACGATGTAGGATGAAAAAGTAATCGAAGCTGTTTAAATGTTAAAAGAAGGTAAAGCAGCAGGTAATGATGAAATAACATTAACATTAACATTAAAAATTTTATAGAAGTAATTATAAAATTATTCAACAAAGTATGGAAAGTAAAAATGACCGAAAGATTGGGAATTAGGTATAATACTGCTCTTACACAAGAAAGGAAGCAGTGGAGAGTGTAAAAACTACAACGGAATTACTCTGATAACTGTCATAGCAAAAGTATATGAAAGGATACTAGAAAAGAGACTAAAAGTGATGACCAAGAAACAACTAGAAGAACCTCAATGTGAAGTTAGGAAAGGGCGAGGAGTACAAGACTATATATTCATAATAAAACAAATAATCGAGAAGAAGTTTCTTTTGTAGACTTTCGATAGCATACTAAGGAAAATATATGGGACAGTTTGAAAAGAAGAGGAGTAAAAGGAGAACTGAGGGAAAACATAAAAAGCATCAACAAAGGAACAAGAAATGTAGTTAGAACGGGTAACATGCAATCTGAGGAATTTAAGACCAAAGATGGCTTGGAGCAAGGGGGGATATTAAGCACAACTCTTTTCAACATCGTTTTAGATGATATACCCAAAGAAAAAATAAAGAAGATAAGAATTGGATACAAAAATATGAACATAATATCAATTGCAGAATGCGCCTTCGCAGATAATTTAATAATAATGCCAAGAAACGAGGAGGAACTACAATACAATCTAGAAATATGGGAAAAGGCACTACATAAAAGAAACCTAAAAATATACGTAGATAAAACAAAAGTAATGGAAATAAGGAAAGATGAGAGAGAGGTGGATGCAAAACTAAATGGAAGAGACATAGAACAAGTAGAAACGTATAAATATCTAGGCGTAAAAATACACGAAAATGGAGTAAATAACGCGGAAATAAATGACAGACTAGAAAATACCAGAAAATTGTATTATACACTAAATAATAAATTCGTAAGAAACAATAAAATAACAATAAAAACAAAAACAGCAATATACAACACAATTTTTAAACTAATCCTGACATTTGGATGTGAAAGTTGGATATTAACATAATTGAATAGTTAAATGTAAAATCAATGATAAACAAAATAAAAAGACAACTAAAATGATTTAGACACATAGTAAGGATGAAGGAAAATAGGCAGACAAAAAACGCATGGGAGGCAAAATCAACAGAAAACAGAAAGAAAAATATGGAACGATGTTATAATGAAGATATTAAAAGAGATAGGACTGACATGGACCAAAGGAAAGAAATGACAAGAAACAAGAAGAAATTGGCACAATTTGTACATGGAATATATAATTAGAGAGATTGTTTTGCGAAGCAGTTAATTTATAACTATTCAATTAGATCTATAAAATAGATCCTTCTGTCACATGTATGTAAAATCTTAAAATTATTATTAAACTTATTTCTAAAAAACAGTTAACGGTGGAGGCTTCTACTTCGTTATACATTATTCTTCACAAATAATAAATTCTATTCTAGTTTGATAATGACAAGTTAATTTGATAATGACAAATTAAAATTGTCGAAACTATAGTCACTAAATAAAGTCAGTGTTATACAAAGTTAAAAAGTTTTTTATTTGTAAACTTATCTATGCTATCAATTGAATTTAATGTTTAACAGGATTTATAAATCTAATAATTTTAAAACAAGCTCTATTTGAAAGTCTTTGATTGACGTTAAACTGATATATTGTTTGATTCTGCCAAGCATCCAAGTCAATACAGATAAAGAAACAGAGTCCGTGATTAAAATCGTGTCTTCAATTTATTGATCAAAAAGGCTTTTCCACAGAGTTTATCAGAAACGAGGTATTTTTTTATATTAAATGAACTCATTACGCCTAATTCTTCGTCTTCTACTTCTCTATGCAGATACATAAATATGTAACGCAAGTTCTATACGTGGTAAACAGAAGTCAAATAAATAATAAATAATCTAATCAGGGTGTAGGCCGTATCCATTTCTGAGAATATGCTTGAAATGATCAGGTTATGTTACTCTAGAACTATTTCTCATACCTTTCTCTTAATCCATGTTTTGTTAATGTTAATTATTATCGTCTTTTCTTGTTTTCTTGATTAATTCAGATTGTTCCTTAAGTATTCTTTCTACTTCTTACAGTTAATACGCTTAATGTACTGTGTTTTGTTGAACGTTTTCCTTCCCTTGGATAATAACTGATTTAGTTATATATTCTACTATTAAGTACTTCTGTATAGATGAATGACAGCTTATCGAAGTTGCTTTTTGTGTGATTGACAGCATGTATCAATAATTCTCAGTATTTAACTACTTGATTTCGTTTTGGTACGTTTCTGTTTGCAATTTTGAACGGTAAGCAAGCGCGCAATGTGTTTGCAATTATTCAATATTAATACCTCTGGAAATTAAGATACTTGCTTACATTTTCAATTAAAACCATTACTTGACATACTGTTTGAGATACAAAACAAAATCACTTGCTATTTAAAGTAATTTACCAGAGTTTCAATTATCAATATAATGGTGGTACCTTCACTTCAAATGAGTTAAATTAAATTAACTGGAATAAACATGTAAAGCTTTTAATTTTATTCGATGCCATGTAAGCTTTCTTCATTACTTTCTATTTTAATTTTTTGAGTGATAGAATAGCAAAGCAAAATATTAAAGAGCTCTAATAACGTTATGAGATAAATAGAATAAACCATGTCTAACAAGTTTTATTCAGCTGTTCTAAACAAAAATTATATAATTAATATAATAATAAGTTGAGGTACTGAATTATATTATACATTTTATAACTATTTCGTCCCCTAACTGTCCAAATTATATCAGTGCAGACACTATGATATTATACAACCAACATTTAAATTTATATCACGTCAGCTCGTAGGAATTATTCAGTTGTTAATTTTCATTGCATACGTAGTCTGTAAAAAAAATATGGGACAGGAAGTAATAACACTTTTTCGAAATAGCTTTATTGTCGTTCGTTCGGGGAATATCAAAGGAGCTGTCACAGTTGCCGCTGGTTAATTTATGCGCGACACACGAGACCGAATCTGCGGACGGTAAACAGAAATAAAATGAAAAAATAAACGTCACGGGCTATTTTATAAAGCTCATTTTTCCGTCGTCGGTAGGTGGATTTACAAGAGCAACAAATCGCAACGGAAATAGACCACCGCTCCACGAAATTCGAAATTTCGCCGCCAGTCAAAACACAATATAGATGTTCGAGTGGTGTTTACGTTCGCGCCTCATTATCCCGCCAGATTTATACCATTAGTCTTGAATAGTGTTGGGTGTGGATGTGATGATTATTTATAGAGTCGAGTGTATTATGCTATATTATAACATTATTCATTTGAGCTTTTATTCTAATCATTCCATTGTTTGCCTTGAATTGATTAATACTTTGTTTATGTTTCTGGGTGGAGAATTTATATCAATCAAATCTATATTAAGTGATATATCTTAATGAAATAATAAGATTTAATAAAGTCGTCTGTAGCATAACATATATTAAGGTGCAAAATATAAATAATTTGTAATAAATATATAAAGCAAATGATGAGATATTTAATATATTAAATAAGGAAAGTTGAAAATGAAACAAATACCTAAGAAAGAGGTTCTGATTTAAATATGTAAAAACATAGTAGAAATATATATTCTAATAGGTAATTCAAAAATACGTACATACAGATTTAAAGTAATAGAATTGGCGCAGTGGGTAGGATAGTTTGCAACACCCAAGTACGATAGAGTATTTTAAAGTGTTTATTGGAATTGGCTGCCGTATTACAATATCATTACATTATTATTGTTATAATTGTCGCTGTTGACAGTTTCCTATGATTTATCGGTGATTATACACCCAAATAGGGATCTAGTCCAATGCTAAGATAATAGATGGCACCTTTAATATGTAACTCTAATTCTATTAGGTTTATTCTTATGTATAATTATATGAATAATTAATATATTTACTTACAAAATTTAATATATTATTAATAACTGTCCTGTTTGTAAATGGCAAAACTAAATTTTCCAATCTATTCACAGGAAGTCCCAAATATGAGTTGCAAAGGTCAGTATCATTATCAAACAACCCGATACTCGATAAATGTCATCCGTCCGGTTGCATTGTTTCGATGATTTATGTCCTTCTAACCAGTTGGCTGCATCAATCATTCCGCTTTAAATTTGTCACGTGACAATAGGAGGCCGCATTGTTCGCGGGGAGAATTAATTTTCGATTGTGGTCCGATGAAGAGGGGTGGGGTGGTTGGTTTTTCATGTGCATCCCCGCTTATACGCGAAGGTAATTATCGCCGAACAATGACGTAGCTGATCCGGCTGTCGCCTTTCATGAAAATCCGAGATTAAATCGGCGGAAATTAGTTGGTGCGGCCGCGGTCCTCGCGGCTTTCTTCAAAGTTGTACGTCCGTGTGTCAGGAGTTGAATAGTCTGCCATATCACGACAGGTAATTGACCATTGTGTTCCGTAATGCCGCGGCGGAAAGGAAGAAGCACACAATGCGCGTTTATTATCGAGGCTCTTTCAGCAGCCGTCATACAAAGTATGGCAACGTCATTGCGCGTCATCCAAGACAATGAATGCGGGCCTGCTGATGGTGCGAACTGTCTGACAACTTGACAGTATAATTAAGAACGGTCCGCCACGAGGCGGGCGATCACGACAAAACAATTCCGCGGTTTTAATACTCGTGACAGATATGGGTTATGATTAGGGTTAGCAATCGTGTTAGTTGACGTAAATGGTCTTCGGTTCCAACCACCTGAACTATATAATTATCCTCGTAAAACTATACCTTCTGAATAAATATAATTTATATGTACATCTGTGTCGTTATTGTTTATACAAAAAATATATAATAGTTTAGTAGTATAATATTATTTATGGTAGATATTATTATGTTAGAAATTAAGACTTCACTAGAAGTGTGTTATAAACTCTGTCACATAATTTACCATACACACATTCTTACTTGCATCTAAAGCAGCTAATCTATTAGGCTGTGGCACCTGGGGGTTAGTGGAAGTTATTTATAATGTCACAATAGGTAACATCCCCTGACCAAATTCAAGAAGTAGAAGCAACCTTGTTACACAAAACGGTTGTCTATGCGCAAATTTTTGAGGAAAGACTTGATGGTTCATAATTTAGAAAATAATAAATAGAATTAAAATTAAAGAGTATTATAACAGTAAACGGTATTTGATCTAATTTGTACACTACATGCAAAATATATCATTAATCTGCTATGATCTTACCAAAAGACTATATGAAGTGGTATTACCAATAATACTAGTTATAGTTTCTTTATAGATGGAATTATTTGTTTTCTAGAGCATGTAACGACGAGTAAGGTTTTCTTGTATACTTATATACCGGAATAAGTATACAAGAAAACTGGTTCATATTGAAAATTAATCACGGTATTGACTTTTATAAAATGAAATTGACTAAAATGCTTTTCCATCTATGAGATTTGAAAATACTGTAAAGGTTTTGCGAAAAATTACTGAACTTATTTATATCACAACTCAATACCGACTAACTACAAATCAATATTTATCTTAATATAATTATGAGTAACCAGTTGCTTCTATTTATAAGAAATGACTATTATCACATTATCACAAGTATGCTATAGTAATCTTTTTAATATTAGGTGAAGTAAAAAGTAATTAAGTGAGCGTTTTCCACCAGATGTCTCTAGTAAGCCAAATTCCAAGAAGTATACGTCTTAACAAGTCATACTATACATTTTCTACAATTTGAATTATAATACTATATTGGGAATACTAACTGTTTTCATGTTGCCTTTAGTAAATATGTGCATTTATTAAGCAACCGTGGATCCTAAATTATTTCTACATGACATCTCAATACGCACAAGATAATTCCGAATAAAATGTGTAGATAATTATAAACAAAAAAATTGAGATGCTTTATTATACTGCCGTTAGAAATGTTAATTAAAGCCTAACCCTTCCCAGAACGTGTTCATTTTTATATTATAGTAGGAAGCGGGACGGCCCTGGATATTTGTTAATTTACGCGTTCCTGGTGTGAAAACGAAAGAATTATGGGCACGAGTGGGAGTGGAAGCGGAAAGGGTAGAGAGTGCAAATTGTTGGCGATTAAAAGTAACGCTCTGTAGCGTTCTCCCCTCGACGGTAATGAATCTCGGTTCTGGATTGTGCATAATTGCAGCAGCGCGACTGTCGCTGTCAGTCATGCCATTCAAATGATCTTAATTAGTCTTCTAGCAGGTCGTACGAGGCCTTGTCGACAGCCATTATCCTGACGGCGTGTTATCGGGGCGTTATTAAAGCGAGCGCGACACCCGACGAGTAATTCCGTGGGATTGCGCATTCCATTACGTATGCAAATCGGAAAGTTGATAAAATGCAGATCCAATTTTTGCCGGCTATCAACCGTAATCACGATGGCGAGCTCGCACCCGGCAGACATGTAAACCAGACAGCTAACTGACAGCCCGACTGCGCGCCAGAGACAGCTGACAGCAACAACTTGCTATTCCGCCACATCGAATATTAGCCAGTGTTGATCACATCATAACGTTCCAACATGTCGTAAACTTGTGAGCGCCCTCTCTCTTCTGCTCCGCGCTCTCTTTCCCCATCCATTCACGTCCGCGGCACGTCCGTCAAAACTGCCACCGCGTTTCCAGGTCGATTCATAATGGCCATGTCGTCGCGAAGTACAGTTTTGACAGCATCGATCCGTTCAATACATAAAATATTGCCATTGCATTTAATTGCTATAAATGTTATATGCAGATACACATCAAATACTGTTTGTACTGATTCCGATGTTGGAGTTTACGTAAGTTTAGATTACGTAATTACGGCATAAATTAATATCTACACTAATCAAATCGTAACATATGAACATTAATAGCTCAATCACATGAATTGTTTAATCTTATTACGTAAATAAAATGAAATATAGAAGATCATGTAAAATACATACTTTGATTAAAATATGAGACATATGCTGATGGGGTTCAACAGTAACAATTTTAATCAACTGTGTGATAAAGTAGTTTACGACCAACCATCAAAACTGTAATACCATTGTCAACAATATCTGAACCTATTTATAACTTCATCTTCAAGCTAATTTACAACATAGCAAGTGCATATTTGGACTGAAAACCCCATTACTACCCAAACCATGAGTGTAGGGGTCCCCTCATTTTTATATATATTTTTAACTTTTTACCTTAATGCATGACTTCCGTATAACATTGTTCCTTCCTACATGAGAAAGCATGTTTTGGCTATAAAACTACTAGATCAAAAAATTCTAGCTGATTTATAAACTATCTTCTTAATTTAGTTTAATATTAACTGTATCCTCTTTTTCTGTTACTACACACATTTAAAATAGGATATGAAATATATTGTTTAGTAAAAGTTAAAGGCGTATTCGTAAATTAAACATTATCTTGATTACTGATGTGGATTATAGTGAAAGGGTTATACGGAATTAGTTTTCTCTTCACTTCCTTTTGTCATAATTTGGACGTTATACAGAAAGCATAATAACTACAATATATACGAGGGGGGAAATAACCAGAATCATAATTGTGTGCATCGTGTACTTGTAGTACCAGTTGGGACTTGTCGGACCTTTTCTGAGTGGACCTAGGCCAAAACTTCCAAGAATTCCTCCAGACGGTTGTAAAAGCTGTTAGACAGCGGTACGTGTTTTCCTGGCAGTTTCGTTAGTGTGCATAGAGTTCAAACTTTTTTTTTGTTAAAGCCCTAGTGCACGAATATATATCTCGGTTGCTTAAACATGATATCACAGATTTGGGCCCTGGGAGAAACTCCACCAATTCACGCTGGGCGTTTAACGTGTTTAAAAGGACCTATGGTCATATAATATGAACCCCGTTCCGACCGCCTCCTCAAAACGTAAACAATATCTTCAAAATCCTAAATCTGATCAAAAAGAATTGGCATAGGACAATCGACTAACTCGAGGACTTATTTGGGTATGTCCTACAGCTTAATTTAGCATTTAGACCATGTGGCTGGCTAAGGGATAATCACGTTTAAGCCTGCCATGAAATGAAGTGAATGCGTCCTTCATTTCAATCCAAAATGTTTTATCAAAATCACATGCGTCGAGTAATGGAGCTATAGGTCCAGAAAGTAAACAATAGTCATCTCAATGGAAGTTAATTGATTAAGCATGTCCAAATAAAGCAAGGTATAACAAATTAAATCGAAACGATAATCTGTTTCACACATCAAAAACAGTACACCTACCATTATTTTATTATTTGGAAGTTATGAAAAGGCTGCGCAGAAGTTTGGCGATGTATTCAACATGTGCTTCCAACACTAGAATTAAAGTTTAAAAGCATGCATTAATGATAACGGAGCTTACTTTGTAGGAAAATAAGGTTGTGCGTGAAGTAGTACTAAAATTATTTTTTCAAAGAAGGACTATGTATGACATTGGCATGTGCAAGGTCTGCAAAATTCAAACTCATTTTTAACCGCATATGGAGCATTTAACTCGATTATGATGACTTTAAGTCTGTCTCTTGATTGTTGCTTATTCGCATAGACCTGTGAATGCAGAAAACTTAAAAAAAGCGAATGGTGTCAAGTCACTGGAACTTAGTAGCTATTCCACGTCAACTCTTTGAGAGAAAACCATACTTTAAAATCATTTATATAGAACTATTTTCATATCAATAAATGTAGGCCAAAATAAATTGGTTATTATGGATCTACAGTTCATATAAACCTCCGCAAGGATGTATAGACAAATTTTGGCGTCGGTTTAAATTCCGCAACACACAGCAATGTTGATAGTATGTTAATACAATGCAATAATAGTAATAATAATATTAATATCTCCCACACAACTGTATCCCCCTTTACATCTTTAAAATTCACACTTTTTTGCTTTAAACAAAGCCAAAATCACCAGAACAGAATATCCATCAAAACAGCCGATAACCTTTTCAAAATAATCTTCCCCCCTCTACTTGACTATGGTAATATTCTCTGCTCCAACTCCTGCAATCTTACTATCCACAATATCCAAGTTAGTGAGCGATCCTCCCTAAGAACTTTAACCAAAATCTGCCACTCTAGCAATCCTCTACACAATCCTTCTAACCAACTCCTATATGACTCTACCTCTGTTATTTCCATCAAAGTGAAAAATTTTCCAAAAATTCCTTCAACTAGCTCATCCTACCCATTTACTGCTTGCGCAGATATCCGAACCTGATCCGAAAATACTAAACCTCTTTATTCACAATACATATTTGAATTCATCACATCACATCATCCGTCATAATCATCACTATAAGAGACAGAATACATCAAAACTGACAAATCCGGGCTGAAAGACCGCTGGTCCATAGCCATTTAACAGACTAATTCACTAACACTCATTTTATTATACATATATTATATCATATCAAGGAAATTTTATAACTCGCTTACAAAGGGAACCACAGAGAAAATATATTTAAAGCATGCTTCCATTAATCTTAATGAAATATTTGTCAACTGGTGGCGACGAACAGTTTCTCAAGTTACACCTACTCGCCCTTATTAGTATAATTGATCTGTAGTGAATGGTTCACCAATGTCTTTAAACCAGTGATGCCGTCGGCCCAAAATCCGCACCAGGTAGAAACCTTGTGCCGATGTATTGCTAATTTGACAAGATTGTGTGAATAGACGGACAAAAAACGTGTTTGTTCGCATTGAATTTCTTTTAAATGCATAATGATGATATAATTTTTTTTCAATATTTGGATCTTCTTCAAAACACTTCAAAGGCTATCCGGTAAGCAAGTAGTAGAACCGGATTAACTCTTATCACAAAATTTGTAAACTTTTTGGACACGATGAGGAACCGTCTATCTCGGGTTTCCTCTTCACCTTTCATCGAGAGTTTTGCCGTTGTTCGTTCGATGTAGAAGTCTCTGTTAACTCATAACCGAGCTAAGTACATAATAATGATGATTTTGTATGTTTAAAATTGGGATATTCTTCAAAACCCTTCGAATGCCCGTCAATATTCCAGATTAAATTAAATCTTGGTCTTTAGTTGGACACGACGATAAATCAAATTTTAGGCTGCTCCTGTTTCTTTGATGTAGGAGTGTTGAATTTGACAGTAAAATTTTGGCTATTAATATCATCTCGTCTTTAAAATTTCCAGCTATATAAAAACTGCTTTTCAAACAATCTAATTTTTCTCAACAAAATCATCACAAGTTATGGTACTATAGGTATGATCCAAAAAGTAAGTAGAAGTCAACTGATTAACCGTGTCCAAAAAATTTCGGCAGGTAAAATTGAGGTTGAGGTGTTTTTTGACATCGGAGGGACCAGATTCAGATTTTCTCTGTCAAAACCAGAAAGTAAAAAAACAATTTTGATTGGAGGTTATGAAAAGAATGTGCAGAAATTTGGCTTTGTGGAATTCCGACATCACGACAACACTCAAAAGTTTATAGCTCTCAGCATTCGCTACTTTTTGCCTCAACATACACCATTACATTAACCCACGCTCCCTCAGAATTATTCCTGTTTCCCAGGGTGAAAAGAGCTCAAAGACAGGGTAATTTGGTTTTGAAATTGGCCATCAAATATTAAAGTGTCGATTTTAATTGGCTACTAAGCAATATTGGTAGTTTTGCAATTGCGGCTCAGTTTTGCAGTTTGATAGTCGAATTTTTACTATTAACATAAACTCCTTCTTATTAAAAAATACCTTTAAGTACATAAAGACTGCACTATTAAGGATTAGTAGATAGTGGTAGATCTATATTTTCTTTAAATATCTTACTAAAAATCTTAAATACTGCCTAAATGTTGTATTAATGTGCACTCGTATTTCTGAAAAATATAAATCTAATCTAATGAAATGGTGATGTGTCCATCATAGTACTTTCCCTATATTTTTCACGAAAACTATAAGGTTTACTCGAAATGTCAAAATTATTAATTTTTATTTTTTTCTCGAAAGCTAAGAACTTTATGAAAAATATATTTTAATAAAACTTGTTCAGTTATTTATTCCCTTTAACATTTGTTTAAAAAGTTATGTAATATTTTCAAATTATATATAGGAAAAGTTAGAATAAACACAAAAAAAAACAAGAAATTTATTCTAGAACCACCACAAAAGTATCTCGACGATTAGAATAGAAATTCCTGAAAATTCCAAAAAAAAAATTGTGAAAAATAAATCTTAAAAAATGGATAAAATACAGCAACTGAAATAATTGCAATAAAATTTTCTACAGATGTACTGAGTTTATCCCTCATCAAAATTTTGTCGGAATTTCTCTTCCAAATTGCAAACATTAGTCTCAATTTTATATTCAACAATGATTTTTCCAAATTTCGGTTTGTAGGATTTTCTTCTCCAAATTGCAAGATTTTTACATATATTTTACTAGAAGTGTTCAGGAAGGTTTTTATTTTTAAAATTTCCAAGCCTTCCTAGAAATTCTCTCCTAAATTTCTAAAAAAATGTTCATCATTCCAGAATATTTATGGTTGAAAATTTCCAGTATTATTATTATTTTCTAAATTTCCAGAAATTTCTCGAAATTCCTAAACAAATTTCCAAGATTGTAGAATTTTTAAGGAACTAATATTCTAATTTCCAAAGTTTACCTTCAAGGATTTTAGAATGTATAGAGAATTTATGCTACAGATGTGCCATTTTGAATTATATAGGATTTTTTTCTCCAAATTATTCACCTATTTTACTAGAGATTTGTAGGAAATTTTTTGGTGATCATAATTTTCATGCCTTTATAGAATTTATTACCTAAATTCCTAGAATATTTTTCAGGATTCTTAAACATTTATGGAATTTATTCTACAGATGTACTTTGTCCTTCTTTACAATCAGTGTTTTTAGAAATTTCTCTTTTAAATTCAAACATTGTCATAATAATTAACAATAGTTACAATTTTTTAAATCATAAAAGCTATTCTTTGTTTTTACTTCTAAATTCCTAAAAAAATTCAAGGGTTGTGGAATTTTTAAGGAATTAATTTTATAATTTTTAAAAATTATCTTCGAGGATTTTAGAATGTATAAAGAATTTATGCTACCGGTGTGCCACAATATTATCAATGTTTTCTAGGGATGCCTTCTCCAAGTTGCAAGATTTTTCCATATATTTTACTAGTTTTCAGAATTCTTTCTAGAATTTCTCTTCCAAATTTCTAGAATATTTTTGGGGATTTTTAAACATTAATGTATTTGTATTGAATGCTTTGTTTCTCTTACAAGAAATAAATTGATTACAAAAGGAGAGATAAAAATATGAACTTATAATTTTGACGTAAGAGATGGAATTTGTTCTACAGATACTAACTTTACCCTTCGTTACAATACATTTTTTTTAGGAATTTCTCTTTAAAATTGCAAACATTGTCATAAATTTCATGAGAATCGACAATAAACTATAGTTTTTTTTTTCTAAATTTTTAGAATCTCAATGGTTCTCTATTTTTTGGAGATTTTTCGTAAATGTAAATTTTGGAATCTTTTCCCTGGTTTGTGAAATTTTTCAGCATTATTATTATCTATAATTTAGAAATTTGCTCCTTTAGATTTCTGGAAAATTTTCTAGAGGTGTAGAATTTTTTAAGAATTAATTTTCTTACTTTTAAAAATTTTCTTCAAGATTTTTAAAATTTGCAAGATTTTCCCATCAATTTTACTAGAAGCTTTAAGGAAGTTTTTTAATGACTAGAATTTGTAAGCCTTTCTAGTAATGCTCTTCTAAATTTCTAAAATATTTTTAAGGTGTCTTACAACCAAAGTTTTCTAGGATTTTCTTCTCCAAATTGCAAGATTTTCCGATCTATTTTACTAAAAGCTCTTAGGAAGTTTTTTTATGACTAAAATTTCTAAGCCTTTCTAGAATTCTTCTTCTAAATATCTAAAATATTTTTCAGTCTCACAGTCAAAGTTTTCTTGGAATTTCTTTTCCAAATTGCAAGATTATTACATCTATTGTTCTAGAAGCTTTTAGAAATTTTTTATGATGACTTTCTAGAATTCCTCTTCTAAATTTCTAAAGAATATTTCAGAAGTCTTACAATCAAAGTTTTCTAGGAATATTTTCTCCAAGTTGCAAGATTTTTCCATGTACTTTACTAGAAGCTTTTAGGAAGTATTTTTTTAGTAACTAGAAATTGTAAGCCTTTCTAGAACTCCTCTTCTAAATTTTTAAAATAGTTTTCCAAGAATTTCTTGGAAATTGATAACTAGAATTTTGAAATCTTTCTAGAATTTCTCTCCTAAATTTCTAGAATATTAATGGAATTTATTGTACAAATATACTATCCTTATCATTCTTTACAATTTAAGGTTTCTCTTCTAAATTTTAAACATTGTCATAAATTTCTTAATCTTATGAAAATAATCAGCAATAGTTCTTCCAGATTTTCATAATCTTAATAGGTCTTCTTTATTTATTTATGATTTCTCTTCAAAATTTTTAAATTTTTTTTTAATTTCCCATAATTTTCTTTCAGTGCTTTAGAATGTATAAAGAATTTATTCGACATGTCTATTAACGAACATGTCATTTTGACCTTAATTTAATCAAAGTTTTCTAAAGAGTTTGAAATTTGAGTAAACAGCTCTATCTATATTCTATTTTTTTATTTCTTACAATAAATATAATTATTACAAACTAAACATATAAAATATACACTCTACTTTCAGATGGTCCGAAGAACTTTTTTGCAGACTGCTTGCCTTTTTAGGTTTATTTTTGCTTTATAAAAAGCATTCTTTAGCATCTAAGTTTACCTCGTTAGATTTTGACGTTTCATATAAAACTTATAAATAGTAGTGACAATTTTTTTTTGATGATTAAATAATCTACTTATACTTTTATCTAGTGTGCAAACTATTCCAAAAACTATTAAATATAATGCGTAATCTAATAAACCTATTATGGCTTATGTGTAAAATTCATGACTAACCCATACATCTGTTCATAGTTATAGGTAAGCACTGTAGGATAATGGAAAAGTTAAGCACCCAAATATTTTGAAAGCGTTTCAATAATAAGCAAGACCATAATAATAATATTTCTGCTGTCACAATTTGACGAATTAAAGCTCTGCCAATATAATTCGTGACAAGCATTTTCAAGCCTTTACTATTTATTTTATTATAAACTTTTGTATCAATCAATTTTTTGGAAATATAAAAGTTACTTTTACAATACTACAGGATAATTTTGCACGCACTTTTGACCAAGAGATTTAATTTAAATGTTAAGAATGATTTCATACGCTTACACTCTCATTCTTAGCGTATGAGATCCGACTAGAAAAAAACCTTTAGGTTCTGGACGAGTCATAACAGCGATCGAAGTTTTAATCTGTAGGAGACCGACACTGCCCTACTATAAGGGTGTCTATGCAGGATTTTCTCTCATATCAAAAAAATGTACAATCTAGTGATGACAAATTTTAAGGCCTATAAAGAAATAAATCTATAAATTAAAGAAAATAGTGAAATAAAGGGGAAATAGATATAATATCAAAACTATAGCAAAAGTATTATAAGAAAAAGTCACCATATGGTAGCAATGTGAATGATACTAGCTGACTAAGGAAAAAAGGAATAAGCAGACAAAAAATAAGAAATATCCAAATAGTATTATTGAATTTTTATATTTATGAAATATAAAATGAAACAAACAATAAAATATGTAGGAGAAATTATAGATAGAGTTGTTCTCAGAGGAAGTGTAAATAAGAAATAAGAAATAGTACACGGGGATACACTAAATAGAATAAAAGTTAAGCCAGTGCAGTGGGTTAATTGAGATTAGCAGTTTAAATCAAATAAATAATAATAAAGTTTTCTAAGATTAACAGAAAAAACCCCAAAAGAAAAGAGAATATCTTCGAAACTGACAATGTATGTAAAGGGTCCGCCAATAGGGACGCGCGAAGTTTGCCGGAAGGGTGCGGCCATGTTGTTCGAGGTAGAGCTGTCGAAGTTGCTGTCGTTTGTTCAGTATATAACCCCAAATCACCATGGCAAGTTTGAGTGTCGAGCAGCACGTGCAAATTATTAAATTGTTTTACGAAAATGGGTCATCAGTTCGAGCAACGTTCCGCGCACTTCGCCCATTTTACGGTCGCGATGATCGGCCTGTAAAGTCGACTATCCGTTGATTGGTGAGCAAATTCGAGTCGACTGGTTCAGTAAACAACCAGCCAACACTGACACGTCGACGAAACGCCCGATCGAACGAAAATATCGCTGCTGTCCGTGAGAGTGTGCCTGAGAACCTGAGGCAGTCCATTTTTTGTCGTGCACAGGAACTTGGCCTTTCGGAGACATCAACTCGCAGAATTTTGCATCTGGATTTGGGTCTGCACCCGTACAAAATCCAATTGACCCAGGAGCTCAAGATAAACGACCACAGACAGCGTCGGGCGTTCGCTGACTGGGCTCTGGAGCAGTTGGAAGCAGACCCCCATTTTGGCCGAAAAATCATCTTCAGCGACGAGGCTCATTTCTGGATGAACGGGTATGTGAACAAGCAAAATTGCCGCATTTGGAGTGAGAACAACCCACACGAGGTCCACCAAGTGGCAATGCATCCCCAGAAAGTCACTGTTTGGTGTGGATTTTGGGCCGACGGCATTATCGGTCCGTACTTTTTCGAGAACGAAGCTGGGGCGGCCATAACCGTCAATGGGGAGCGCTACAGGTCGATGATAACCAACTTCTTTTGGCCTAAACTGGATGATATGGACACGGACGACATGTGGTTCCAGCAGGACGGCGCCACGTGCCACACAGCCCATGCCACAATGAACATTCTGCACGAGCGATTTCCGGACATGGTCATCTCGCGCGGAGGCGATATCAAGTGGTCACCGAGATCGTGCGATTTAACGCCTTTAGACTTTTTTCTCTGGGGCTATCTCAAGTCGCTGGTCTACGCCAACAAGCCTCTAAACACCGATGACCTCAAAGTCAACATACGCAACGCCATCGCTCAAATTGAGGCCAATATGTGCTCCAGAGTCATCGAAAATTGGACCTCTCGGATCCGGGCTACCAAACGGAGCCGCGGTGGTCATTTGAACGATGTTATCTTCCATACTTAATGGGGTCGAATACCCTTTCGAATGAAAAATAAATTTCGTTTCTACCTCACACAAAACTTGTTTTATTCAATTTTAAAGTTCACGCGCCCTTATTGGCGGACCCTATATATAGCAGTGTTAGTTATGTAATGAGATGAAAAATCAATAAGGCACAAATAAATCCTTACTAAGAAAGGTCTCATATATAACGGCAAAAATGATTCTCTAAATTTAAGAATAATTTGATTAACAAAATAGCATAGTTAAAAAAATGTGTGCAATTAAAGTACTAACAATATTTGATGGATGGAATTTACTTGCCGGAAAATTATATTACATCACCACCATAACTCTGTCACTGACCAATATCCTAGCGTGATATCGTAAATACTTCCAGAAGGATCGGATGGATGGAAATGGGGCATAACTGGCGTTCGCTAGTTTAGACTGGGCCCAACAAAAACACCGAAATCGAAAGGAAATTTTATGCGGGCATAAATCTCGCGCCAACGGTCCACTAAATTCAGCGAAAATAAAACGGAACGTTCGTTTCGGTTTCGAGATGAAACGCTATTTTGATTTACTGCCCTCGTAAAGAATGGAAACGGATGTGGGGAATGTTAAAAGGTGTCGGAGGAAATTCGAGAAATTTACGCTTTCGCCGTCGGCACTCAAACCTTTCTTTGTAGCACAATTAAACAATTTACATTGCGTGCTGCAAATACAGGATTCACGAATTTAATGAGTAGATTTACATCAAATGAGAAATAAAGTTTTTATATTCCAATATACGTTAGTACCAAATTTCTAATAGCAATTTTGATTAGTTTTAAAATCTTAGATTCTGTCAATAAAATCAAAACTGCCTAAAAACAATTGCGAATATGTAAAATTTAAGAAGAAATAGTAGCAGAAAGTATTCTTTTAACAGAAAATATTTTAATCTTTGTATGAAAAGTGTATTTCAGGAAAGTGTAACTAATGCTTTCCATTTTTATTACTTACTTATAGTTGGTGAGATTCTTGAAATAATATATAAATAAAAAATGACTTTTACTTGCTACTTATGACGCTATTTTAAAACCAATAAGTTTTTAAAGGATATAAAACAAAATCCACTTCTTATATATATATATTTTTTTGATCTTTATATTATCATCGTCCAAGATGTGTGTACAAACAAATAAATATTATTTAAAAAATATGAGGACATAATTGCACATTCAAGTTGTAATTTAATAACACTGGAAGAGAATTAACCTCGTTAAAATCGAAAAGCAAATTAGTGTTGCACGCACCCGATACGTTCCGTGTTTAATACGTGAAATTACAGCCTTCATAAATACCGGTCGCAAGTGCTGACACGTGAAATTACCAATGCCGGCCGTCAACGAAAAAGCGCCGACCGATAATTGTCCGCAATTCTACACAATTCATCGATAAAAAGAGCGTTTCTCTCCTGATGGGGCCGGCCTGAATTGTCTATAATTACGCAATTACGCAAATTTTCGCGTCAACGACTGGGAATTTCGCCAGCTTTTTTATAGATGGAAATCATACTTGCTGGAACTCCCGGTGGATGATTGACTGGTGTTGATGTGAGGTTTTTCTTAATTCCAAAGTGTGGTTTCGATGGTGTCATTTCCGTGGCTTACTTAATAGGGATACTTATTGGGATAAGTAAAAATATTAATATGGCTGTTAAATTGTCCATATAATAAATAATAATAAAATAATTTACAACTGTTTGTAGCAAACTTTTAATTGCTTTTTATAATTATAAGTGTTGATTATAGAGAAACCATTAAGGTCACATTTATTTTCTAAAGCGTTCCACTAAATTTCCCTAATTGAGTACTTAACTACCGACAATTACAGGGAACTGTCAACAGCGACAATTATAACAATAATTATTTCAAATTAATAATTCAATACTTGCCAATGAGAGTTTCTTCTTATTTTTTTGTAAGATTTTTAATTGCTCTTTTTTAATCAAATTGTTTTAACATGTTCTTCATTTTTGGGAGTTTTTCATTTGTTTTCTGTTTAGTAAAGGTTTTATTAAAGTTTAATTGTTTGTATAAATTCTTTAATTCTTTTAATAATAATATTTTTTGTTGTTCTAATCTCAACTCAACGTATGTAACAAAGTTACAAAGTGTTTTTTTATTCAAATCAACGTATTCTTGACCTGCCTCAATCTACACTATTAGGAAGTCGTATTCTTGACCTAGCCTAATGAATTATAGATTAACCTAAATCAAGAATCAGAATCGATTTAGTGTACTTTTGACGTACCTCAACGTATTTTATCTTGACCCGGGGCATTCGTGGCCAACTTCAATTAATAATACATTGGCGTAGCGTACTCTTGACCTACCCCAATGAAGCAAATGCCATAAAGATACAGGAAAAGTTCTACGATATCTGTATGAATATTTAAATACAGTTAAATTTCGAGAAATCAGGGATAAAATTGATATAATCAATGTATCTCGTGAAACGAGCAAAAATAATGTTTTAGTGACCTATAATATTTGTACTCCAAACTCGACTTCCTGTGACGGATCAGTGAGGAAGAGGATTAGCGGTTTCTAGTGGAAGAGCTTCCGTAAGAGTGAGTCTACATGCAGACAATGTTTTACGTTGTTAGTACAATTATACATTTATTTATGTAATGCATTTTAGATAAAGATTGAATACAACACAATACAATAACTATTAAAGATTATTGAAAACATTTAGAGAATGAATGTCGAAAATACTCAGGCAGTTAAATAAAAGCAATTTTTTAAATTTTATAATCCAAGGTAAACCAGAATATTCAGGTGTTGTCAAATAATAAGAAAAACAGTAAATTTTACAATTTCCAGAAATGTAGGACTCTTTTACAAAGAATTGTGCAAAATTATAAAATAAAAACTATTGGAAAATCTTAAACATTTAGTTGAAGTAAAATTATTATACCTAGTTTGAGGAAAATTACTCAAGGAAAAATTATATTCCTGTGAACTACATTTTCGAAATATTATTTACAAATAACAGAGAAATCGTACAATTTACCATGAATTTGTTTATAATCGACAATACGTATATTATAAAAATGGAAAACAAAATGAAATGAAGACCCATCATATGACAATTATTTCGTACTTACATCAACAGGCATTCTTTCAATATAACCTAACATTTGTATAACTACAAAAATGATGTTAGTTACTCCTTTGTTTATCGTCTTTTTACAACTAATTTTATTAATAGAAAAAGTAAAGGTTTATGCTTTCTAATATTAGAGGAAAAATGGTTATTACAGCACTAACTATTAATGATGTTGAATAATCTTGTTTATAAAAATCAAAAATAATGATGAACCAGAGAGTAAGCACCATGGTACATATGAAAGAACAAAAATAAAGTCTCATAAAAAAATATTTATTATGGCACACTATATCTTAATGACTAGAAAACTTCTAATAAAATAAATAGAAGTCAATAAGTTAGTATTGCATAGACTCTACACACTATCACTAATATTAGTTATTTATTATATATATTATCAAAAATGCCATTTACCTTTCGGTGTAGGCTATGAATTTTACATTACTTTGTTACAATGCTTTTATTTTATTTATTTGCAAACTCCTTCCACTCTCTTCTTTTCTTCGCCAGTTCCTTCGCTTGTTTACCTGTCTTTCCTCTATTGTTTATTATTTCTTCTATTTTGTTGTCCCAGTTTTCTCTTGGTCTTCCTCTTCCTCTTTTGTTTCCTGTTCTTGATTCCCAAATTTGTTTTGTTTGATTTGTGCTTTCCATCCTGATTAGGTGTCCCCACCAGCTGAGTTGTTTCCTTTCTATAAACTTATCTAATGATTCAATTTCCAGTTTTTCTCTTATGTCTTTATTTTTTTATTCTGTCTCTTCTCGTTACTTGTTTTACTTTTCTCAAATATTTCATATCTATTGCCTATAGTCTACTTTTATCTCTCTTTGTTAGCTTCCACGTCTCACTTCCATATTTTAGAATAGGTCTGTAAATTGTTTTATATATACTCATTTTTGTCTTTCTACTTATCTCTTTTTTGTTATTAAGTATGTTATTCATTGCATAGTACATTTTTATTGTGTTGTTTATTCTGTTGCTTAATTCGCCCTCCATTTTTTCATCTTCTGTGATTTCTACTCCTAGGTATTTAAATTGCTCCACTTGTTCTATCAAATATTGTTCTATCCTTATATTTATGTGTTCCTTCCGTTTTCCTACTATCATTACCTTTGTTTTGTTGTAGTTCATTTTCATGTCATATTTCTTTAGATGTTTATTCCATACGTTCAGGTTGTGCTGCAAATTTCTTTCATTTTCTCTTATCACTACTATATCGTCCGCGTATGCTCCTTCTGATATTTTGACCACTTGCATATTCTTGTATCCTACATTTGTTTTTATGATTTCTGTTTTCATGCTCTTCATTATTTCATCCATATATATGTTAAATAGTGTTGGTACATTTTTTCTCTTGAATGTTCTTGATATTTGCCCCTTCTATATTACCGCATTACTGTTGTTGTTGTATATATTCTGTATTAATTTGACTGTCTTGTTTTCTATACCTCTTTTGTCAAGTATTCTCCACAGATTCTTTCTTGGTATCATGTCAAATGCTTTTTCTAGGTCTATAAATCCTAGATATGTGTTTTTATTATTTTCGATTCTTTTTTCTGTGACTTGTTTTATAGTAAAGATGTTATCTTGTGTGGATCTTCCTTTTCTAAAACGGCATTGTGATTCTTCTAGTGTGTGCTCTATTTTTGCTCTTATCCTCTTGTTGATTGTTTTTTCTAATATTTTCATTCCTATGCTTATTAGTGTTATACCTCTATAGTTGGTGTATTTCGTCTTGTCGCCGTTCTTGTATATTGGCACAATTAGAGCTGTTTGCCAATCTTTTGGTATGTTGTTTGTCTCGTATATTTTGTTCACTAATATTACTAGTTTATCTTTACCAATAGGTCCCAATTGTTTAATCATTTCTGATGTTATCTGGTCGTGTCCTGGTGCTTTTCCTGTTTTCAGTTCCCTTATTATTTCCAGAACTTCATTTTCGTTGATACTCTCCGTTACTCTTTTTGTGTTACTCTTATCGCTGTTTTGCGTCTCTTGCTCATTGTCGTTATTTGTATCTAGTAAGTCTTCAAAATATTCTTTCCATCTTTCTATTATTTCTTCCTTATCCTTCAGAATTCTTCCGTGTTTATCTTGTATGTATCTCGCCTCTTGCCCTTTTTCTTTCCTGCATCCTTTTATAATTTTGTAGAATAACTTTTGGTTTTCCTTTGCGTTCTTCTCTATTGTCTCACCGAACTTTTCCCAATCCCTGGTCTTTGCTATTCTGACCTCGTCTTTTACTATTTTCCTCTTCTCTTTGTATCTTTCGTAGTTATTATTGTTTTTGTCTTTTAAGTACCTTTGCCATGCCTTTTTCTTTTCTTTTATCTTTTCGTATATGTGCTCTGACCACCAAGCTGTCTGTTGTTTCTTGTTTGTACTCTTCTTAACCCCACAAGTCTCTTGTGCCGCCTCAAGCATACTTATTTTTAGATTATTCCACATTTCCTCTACATTGTCGCTTCCTTTTACCACTGCTAGCTTGTCCTCTACTATCTCCTTATATCGTATTGCTGTTTCTTGATCCCTTAGTTTATATGATCTTATCCTGTTGTAGTTTATTGTTGTAGTTGGTAGCGGCTTTTCTTTTTCTTTATCCTGACAGTCTTTCTTAATTGTAGTTACTACTAGGTAGTGATCACTTCCTATTTCGAAACTTCTCTTTACTCTTGTATCTATTATTTTGCTCTTTCTTCTTTGTTCTGTCACTTCATAAACTATTATAGATTTTTCGTTCCTATTTACTACTTCTCTGGTGTATTTGTGAATCTCCTTGTGTTTGAATAATGTATTCGTTATTACTAGATTGTTCATCCTACAATAATCTAACATTCTTCTCCCATTATCGTTTAATACGTCTTCCCCATATTTTCCTCTCATCGTATCGGTTTCTTTTACGACTTTGCCAATTCTGCTGTTGAAGTCTCCTGCTACATACACTTCTCCAGTGGCTGCTTCGGTTGTTTCGTTTAGCTGTTCCCAGAAATGTTCTTTGTTGCTCGCTAAATAGTCTTCATTTGGTCCATATACTATAATTATTGTTCTGACTCCATTGTTTCCTTTTAATGTTATTGTTAATATTCTTGACGATATTTCTTGCCATGTTTCTATTTGGTGTTCTATGTCTCTGTGTATAATACAACCTACTCCTTCAGCTGCCCTTTTATTCTTTTCTACCCCACTATATATTATTTTGTGTTTGTTATTGGTTGTGTACATTCCCTTTCCTTTTCTTTTTGTCTCTGTTATTGCGAGTATCTCTGCATCCATTCTTTCGAACTCCTTTTCCAGCTCTTCCTCTTTGCCATGTATACTCCTTATATTCCAAGTTGCTATTCTCCATATTCTGTATTTATCCTTTTTGTTATTTTTTATACTTTTTGTGTCTCTTGCATTTGTTTCAATTTCTGTTTGTTCTTTCCTTATTTTATTTACATCTAGTTTTTTGGTCTAGTTACCTGGCTCCCCGCTACTAAACCCTTCTCTTGCTCATTCCATTTGAATTGTTCCCCTTTTATTATTATTTTCCTGTAGCCTACCCTTATTCTGTTACCGTTGGCTCTTTCCTCTCTGGCTATACTTCTAATTTGTCTTTGTATTTCTCTCTCTGTTGCGGTCATATCGTTGTCTATATATATTTTTGTGTTCTTCAATTTACTGCTCTTGGCTTTCATTATTTCTTCTTTTTTCTCTCTAGATTCAATTTCCGCTACTATCATCTCGACTCCTTTTACTTTTTCCATTTTATTAGCCTTGACTACTTTGGCTTCTACTTGTAGTATTTCCTTGCAGAACTTCTCTACTCCATTCTTTATGTTCTCTTCCCTTATATTATGTCCTTTTATCACGATGTTGTTTCTTCTCTTATCTTTCTCCATATTTTCTATTCTATTCTCTAATTTTTCGTATCTCTGTTCCATGTCTTTTTTATCTTGCTCCCATTTATCATCGTTCCTCTTCATCTCCCGCTTTATTTCTTTTATTTCTTCTCTTAATTCTTCTGCATTTTTTTTCATCTCTGACATCATCTCCTTCATCATTTCTTTCAATTCCTCCATATCTTCTCTTTCTGTTTTCTTGTCGCCTGTCTCTGTTTTGTTCCACAATTTGCTTTTATTAGTTATTTATTACTTTATTTAAAACCTTAGTCTTAAGAAAAACATATAAAAATAAATTAATTACAAAAATCATATGTAAAATTTTGGACGAAAGAAGCACAGGCGGAGTTCACAATTACAAACTATGTTTTTTTACTCAAACCCTTTTTGCACTAATATATTTGAGACGCAGGTATCCTCATCCACATCTGGAAACTTTTATATGTATTTTTTTTCGATTCTTATTCACTTTTTACGAGGAAATTTTTAGCAGTTTATGTCAGCATAACACTATAACTGTTAAAAATTGAAAGGAAATTATGAATATGATGATGATAAATCTATTGGAAAGAGTAAAATTAAAGCACCTTCGACGTTTTTACACTACAATTTATTGTATAATGTACACAAACGAAGTTTAAAATATATTATCACTTGATACAACTATAGTTTCGACATGTTTAGGTCATTATCAAATGTTGAATTTCGAAACCATCACATAGTAACGGTCGTTTCATCGAAACAATTGTATAAATAACTCGTAGAAAACATAAAAAACATGTAAAAACTGGTAGAAAATAAAAATCAAGGTATTTTAAATTGAACATAAAAATTGTTAGAATTGTTTAATTCATCGTAATTGGGTTTATTTTGTGTCCATGTGTATAATTATTGTCAACAAAAAATTGTATATTATTACGAATAAATAACATGTATAACATATAAATAGCAAATACTGCTAGAAAATAGAGTCCTGCGTGAGACATTAGGTTTGAAATGTCCGATTTTGAATAATAAATATTTGGAGAACCACCCCAATTAATTATACCATATCTATCAAACTTTCAGAGTTCGCATAATATACCATTTTTTTAATGTCTAATTTGGCATATTCTTTCAAATGGCGAAGTAAAAAATTAGATTTCTTCAATTTATCGGATGGGTAGTTAATATGATCATTTAATTTTAACTTGTCATCTATAACTATTCCTAAACGTTTTGTGGGACATCCTGTTTTTAAGTTATAGTCTCCAGACTGTATGTCAGATGTTGTTTGAATTATTTGATTACTTTTGATTAGGATGTAATATGTCTTATTTTTGTTTACATTCAGTCCATACTGTTTCAAACTGTTGCTTGCAATGCTTCGAACCCATTTGTTATGACAGAATTTTGTTATCAATTTGTTTAATAATTAGATTTGAGACATTTCGTAATTATTAATTGAGAAATTTGGATTGCTCTTAAAAATAAATAAATCACTAATAAATAAATTAAATAGTAGTGGTCCCAAAATGCTTTCTTGCGGTACACCAATAACCACCTTCAATACCTTTGATTGCATCACTGCATCATTGCGGCACTTCTTTTCAATGATTTGATACCTGTCAGTGAGGACCTTGGCCATTGTAGTACTACACCTCTAAATCCGTATTGATCTATTGTTTTAAAAATATACACTATGCTTGATGCGATCAAAGGCCTTGGATAAATCCAAACGAATACCACAAGACATTTGATTTTCCTCTTTTGTCGAAAATATAAATTTTACAGTTTTTACTTTAAGTACATTTATGTTGGTACTGGAATGGTATATTATGTTTTATTAAAAATTTTTATTTGCCTTGCAACCACATATTCATAAATTTTAGAAAAGGTTGAAATGAGGCTAAATGGTCTCAAATTTGATACGTCTTCAGGGTCTCCATTATTTATAATGGTATAACTTAATTTATTAAAAGCACAACTAGTTCACAATACTGTCTGAGCATTTTTTAATAATACATGATGATATACCATCCCTATGATTGCTGATTTTTGATGGTAAATTATGAATAATATTTGTTTATTTGAGTTGATTAGTAACAGAATTTATGTCGTTCATTTCATATAAATTTAAACTAGTAGATCCTTTGGGAGTAATATTGTTATTTGCTGTTGTCATTCCTTTAAAAACAAACCAGACAGTTTTGCCCTTATTTGGAGCACATGAAATTTTTGTGTTTTAGAACTTTTGTTTATCAATAGTGGGCGGTATTTTGGCGTATATTTAGAAATTATTTCATACAGATTTTTCAGTTTTTATAGTACAAAGGAATTGTATCTTTTTTTATATTTTGGCCTTACTGGTATGTAAGGAAAAGTATTAACCATGGCCGAAAAATGTATCTATAAACAAATTAAATTGAACATTTACGTCATTAGTGTCATATATTCGTGACCATTGCTCTGTACTACTCAAACGATTGACCAAAGTTTTAATACCAACATCTTTATTTACAGAAAAAGGGAAATAAATTTACATGTACATAATTAACAATATGACAATGATACAATATATATTTTTTTTCCTGTCAAACGGCTATCGACCCGCGGTCTTTCAGCCCGGAGTTAACTGTCTTACAAACGTCATGATTGCTAATGTCTATCGGAATTAACTGTCGGTTGTTCTTTAAACGTCATGATTACTAATGTCGTTGTGAAATGGAGAGATGAACTGATAGTGAGTTTTAATATTATTATCTGAAAATATGATTTTGATTTATTAAATTTTTACCGTAACAAAAACATAATAAACATGTTATAAGTTTTTGTTGTTAATAAGGTAAAAATTTCCGCAAATTGATCGAAGAACCCTGCTTTACAACTATTCTATTAGTACCATTGCAGTAATTTGTTATTAAATTGTCTATACTGGAGTTATTACCACATACTCTGGTGCTTTCTTTTGTTAAAATTTTGGTGTCATAAGAGCTTACGAGTGTTCTGAATTCATCGAGTATTTTATTTTCTTTAAATATTAAAAGCACCAGATATAGAGACATTAGGTTTAATTAAATAAGAGTTATCGTTTGCTAATATTAACATAAATAATAATTCCAGCTTCTCAAAAAATGATATCAGAGTTTGATGATCTGTTAATTCTTACAAATGTTGATTTTATCTTTTTGAAAGTTGACGTCAATTGCTACACATTCAAAAGCATTAATAATGGATAGGTGATTTATATCAGCTCGTTCTAAGTACAATACATTTTATTACAGTAAATAGCTACTCCTCCATGAATTCGAGTATTAAGACAAGAAAATCAATTTAAATTGTAGTTAAGATATTAGTTGATTTAAAGGAAGGAGATACGAGATAAAGTAGAAATTCAAAAATTTATCAAACTACAAGAAGTCTATTCAAAATATCAGAGTTAAAATAGATTTTTTTTGAAATATCAAGTTTTTTACATATTTGAAAAAAAATAGATTTAGTCTTTTAAGTAGGAAGAATAAAGGCTTCAAAAGTATACTACATATTTGAACATTGTGCGCAAGTACAATACGGAAAAATATTCAAAAGACAAAAGAATGTAGAGATAGGAAAATTCAGAAAATGACAAACTTAATAAATTAAGAAACAAAATAATTAAGAACGAAGTAAGAGGGTGAAAGAAAATAATTGTTATAAAAACATTAGAAGAAGTAAAATATGAAATCATAAAACTAAAAATAGATTTATCATAAGTAAACCTTTGCTGTCACAGCGCTTATTTGTTGAACACTAAAGTTTCTTATAATCACTGCAGGTAAACTGTGTGATGGTTTCCATTTCGTGATGGATATTTTCTTTCAAATGCTCCAGAAAAGTTGGTCTATTGGTATAGACGTTAGATATGATATAACTCCACAAGGAAAAGTCCATTTGCGATCATTCAGGATTGTTTTGAGGCAGATTTATGTCACCTCTCTTGGGAATCAATTTTCCAGGGCAAATTTCGCGAACTCGTGGCAGAGACATGTTGGACGTGTGTGACGTTGCTCCGTCCCGCTGGAACCATGGTTAAAGCTAGGAAAGTTTTCCAAATTAGACACCAAGAAGTTGTCTAACATCTCCACATAACGCAATTAAAATATACATTTTATTTTGGGACTATTCGAAAAAGAAAAATACCTTATAGTGTTAAAACTCTATAGTAAAATACCGTTTTCTAGCTTCAATTGCGATGATAAATAAAATAGTATAAAACAAGTCTCTGGATGTTGCTAATAAGGAAGCAATATTTTCATGTTATTATTTTCGTAATTATTACTATTACTATTACTATTACTAATTATCAATGAAATAGTCATTCAATTAAAAAAAATATTGCAACACTTTAGACCTCAATGTTATTCCTTTTCTCTAGAAAGATCTTTATTGTTTGTATTTATTTTTTAGTTTTGTATTTTCATAGTTTTGTATTTTTTTAAATTTGTACAAAATCGAAGGGAAGAAAATAAGTTGAAAGCAAAATATGTTATTATAAACGTATAAAAATCTCCTAATAAGAAGTTATGGACATAAATGAATATTTTTATATAAATTTATTTTATTATTTATTTTGAAGGCATCTGCTTCGTTGATACATGTTGAGTAATAATTAAAACACTATTATTATTTGTATAACACTATATAGATATAAACAAAGTTTAAAGTGTTTTAATTAAATTTATTTTACTCAAATTATTTTTATAATGCAATATCCCCTGTGGCATTAACCAAGGAAGAAGTTGTTTTAATCAGTGTTTAAATTTGTAGTAATATGGGTAATATTGTTGATTTACCTAAAATATTAATATTAAACTTATGCCAACATGTTTTAATAAGAATTGATGAGAAACACTTCAAAAAATCTATTTGCAATTTTTAAGTTCCAAAACTGTTGCCTTACCTATGAAAGTGAAGGATAAATAATGATGTGGGCAGAATATTTTGTCTTATGTTTAACATTGAAAATAGTAAAAATATGATGTTCCACTTGTTGTTGTTTGTATAAAGTTTTTATACTAAACTTATCTTTTGCAAATTTCGTAATTAAATCATGATTATTAATGAAACTCAGACGAATTGGTTAAATGGTTACAAAGTGATTTATTTCATTTAAAATCTTGAAAACGTATCATTAAGTGAAACCCTCTATAATTATCTATTTGATTAATTAAATTGTTGCCTTTTTTATAGCTTTGATTTTTTATAGTTGAGGCAATAATGTAACAAATAATATTACAAATTATATCCATCATTCCATTTTCATTCAATACTATTTTCAGAAAAGCTTCCTTCAAGGGCATGCTGAGACCTCAACATAAATAAACATAAATCAAAACAGTTATCCTCCTTTTTTCACCAACTCCATCCTCATCCCAATCAATCCCACTTCATCATGTTTGATAAGCAAAAACTCCCGATATCATCATCTGTACCAATAATATTAAACATATTAATTCATAACTCCAATTAGGCTCAGATTATCTATCAATACAATTTGTATTATCCGTCAATACAATTTGTATTTCCACCCAACTTCCGCTTCACATAAAACAATTCATCTTTAGCAACATTGACGAAATAACCACTGACTTGACTAATTTCATAGAATCCGTCCCTAACATTCCTGATTCCGTGGCGATTTTCATAAAATCATTATTCAATTATTATATAACACGCCGAAATACACCAAAAAACTTTCCAAATGTCAACTAACTCCCTACATCTTTAAACTAATAAAATATAAGCAACAATTATAGAGAGAATAGACATACTGAATACATGACATAAAACAGAAATTTGATCATAAAATACTTAAATGATTTATGGATAAAATCATCCATGGAAAAAATTACTGACTGGAAATTAAAAGGTTAAGTAAATATCGAAAAACTAATTTCATTCATAAAATCAGTGATCAAAAAACAATCTAAACAGGTGAATCAAAAATTATCTACATTTTTGTAAATCAAATCAACAATTCTACACAATAACAGAAAACGACAATGACAAAGACTTTCAAGATCATGTTGACACATGATATGATGTAAATCAAATCAACAATTTTACACAACAACATATGATAAAGACTTTCAAGATCATGTTGATCATGATATGAAGCTTTCAAAACTCCAAATTATCTCGAAATTTTAAAACGTTGCAAAAGTACAGCTCCCGGTTATGATGGTATTCTCTGCAGCTGGTTCTGAAGTCCTTCCTCTTACATATCCACTCGTACATCATAAGAATAGACAACAATACTCAAAATACCACCAGAATGGAAAAAAAAGATAATAACGTGCATCTCCAAACCTGACAATGATTCCCTCTATGCAAACAGTTACCGTTCAATAACCTTACTTTCTAATAAAGTGATGTACAATATACCTTGTTCTACCGTCCAATGTCAGTTCGACTTCTTAGGACACCGGTGCACAACCATTCTACTAGCCATTCTCTCCTCAAACTGCAAACGATCAGGCTTCAGAGCCAAAAAATCCTTAGACTCCATTTGACACCGAAGTCTTCTGTTTAAGTACAGTACCCTTAAACTCCCGATTCACCTATTAAAACTACTGAATAGTTTCTTAGACAACCGATCCCTTTAAATTAAAATATGTAGCTTCGTTCCAACTCATTTTCTCCTGAACAACATCTACTCCAAGGTTACCTCCTTTCTCCCATCCTAAATCTCTTGGTGTATGACATTTATCCACCCAGTCCGAATTATTTTATTAAAACCTATCCTCTCTTTTTGCCGACGATACCCACACTCCCACACCCCCACACTCCCACACTTCTCAAAGCCCTTAGTACCCTACAGGGCATGATAGATACATAACTGGTTTGCGAAATGGCGCATTTCTATCAATCCTACTTCCCTTTCACAGACTTAAGGAACTACTTCCCTTAATGTCAATAAATGGCCAAAATATTTATCCCTCCTTAATCTGCAAATATTTAGAAATAATTTTTAATAATATTACTAATGGCAATTACGTTACATAAAATAAGTTGCAAATTTACATGTAAATTTATTATGATAGAAGATTTGATAAACTAACTTTAAAAAACCGTTTCACTTTGGTTAAAGCAAAAGCCAAGAAAACGGCACAAAAAGTTCACACATCTATAAAATGATTTGCCGACCCTTACTCGCCTACTCGACTATCCTCTTCTACAACCCCAATCCTGTAACTTTAAATAACTTTTAAGTCGCAGAGAGATCAACCCTTAAAGTGCTAACCAAAATTAGATACCCTAAATTCCTCTCCTCTATTTTTATACTGAAAATTTGTGTAAACATTCCTGAGGAAATTTTTCAAGTTTCATCAAACCATTCAAATTAAAATAAACTTTACAATATAGTTGGATCAATTTTTATTACTGTTATTATATTTTTATTTATTTATGGTTAAAAGCAGAAACATTAAATTCGAAAAAGAATAAACGTGCCAGATTTTCAACAGTGTCTGTCACGGCATTATTTCATTCAACTAAATGTGATCTAAATGAAATTTGGCACGCGGATTTGCGCCATACCGATTTGCTTATAGCACACATTTTTTGAAATCCGTGAAGCGATTAATCACGGGCGCGGCATTTAGTTGAAATATTCCGTTGTCACTATAAAATATTAATCAAAGCGACGCGTTCGCACAAACAGCGACAAATCTACGTTCGCGGACAGAGAAATGGCATCATCAAAGCGGCCCCTGCTAAATCTCCATCCGCGGATTATTACTGCACGAAACGATTGAATTATACATTTCCTCCAATTTTTTGCACATGTTTCGACAATTATTAATCACTTTCAGTCCGCCCAGCGGCCTTGTTTTCAGTCTGACACACGCGAAATTTACGCAACCGTAAAATTTCTGTCGTCGGCACCGTCTGAAAGGAATGCTAATAGCTCCTGTCGCTGCACGGTTTTATTTATAAACGTGGAAGCGTCTCCGACGACGGAATTATGCCCCCGGAGCCACTTATTCCGATAATAAAATAAATAAACAAACAAACTGCTTTGCTGAGGAGCAAAGGGGGGAACTTATTTAAAATGCAAATGGGCCGCCGGTAATTTATCGGCGGAAAAGAGGAAATCATTTGCAGCCACTGACGTGTTATTAATAATTTATACAATTACGCTTGATAAATGGATGTCTTTATCATTTGAAAGGAAATTATGGCCATATTTCAAGAAGATGGATGCGTTTGATCTCGTCCCCTCTGGCCGCGCTTTATAATTCGCCCCTTGATGGATGCCGAGGATCGGTTTACGCCTGGATAAACGCCGGTCGATTAATGACGCTCAAATTATTAATCTGCATGTTAATTAGGGATCGATTACCGAAGATTTTCGAAAAAACTTTGAATTTTCGCAGAGCTCACGCCATCTAGCGCAACGCGACCCAAGCACGCAGCTCGGAACGGAACCTAAGAATGGCTGCGTAACAGGGAACTTTTTACTCCACAAAATGAAGTCTGTTGAGTTAATTCGAATAATATTGTTGACGTATAGGATAACTTTATTAATAATTATAATAAATATACCTTTTTAACTTATGTTTATGGATCTGTTTTAATGTTTACTGCTATTATATACTCTTGGTTGAAAATAGTATTTCCAATTAAAAGAACTTAAAAACTTCGTTAATAATTTTTTACTCTAGAAGTTAAATACTTGTAAACATTTAATCTCGCATGAAGCAAAATAAGAAAGCTTCCACATCAACTTTATTCAATAGATACTGTTCTTAAAGTGTATGAAAAAGAAATTCTTTCATTAAGCCAATTTGTATTTTTCATATGGGCTAAATTTTAAAAGTATATATTTTATTTATTCAGTGTGCTTACATAATATTCAAATATTAGGTTTTCGATTCTAATGAAATTTCGGTCATACACGAAAAGTCTAATCATTGTTAATAATTAAATAATTAAAAGCCGTGCCTTTCTTTCATCGCAATAAGTGAATAAAATATGTTTTTAACTTAATTATAACAGTAAAAATATAAACCTCATCCAAAATGTAATAAATGAATAACGCCATGAAACCACAATAGTTTTATTATATCTCAAAACACCCAATTTTATCAAATCTTCTATTGAACTGATTGAAAAAACATGTTATCTAATTAATAATACGTTGTTTATTTTCAAATTTTATTTAACTATTTAAGGTATATACTTCACCGAAGAAGCTATAGTGTGTCGAAATATATGCCGCAGTTTCGGCATTAAATCTGTGAAATTTTAAAACAAGTCTTTGATTTACCTTATATATTAAGATATTTGCTATATATTTTGGTTTTCATCAAATAAAAATTATATTATAACTTTTATAATAAACTTTTATTAAAAATTAATACTGAAATAATTTTTCTCAACATTAACGTTTAAGAACTACCAGAAAATTATAATTCAAATTCATAAAATTTTTCATTTGTGTAAATTTATATGATGAAACCGATCGCGAACTGTGTATTAGTTTGTTATAAAATATGCGCGACTAATTGTGGAAAGTTGAAAAGGGAAAACCCTGGTTCGAGGAAGGAGAAAAGATAGGCAATAAGAAAGAGCAACTTACATTGTAGTCTTCATATCTTTTCTACAACATTTCGCCATTTCTCTGACCATCCTGAATCCTGTGAAATCCATGTATATCATATTTCATGGTAGAATTGGACGAGAGTTGAAGCATAGGAATAATGACACAAGCATAGACACAAACACAAGCATAAACACTATATTTTTAAAACGACGAGTCGTAGAGTAATTTGTTTATGTACAAAGGTAATATTAAAAAATATTAAATCAAACATAACTAAGACTTTGAGTCTCAATGATGGCAAAGTTATGCGTACTTGCTTCAAAGGTTAAAAATTATTACACGACATAGTCTGGGAAAAATGATTACACCAATTACTAAAAACTATACCAATCTAAATATACTATTATTGTACTACTACAAATACAAAACACATACGCTTGAATTAACTAAAAGCTCTAATAATAATAAATAATAAAACAATAAACTCCGGTAGTTAGCGAGAATAAGATAGTGCAGCTACTTTTCGTTATTGGAATATAATGAAACATTACAACTACTACTAACAAACAATTACATATAAATACAAGGATGCATAACTTAAAACATCAAATTAGTTATATAGTTAATTATTTAAAATGAAAGCACTTATCTTTATGTGAATTATTTTTTGTCTTTTATAATTACGTAAACAATTTTCTCTACGACAGGAATGACTTTAATTTTAAATTCACCAGCATATTTACCATTGGGAGAGAATCGCGTGGTTAAACGCGCACACGCGGCGAAATTACAAGTTTTCTTTTGTTATTTTAAGGTTGGAAGATAATCCAGATTTACACGAACAATTAAGAAAACTTGCACGCGCAAACTAACCGACGATTAATACATCACTGAACTCGTCGATTTCAATAACGTAGGTACTTATGCATCGTTGCAAAAAAAGTGTGGCCAAACCACGTGCGCATTTGTTGGAAGTTTTTTTGGCCGTTCGGTGACCGTATCTTACCTCTAGGAATTATCCCATTACGCACATACTATCTTTAAACGTGAGCTTAAAAAGGAAAATATCAATTTTAGTAGCAAATACAATTTGGTATATAGAGGAAGAAAGTAACTATGAACAATTATATTAAAATTAATATTTTTCTCAAACTGTTTATTAATATACCTTAGTATAATTTAAATAGTAATATTATATTCAATAAAATTAAATTCATTATTTGAGACAAGAATTTCTAAATTTTTTATATTCTGAATCTATCATGATAAAAAATTGTTGATTTTATCCTAGCTTTACTTTTATGAAGCAAAAAACTGTTTTAAAATTATATTACCTATTTTTTAGCAAAATTTAAATATATTGAGAATTCGCTCTATTTTAATATTTTCATTCTAAATTTTGTTTAGATTTAAATTTAAATATATTAATAATTCCCTCTATTTTAATATTTTCAATTTGAACTTTATTTAGATTTAAATTGAAAGAAATTACTTTGAGTTTTAAAAATTTAAAATTTCTGATATTTATAATTTTAAAATGAATTTTCTAATTAAACTACAATCTATATACGGCTTAGACTTTTCAAGAAAGGTATTAAATTATGATAGCTTCGTCATGCTGAGTCAATCATACATATGCATATTATTTAATGCCAACTATTGGTTAAGAACAAAATTCAGAGGACCTGATTTGCCTTTGATTTTTTCGATAATATGGCACAGCGAAAGTTTAACGTTATAGGCCCTGAAGCAAGGCAAGGACTTTGGTCCACTAAGTTTGTATTATTATGACTTGCTCTTTTTGTAGGCTGACAACTACTATTGGAAGCAGTATGTCCAACGAATGTTCTTTAACTTCTCGTTAGAAAAGCCGATGACAAAAATAAACATATAATCAACGAAATCGCATCATCATTTTGAAGAAGAATTAAGAATACGTTTATGTGTGGACATCGGATATAAACGATCCCAAGCATCAACCATTTTCAACATTTTAACGATTGTTATAGCGGTTGCTTCACAAAATGCCAACGATATGAGTTTTCAGCTATGTGGAGCTGAAGACAATATTTTACATATTAAAAATATAAACCACGGTTTATGTGAGAAAAAAAATACATTATAGAAATCTAGAAACTCAGTCACATCGCCTAAACGAATGGGAGGTTATCCAAATAAGGTAAAGATCAAAATGGACAAAACCAACAAACAAATCACTAACGTCACTCATAACCTTTTCGCAAATTCTAAACTGTTGACTTATTTTCACATACAAATACAGTATTTATTTACAACTAATTATGCAAGTTTAATTATTTCACACTTTCGACCCGGAAATGTATTATCCTGCAGTACATGGTGATTCTGCATTGTAATTCCATCATACATTTTATCGTTTGAAAGAAGTTTTCTGAATACCACTTGAATTGTAACTAAGTACAAAATCTCTTATACGTCGTGCTAAGGGGTTCTACCAAAAGCAGGTGTTTCCGAGAGCCAACTGACAGATTGGAAAACTCGACGGATTCCGTTTTGGAACAAAAATATGACTTGCATATCTGCTCCAGTTCTCCTCTTCATCTATCTAAAACTAATACCAGTGTCAGCAACGAAGTGGGAGATTGCCAAAAGAGGCACAAAGGAAGAGGACAGAAGACTTAAGTACTGAAACAATGTCCCAGGCCTCAATCAAAACGACCCATCAAACTCGACCATAGCCATAACGTGCTTGAACTCATAAGGAACGCCTTGAGAACTTATACAAGACTCATGACAGGGCATTGTACCCTCCGGTACCATTTATGGAAAATGGGAAAAGAGGAAAGTGAACATTGCAGATTATGTGATTCGGCATAAGAAACGAGCGAGCACTTACTCACTTCGACAGGGACCGATTATCCCACGAAGAAGTGAGTAGCATCACCCCCAAGAAAGTTATCAGGTTCATAGAGGATGTGAGACTGATTACGAAGTGATTGGTTAAGGGCAGAACAATAAATCTGATAGGTCGCAGTTCACCTTGCAAAGACCCTACGTAACCTGTAGTACCAATGTCACGGTTTTCGCGAGTTTGATTTTCATTTACAGCATGGATCTTTTGCGGTTTTTCTGGATAACTTATTTTAGACAATCTAACGTTCACTTCACAACAAAAAATATACAATATCATAAGACCGACACCAGCGATTACACTATCAGAACAGATTTAGGCTTAAGGGTGCCCGCCGTGTAGTTTGCTTATATTCACTAAGCGCAATTATTCAACAACCGAGAGTGGCGCATTTGCTTTTAACTGGAATCATCATAGATTGAGATAATTCCTGAATGCAATACCTATAACAATTTATACGAATCATAAGTTGTTCATAGAGTTGTGGAATTTATAATCACCAACTGGGTCTCATAGGCACTACAACTATTTATATTTTATGGAAATGTCAACAATATTGCTGTTAGCGTAGATTCAATCACCACCACAGTTTCGTCTATTTATTCTCTAATTACTCATTAAATCCGTTTCTGTTGTTTCTTTCCGCCTTTAAAACTCATCAAAAAATCGAAGATATGAGTTAGAAGTTCAATAAAGGATTCCTTTAAGAAAGAAGCCATACCCGTACTTTATGATGCATCATTCGCCGATTATTGTTGTTAATAGATCAAAAATTAATTACTTTTAATACTATTGACGCCTCCTTTTGATGATTAGTATAACTATGGTGACAACGCTGTACAAGATCTATTCAATAAAGTTAGAACGTCGAGAGACGTTGAATGTGATAGGTATCCATTATTTTCCGGTGCAAAAAGTCAGTGATCTGGCACTATTGCCATCTCCCCTTACAAAATCCTATCAGTTTATGGGCTCAGAGAAATCGGACAATACGTGTCATGAGTTTGTGATTAGATATTAGGGATATAGGAAAGCAAAAAGAAAGTTAATTTTAACGTTGGATACATCCATTTTCGTGCATATCAGAGACAAACAATCGTGGAAAGATGTGTAGAATACTTTGAAGACATTGTATGAAGACATTGGATTTACAAGAAAAATTGCTCTCCTGTCGAAACTAATCTCTATGCGCTATAAGAACTGTAGTTCAATGGAATAATAGGTGACGCAAGTAATCGAAACTTCCAGAAAATTGGACAGAATAGGATTCAAGATTAGTGAAAAATAGAACGGCTCACTTCTTTTGGCGGGCTTGCCAGAGCGTTTCGCGCCGATGAATAGCCATTGAACACTCGGGGATGGCAGTGACCGCTGACCAAATCAAGTCGAAGTTACTTCATATGGAAATTATTACAAATTAATTACACACCCGCCAATCTCGAGGTGAAGAAACATAGAAGAAGCCAGAGATGTTTTTATTTACAATGTATATAACGGGTGTCCAACAATTATTGCAGTCCCGGGTGGCTTTGGAATCAAAAACATATGTCGAATCTTACATGTGCCAAATAAATTGAACTGACATTTTAAATATGTTTATCTACGATCGTACAGAAAGTAGATGCTTTTTGCATCATTTTTCATTGTAAAAGTGGCCTTTTAAAGCACTAGTGCTTTTTTACGTTTTTAGTGCACGGTAATGTCAAACTTTTTTTATTGCACAGAAATATCAAATTTGACAGATGAATGAATAGCACAAATTTTCGACGAAAAACTTATTTTTTTTAGTAATTGATACAAATAACTAATAAATTATAAATAAAATATATATTACAAACCAAATGACAGATTTAAGAACTCTGAAGATTTCAATTAATGCAAGTCGAAGCGATTACAATAAAGCGAACATTTTTTCCATGAATAATAATGGCGGCCGACGTTTGTGCAACTTGTTTACTGCTTGCTAAGTAACGCCTTCATTAGTGCACTGCGGGTAAAATATGTTTTCATTAATTGAATTATTGAAATGACAGTAAAATATTACTCATAAGAATATATTCTTTGAAATCCTTTACGATCGAAGATAAAATTTTGTAAGGCACACGTGTAAAAAGTTTCTTTATTGCACTCCTGGCTTTAAAAAAACTCGCTCGTTCCTCGCTCGTGTTTTTAAACGCCAGTTCGGGCAATAAAGCATCACTTTTTACACTTGTACCTTAAATAACTATTAATTAAATAGGTTAATTTTATGAAGTAAGAAACGACGTTTTCATGGCCACCCGGGACTGCAATAATTGTTGGACACCCGTTATATGTATTATATCTATATTATATTATAGTTGTAAAAATATGAATAAAGATTTTAATTTCAACTAAAAAAAATCTAAACAAACCAGAGGAACATTTTGTGGCAACTACAATGGACTCAAAAACATGGCATAGGCAATTCGGTCACACAAAATACAAAGACCTCTTACTTACAAATATTGTAGTTAGTGGCATGGATAATGGTAATTATTGGTAACTTTACTAATAAGAAAAATTGTAGAGTTTGTTCGAAAGGAAAACCTTTTAATCATATAGGATCACGTGCCACACAGTTATTAGAAGTCATTCAAGCTGATCTGTGTGGGCCAATGGAGATTAACTCACTAGGTGGTTCAAGATATATTTTATTGATGATTTTAGTAGAATGTCATTTGTTTATTTTCTCAAACATAAGAATCATATACTTAGATATTTTAAGGAATTTAAAATAATGGCTGAAACCCAAACAAATGTTAAATGTTAAAATTAAAGATCTTAGAACTGAAAATGGAGGCGAATTTTGCAGTTTATCATTTAAAAAGTTTTTAATCGATAATCGATATTCATCAAAAGACGAACACCCATGTGAAAAAATAAATCAGACACTAGTATAAAAAGCTCGTTGTTTGCTATTTGATGCAAGACTTGATAAAACCTTCCGAACTGAAGCTGCAAATATAGCTACAGAATTATGGTGGCAAAAACAACCTGATGTAAGTAATTTGGAACCGAGGTTATGATGTTAATACCTACTTAAAAAAGGCGAAAATTTGACAAAAAATCAAAGAGCATGGTATTAGTCGATTTTTATAGAAATATAAAGGGTTTTAAGTTATTTGATCCAATAACAAAGTCAATAGCCGTGATATTATAGCAAATGAAAGAACATCAAGAAGAGCAGACTCTTGTAATTTAGCCTTGGAAAATGTTGTGAAGAAATATCACCTTTAGTGGGGGATACAAATGAAAGCAGCAGCATCATGGAGGAAAATGAAGTGTTTTCAGGCAGCACCATTGAAGATGATCCATTAGAAGACTTGGATGGTTCAGCTCCGCAGACCAAAAAAAATAAATTTTGACGACTATGTAACGTATGCATGCCAAACCGGGCACTGACAAATGGAAAGAAGCAATTGACACCGAACTGGCATCCTTTGAAGCAAATGAAGCCTGGGAGGTGGCGGAAAGACTAAAAAGTGCTAGGCCTGTAAAGTGAAAATGGGTATTCAAGAAGAAGTTTGATTGTGAAAATAATGTGGGATACAAAGCTCGGTTAGCGGCCATAACTTATAATTTTTTATAGATATGTCAGTTTGACATCAGAATAAAAATAAAATGTGCGCAATTGGTGCAAAAAGGATCCACTGAAGAAATTCAAATGCGGCATTGGGCTGGAGTGGAAGAACATTCTGCCGAGTGAACTCCCCCCCGCATCTCTTACGTCAAATTTATAAGTACATATATGTATCTATCCATTTGTAATAAATTTATTTATTGTAAGTGAAACAAAGCATTAAATACAAATACAAAGGTTATACACATCTATGGAAAATAACTTGAAATTGATCAAAAGTGAGATACAAAACGATATTGAACTTCAACAATTAATAGTTGGATTCATGTTAAGTACATCAACCAGACATTTCTTTTTGTGTTAGTTATTTAAATCAGTTTTAATAATTGTTTCGACGAGTCATATCAGAAATGTGCGAAAAGAATTCTACGCTATTTAAAATGTACCAAGAACTATGGACTAACATATACAAAGACAGAAAACCTAAAATTTCGACGAATGTGTTCGACGAATTTTTAAGAAGTGCTAAATGTATAACGAGTTTTTAATGATAATCAGAGTGGACAAAAATTGTGTGTTTATCCTGCATTCCACAAACGAGACAAACACATTGATATAAGGTATCACTTTGTCAGAGGGCAATTTAGTAAAAATCAAATATCATCAAACCAATGAAATGCGTGTTGATATTCTAACTAAGAGTTTGATTTTAGTTAAACATAACAAGTTAGGTATTACAAATGTTACTGAGTAATGTATTTATTTCTTTTTGATCTAGTGGTGGTGTTTTTAATAGATCAAAAATCAAATACTTTTAATACTACTGACGCCATCTTTTGATGACTAGTATAACTATAGTGATAACGCTGTACAAGATCTATACAATAAAGTTAGTATTACGAGAAACGTTGATTGTGATACGTGTCGATTATTTTCACCTCCACAAAGTCAGTGACCTTTCCTTACAAAATCCTATCAATTATGCTAAAGTGTAGGCCATACTCTGTAAATACAGAAACACTTCTTCAGGAAACAGATCAGGAATGTCATCATACCATTTTCAGAATTGCTGAATGAATGTATATAAATCCTAATCGTTGGAGGCATCACCGCTGAATGAACCAAAATTTTTGAGTTAAAAATTTATAAAGCAAAAAAATATGCATTGCGCAGTTTATAAGCAAATTGATTTAGTAAGCTCTACTTCCTTTGAATATCTACTTTATCTAATATATATGCTCAACTTTTGTCTAGATAGAAGAGGTAATAAAAATACCAAACTTGCCATCTTGGTAAAGAATTAGTGCGGCCAGATCAAATCCTAATTATCTGTTTTGCTTTGCAAAATCTGTCAATTAATGAGACAAATCCTCGCCTTCTCTGAGACAGAATAGTGAATGCTCTACAAGCTCAGGCATTAATTGAAGACAGTGTCAGCAGCCCAGAAACTAGATCTCAACCCAAAGATTCATAAAGTGAATGAAAATCAGAAAACTGCAGGACATGAAAAGCAATTCATGAAGAAAGTCTTTATTATGAAGTTGGGAACTTAGTGTTAGTCAAACACATCTGATATAGAGAGAAAGATATTTTTAAGACTAGCATACTAATTATACTTTCCACCAATTAACGGATAAATCTATACCCGGTTTAATACTAAGCCCTCATCGCATATTACGCGAATAACAAGGGAGTGCAATTAATGGTCTACGTGAGAGGTGCAGAAGATCAGAGAAATTATATAAATACCCAATCAAATTCACTACGAGACTTCTTGGGCTGGACATTAATTCAAGACTTATAGCAATCTTCTCTACCTATAATTATTTCAAATAATCGCTTTTTTGCTGGAATACCTGGAATATCCAACCCAAGCATCGGAGTTTATAGGTTAAACCTCTAGATTTTTATAATATTCTATGCCTTACGAGGCTCCATAAAACACGAATTACATTAATTGAAATCACAGAGTTTTTAAATATTAATTGATGAAAAGTTCTTTATATGTTAAAGTAAAAACACTTTTATAATATTCAAAACACTTCAATTGTTTAGTCTCGCAACAATTGTTTCGCCACACTGGGGTTTCTTCATGCGAATAAATGGTCCCCAGCAGATAAAATGGTAGTTTTGTAAGTATCACCGATTTTCAAAAAAAGTGTTCCTCTAATTCCATTAGCAATATTTTTAAAAATTCTAAAAGTTATTGTGTTTCGAACAAGATAAATATTAGCTCAGGTATTTGTATGTTTATTATCGACGTTTAAAACAATTTTAAATTTAAATTGCTTTCTTTATCGTAAAAAAATATTGTACAAATAAAGTTGGGCCTGGTATTAAAAAATCGTTACTGAAATTTTGGTGTGTCGGACTATACTTCATGCAATGCTCTATTTTAATTGCGTAAAAATTGTTTAGTACCAATAACAAACAACATCGAATTTTCGTAAATGGCCACATATATAACATGTTTAATGGCTTACAGTAACAGGCTAATCAACGACCTCGATGGCACTTCAAAATTTATTAAACATCAGAGCGAATCGTTGCTGGTGGCTACATCAACCCCTTTATTGCCCTAATTCTGGGCTGTCACCAAATGTACAAATGTAGTTGAACCTCGAAGCGGAAGCCCAGCAACTATTTCAAAAATAACGTCGGCCAGCGGGAAATGGGAATTTTTGATTCGATGCAGATGCACCGCCATAAATCAGTCGATTTAAAAAAAGGGGCACTCGGGATTTACGTAGTCTCGTAAATCAGCACGTTTGCTTGCGGCTGTGACGAAAATAAAATTTAACAAACATCATTAGCGGCGATTCAGAATGAGTGTGCGTGATTCGTTGCGAAAGAGACAGGGATAATTTACTGCAGCCATTCAGCTGCTATTGCAATAATAAAATATTACTACTAGCAGCGACTGCGGACATACATTACGGGCCATTCATATAAACATTAACAGTGCTGAAGTAATGGCCGTCGAGATGGAGATAAATTAAATGAGAGTGAGTTAGATGAAGGTTGTACTTATGCGATAGTGAAATCATGTGAAGTATCACTGCACGAAAATATCTCAAGTTAAAATTAACATGACCTTAGAAAAAACATAATGCATTATCATAGGAATCGATTTATGTTTGATATATGAATAGCAATGAGCCAATTGCATATAGATAATAAATACGTTCAACGACCATACACGTAAAACAACAAGATCATAAATAATAATTCCATCCAATTATAGTAAGTAATCTCTCAATACACATTCAATTAGTAGTAACATAGACTAATTAATACTTGATTAGATAATGAGAGTCCATAAACGTCGCCCTAATTCAAGATTGCGGCCGGCCACTTGGCTTCAGGCGGCCCCTTGAATATATTAAGACTTTAAATATATGTCATTGTCGACGAGCAGCCAATTATGGGCGAGATAAATTGATCGCGTTACGGTATCATTAATTTTTCACCAAGTATCGGTAGGTACAAAAGTGGTCTTAATTAATCTGAACTTGTATAAATTCGCATAAATTAATACAAAGAGAGTAATTATGACGGATTAAGTTTATGATGATGTGTAATTAATGTGTAGAGTAGTCTTTATAGCTTCCGACTGATTGAATTTTTAATAACACCGGTTATGCTTTGAAATTCACTATAATTAATAAAATAGCACTTTTTATTTTTACTGGAATTCATGTGTTGATTGTTAATATATTTGCCTGGAGCGGAGGACTATAATTTATGCAGCGATAGTTGGACAGATATCAGGAATAATAAACAGCCATTAATATTTTTATGCATATGCAAATGGAATGGGAATGGGAATCATTACGAAACGGACATTAATGAATACGGCATTAAATATAGTTGTATTATTGAAATAAATTACACGCGTACACGAATGCATAATGAATGTGTATGTGCGCGATTCGAACATTTACAAATTAAATTAACTATAATGTTGAACAAAAATAATAATTAATAGCTTAATAATACGGAATCTTTATGTAATCCATAATAATTTAATGGCAGCAGGAATGATCGCGGTATAATTTACGATAATTAAATCTGTTAATTAGGCTCCTAGAATATTAATGTTATGGATATGTATACAGCCACTGTAATTAACAGTGGGCTTGTTATGTTTTAATTAATACCTTTCTCTGGTAATAGGTCCGCAAGTAATAAACATGGCATGTTATCAGGCATGATATACAGTTTATTTTTGATTTATGGCCGACTTCCTGCCGCACATTCTCACACCTAACATGCACATACATTCTAATCAGGTCATATATTTTAATAATGCGTTTTTGTTCGTTTGCCGCTTTCAAGTGCTTATTGCTGCTGTTGGGTGCGGATACACAATTTACATAACAATCCACCACTCAGGGGGCCTACCGAATGCTTATTATATATTTATTATATGGGGCCACTTTTCATACCAACAAGATACTTTTGTACGGAGCACCCCTTGTTTATTCAACTGTTACACCCTTGAATACGATTTTAATTATGATACCGGCGAAGGTCGCGATCGTATACGCATTAAATCAATTATTTAAGCAAATTTTATGCCGTAATATTTCTATACATTACTTCCCTGTCTCGAGTAGGTATTCATTATTATATTTAGAAAAATGAGATACTTTTCAATGTTAAAAAAAACATTAAAAAGTGTATCATTGTTCCATTAGCTCTCACACATCAACGGTTAAATATTCCTTATTATTATATTTTAGAATGCTTATAAAGCAATTATTAATAACTAATTCCAAATGTATATATTTAATGAAATAAGAATTGCATACATCTACAAGTAATTAATAGCGCTTCCAATAACGGGATAATATTTTAAAGTAACAAGTTCATATATACACACATAAATAAACTAATATTGTAAAAACAACGTAATCGATATCCAATATAATAGTAACACTACATTCAACAAATTCTTCAATAATATTAAATGCCTTTGTTTTGTTTAATTAATTTATCTAATTTGGCAATAAATTATATAAAAAACTGCTGTGATTTATATTTGAGGTCATTATTTTGTAATACATTTTGAATAAGATAGATTAATCTATATTGCATCATAGTTTTACATAATTTTATGAATTTGATAAGAATTGATAAAATCTTCAATTAACAAAATGATCCACTACCTTCTCTCTTTTCATTTTCACCTCAAATACCCCAAGCTTACAGAAAAAATATATGTCCAACAACGAATACGGGAGGAACACTCAATTTTAGCCCAGCAGAGCTTGAATTCTGTCATTTATTCGCCAAAAGAAGGCAAACCGTGTAAAATCCTCACCATCAACCCTCTGAGAATCCCAGACAATATAGTTTACTATAATTTGATATATTAAGAGATGTTAGCGAATCTCTTTCAGTAGTAAGAATTTTATTATTATTAATATGGAGCAAAAGATAAATAAAAATTTCTGTTATATCCTGGTTGCTTTGTAAAGAGAAGGTGGTTATTTACAAGAAATCGAATTATTGGTTCTTTACTGCAACAATCAAAAACTTATGAGAGAAGGATGCAAAGTTGCCGAATTTTTTTTTGCCTTATTCTGCTTCTGCTGATAAGTAGTTATCACAAAAAAGTAATTGTTCTAGATAATAACAATATGCTTCATGTACGGATAAAGATGCGAGCAACAAATATTGATGATAGCAATATATATATATATATATATATATATATATATATATATATATATATATATATATATATATATATATATCACTATTATGTCAAAATATCATCGCATCTAACTAATTTAAAAGAAATAGTTTTACAATGATTTTAACATTTTCATTACAGTATTTAATAACATTGTCCTTTAACTTACTAAAATAATCGAATAGTTGTTATAAACAGTAACATATTTTACCTAATAAGGTATTGTGGTCGTTTTTTTTTTTAATATGGTCGTTAGTTTTTATTCCTCTTGCTTTTAATGTTATACCTAAAGTAATATTTTTTCTCTCGAATTATTACCGAGTTAAAATATTCCTTAATTTTTAAAAGTTAAAGCGTTTTGGATCCATACTCTCCTCGAATTCATGTAACTATTATTTCGAATTAACTTATTTCTTCTATAGTTGAAATCAGCGATTAATATAAAAAAAATATTTTATTTTTAGTATTTTTAATATATATCAAATTCTGAATATGTATGCTTTTTATACCACAATTTTATACCAATTTGTAGTAGCCGTTGAGCGTCGTCATGTTTGTTGAGATTATCAGTATGTTTTTATATCTCACTTAACCTACGGATAATCATACTTGTGAAATGGCCTATTGAAGCGTTGTTCGGAGGAACAAAAAATATTTTTCTCTGATGCTCTTATGTGAGTAGAGAATAATAGCGGGTTCTGGGACAGGAAGTAATCCCAAGGTCATAAGTGCCATAAGATCCTATGAGTGGGAGTGAGATGGAGATAGTGGTACCAACTGAATTCGCCATAAGAGCGAGTAGCTCTGTGACAGTGGTGCCAACTCAGAAAAAATACGTGGCGTGGAATTTAAAAATACTAAATATGTGGCGCTAATCATAATAATTAATTATTTTCTACAAAACGCAAGCTGTAACGAATGTTGTGGTTGATAAGGCGTTGCCGGTCGATAAGAGCAAAAGTAGATATGGTGTATTGCAGATAAGAAAATTATATAAAAATATTTCAGAGCTATATAATTCACCAGTTTAAATTGAGCCGGCAACGCATAACAATCATCATGTTCTCGTGCACGTTCTGCAAATTAACCTTCACTCTTAACCACAATCTAACAAAGCATGTCAAAAAGTTCCACGCCCAAAAAGGCGTTAAGCGGGTTGCCGACCTTCCACCAGCTGGGGCACCTCCCATGAAGAAGAACAGGTGCGACGCGTGCCAAGAGGAATTTGGGACTCCTCAACTTCTTACGGGGCATCTGAGATCTCAAAAACATCTAATCACGATTGCCCAACCCGACGAAGATGGCGTAAAGAGAATTGCTACTGCATTCCGGAACCGGATTGCCACTTACGTCATTGAAGCCGCAAATACTGCCGATATCCCGAAATTCTTAGAGGATTGTGAGGGGAGGTTTGTACGTTTGGTGAGTCGTCATCAGCATTCGTCTCAAAAGGTTAATATCGAGCTGTTTGGCCATTATATCAAACCAGGAGACGAGGATCAGTCAGATCTAAAATCGTTTAACACCCGATTTGTGGTGGTAACCCCTACTGACGACCTGGTGGAGATCTACAAGAAGTTGTGTAGTGTGGTGCAAACAAAGAGCGAAGAGTTTCAGGTAAGTTTGGATTTTAAATCGCATAATTTTTATAATAAATGCTATTATTTATTGTAGGAGCGGGACAGCGGGTGGGCCTTACTTAAGGTGTCACACCTGGAGGTGAATATTAATAAATACACCCCCATCCGCGGCTCTTCTTATGTGGATCTTCCCCCATATATCAAGAAGAAGCATGCCTGTATCAACGTTAAGAACGAGGATGATGGCTGCTTCGCTTGGGCAGTAGTGTCAGCACTATACCCCGTTGAACATGGAAACGCACCCCATCGCACTTCTTCGTACCCACACTACAACACCGTTCTCAATTTAGCAGGTATGGAGTTGCCATTAAAACTTAAAGAAATCCCCAAATTTGAACTATTAAATAATATTTCGATTAATGTTTACGGGCTAGAGTTTGATACCGAAAATAATTTACACGAGGTGGTAGGACCGATTTATTTCACGAAATCAAAGCGCGTGAGACATGTGAACCTCCTTTACATCGAGGATGGTACAAAGGGGCACTATGTCTGGATAAAAGATATATCCAGATTAGTAGCATCTCAAGTATCTACACATAAATCAAAAACGCATCTATGTGATGGGTGTTTGACGTTTTTCTCCACGGAAACCGCCTTGCATAACCATTCCCAGCATGATTGCAACAAAGTGTATACAGTCATGCCCACAGCAGATTTAATAAAAAATAAAAACGGTGATATGGTTCCCGGAAACATTTTATCATTTAATAATTATTGTTCTAAAATGCGGGTGCCTTTTACTGTTTACGCCGATTTCGAATCACTTCTCGTCCCGATTCAAACATGCCAGCCGGATCCAAACAAATCTTATACTTATTCGACACATGTTCATACTCCGTATTCCTTCGCGTATTATATTAAATGTTCTTATAATTCAAATTTAGATAAATTTGTGACATATACTGGTTTGGACTGCCCCAGAGTATTTATAGAAAAATTGAGAGCGGATGCCAAACTGATTTATGAAAATTATTTAAAACCCATAATTCCAATGTCGAAATTAACTGCGGGCGAACAGTACTTATTTGATACAGCTAAAGAGTGCCATATCTGTGAAAAATTATTAAACGCTTGCGATAAGGTGGCGGATCATTGTCATTTAACGGGGAAATTTGTCGGAGCCGCCCACTCCAAATGTAATTTAAATTATAAAATTCCTAAATTTTTACCGATATTCTTTCACAATTTAAGTGGATATGATTCCCATTTATTTATTAAAGAGTTTGACTTAGATACAGACAAAATTGATGTAATTCCCCAAAACAAGGAGAAATACATATCATTTTCTAAATCAATCAAAGTTGATAAATATACTGATAAACGCGGAGTTGATCGAGACGTATACTTTAAATTGAGATTTTTGGATTCATTTAGATTTATGGCCTCGAGTTTGGACAAATTAGCTAAAAATTTAAAAGTCGATCAACTAACTACTGTCAGAAAACATTTTCCGGAGGACCATCAATTTAAGTTAGTGACAAAGAAAGGTGTCTTTCCATACCAGTACATGGATTCTTTTTCCAAATTAACCGAATCGAAATTACCACTAAAAACTTCATTTTATAATTCGTTAACAAATATGGATATCACCAATACGGATTACGAGCATGCGCAAAACGTGTGGGCAAAATTCAATTGTCAAAATTTGCAACAATATTCAGACATATACTTGAAAACAGATGTATTACTTTTAGCCGACGTGTTTGAAAATTTCCGCGATGTTTGTTTAAAGGCGTATAATTTGGATCCGGCTCATTATTTTACAGCCCCAGGTTTGTCATGGGATGCCATGCTGAAATTGACAGACATTAAATTGGAATTGTTGACAGACATAGACATGCATCATTTTATACGTAAAGGTATAAGAGGCGGTATAAGTCAATGCTCTTTGCGACACGCTGAAGCTAACAACAAATACATGTCTACCTTTAACAGTTCACTACCTTCGTCCTATCTCACGTACTGGGATGCGAACAATTTGTATGGGTGGGCAATGTCGCAATTGTTGCCGTATGCGGACTTTAAATGGTTAAGCGCGTCCGAAATTGAAAATTTAAACGTATTAAACGTACCCGATGATTCATCAACGGGATACATTTTAGAAGTGGATATTGAGTATCCAGAAAATGTTCACAATTTACACAACGATCTACCTTTTCTCGCAGAAAATATGGTGCCGCCAAATTCAAAATTCGCGCAAACTAAATTGATTCCAAATTTAAATAATAAATCAAAGTACATTGTTCATTATCGCAATTTGAAACAAGCATTGAGAAACGATTTGAAATTAACGAAAATTCACCGCGTAATTTCTTTCAAGCAGTCTGACTGGTTAAAAAGGTACATTGATTTAAACACTTCAATGAGGCAGGCTGCTAGAAACGATTTCGAGAAAGACTTTTATAAATTAATGAATAATTCAGTGTTTGGCAAGACCATGGAAAATGTGGATAAACGTGTAAATGTAAAATTGGTGAATCATTGGGAGGATATCGGTCACCGTAAAGGCGCGGAAAGTTTAATAGCAAAGTTAAATTTCAAGTGTTGTTCCGTTTTTACCGAAAACTTAGTCGCGATCCAATTGGATCGTTTGCGGGCTGTTTATAATAAACCGATTTACGTTGGTTTCTCAGTTTTGGATTTGTCAAAATTATTAATGTATGAATTTTATTATGGCTATTTAAAGTCCAAGTATGGTAATAGAGTAAGATTGTGCTACATGGACACGGACAGTTTAACGCTTAGAATTGAAACGGACGACATATTTTCTGACGTGAAAGAAGACTTGAATAAATTTGACACTAGTAATTTTGATAATAATAATCAGTACGGCATCCCATTGCAAAACAAAGCCGTATTGGGTCTGATGAAGGATGAGAATGGTGGTAGGATTATGCGAGAATTTGTGGGGTTAAGGGCCAAGATGTATGCCAATAATGTTGAGGGTAAATGGTTCAAGAAGGTCAAGGGGGTTAAGAAAAATGTAGTTGCCAACGAAATTGCAGGTGAAGATTATAAAGACTGTTTACTTAATTCAAACATCATCATTCGAAGACAGAACTTATTCCGATCAATTAAACACACTATTTATTCAAATACACAAAATAAATTGGCTCTATCACCTTTTGACGATAAGAGACATATATGTGATAACGGCGTTGATACTCTAGCCTGGGGGCATAAAGACTTAGTGGTAGCTCCACCTAGCAGCAATACGTTGTAAAATGAATTTATATTATCAATTGCTTTTACGTTATTTATTATGTATTTTTTGCGGGAGGTCAAAAACTGTGCACTTAAAATCTAGGTTTTTATTATAATTAATTATTTGCAAATTTATATGTTACTTATTTGTCTAAATAAAATGCGCAAAAAAAACGTTTTGCGATAATCGAAGAGGAAGTAGCGATAAGCGAAGAGGAAGTTTGGCGGAAAGTATTCAGTCTGAAAACAATCGTGTACTTGTGAGCATCGAAATTCTTTCTCCAAAGCAATATAATGGATTTTGCAAAATTACAAAAAGCGTGCGCGTGTAAAGAAAGCAAGAAAATCTCCGAGTTGGAAACGGGCAAGATATACACGGTGTGCGGGGTACAAATGAAAACTACACGCTTCGGACCGACTGTCTTAGCAGACCTAGGAGAGTTTTCCGTTTGGCTGCCCAAACGATTCAGCGATGTATTTATCGAGGATGCAGCAGTCGAGGATTTTAATACAAACTATGCCCTGAAGATGGGTATATTATTGAAAGGCTACAAGCAGGTTGCGGGAAAAGTTGCACCTGATGTAGTGTTTGATTTATTGGAGAAATTATAAAGGTAAGTTATCTCTTATTAAGTATTTATATTATTACATCTTTACTAGTGTTGGAGAAAAAATAGTTCAATAATTGTTATTGTTTCAGATTATACAGTAGCGACTTTACCTCAAGATGGAGATCATCAGTACGCGTTTATATATTGTATATGATTTTTTAATTCAATACATGCTTTTAATTGACTCTTTTTTTCTATATTTACCTTTTTTTCTCGTTTTCAGGAAAATAAAAACTCAATAAAATACTTGTAATATTTTTTTATTTTAAAAAAGTAAATTATTATTTTTTACATATTCTTTTAATATCTTTACATTATTTAAACTACAAATACTATTGTTCTTACTATGAATCTTACAATTATTTAATGTTTTCTTAAAATTAGGGGCATTACTATCTAAACCTAAATCTATTACATTCCTATGAAAGTTTCTTAAATAATTAGTTTTTTGATTTCCTTTTACATAAACGATATCTGCAGGAAACATTTTAAAAATTGAATACAAGTCATTTGGGTTAGTATCACCATCACTGTATCTCAAACAATGATAATTATTTTCTAACCAAATAACTTGTTTTTTACAATCATTAGAAAGTTGCAAAAAGGGCTTAGACGGTTTAAGGTGAAACATCCATGTTTGGTCGTCGTCGTCGTCAACATATGCGAACACCAATTCTTTTGGGGAAAATTCAGGTAAGTTGAATCCTTGTATGTCAATAACCAATATTTTCTGAGGCTTAATCCTTTTCAAAAGAACGGCATTCAGGGGTTGTTCGACCTTCTTCACGCGATCGGTAAATCTAGCTCGGTCTGCTGCAACTTGCATCCAATTTACATCCACTTCTGTATCGGTATCATCTTCATAGATAAATGTAATCGGTGGTAAATTAAACACTACACTCTTTCTTTCTATTACATTCATGTTTTATCTAAACAATTTTTCGAACAATTCCTGATAAAGGAGTGTATTCGACAACTGCGTCGCAAAGAATAAGGCAGTAAGCGCGTGTGTTATCATTAAATGGATCATCCGCTTCCAATTCAATTTTTAAATCAACTGTTGAAGATTTCAACCTTTCATTTTGTTTCGACAGATCAAACACGTACAGCATTCTATGTTTGAACTCGTTAAAATCTAAATATGGATCTAGACCTTGACCATTGCCGTAATAACTGTCACGAAATCTTGTATACATCTGATATGCAAGTAAATAATCTCCACCTCTGATATCTAGATTCAAGTTATCGTAAGGATATGATTCAGAATTTAAATGTACCTTAATGTTTCGAATTAGACAATGATCGAAATTGGTGGTATCTTTCAGATGGTTATTTTTTCTGTCATCATGAAAAGCGATGATTACGTAGCGAGGTTTCTCTAGATTCGTTGACGTTTTAACGCTCCATATATCTTTAGTGGTTTGTCTTAGACCGGGCAATTCGTGAATTTCCCACTTGCGAAAAGGCATTACAATCGGTTTGTCGGCTTGTAAACGTTCCAGCATATTCAATCGTATTTCATCGTTTACATGAACGTGGGGCATTCGCCATTCCACTTTTAGGATTTTCAATTTGACGCTATCGGGTCCTACATAACAGTTTTTATCCGTACTGGATCGCAATAGAATTAACTCCTGTTTTGCATTTACAATTACTTTGTTATAATCTTCAGCGAATCCTAGGAGATATTTCAAGGGAATCGAAACGTAGAATTTATTGTTGCCATCGTAATAGATCTTATGTTTTCCAGTAGACGCCCATCCTGAGATTTCGAGTCCATTAGCATAAGATTTTTGAAAGGACAGCAAACCCTTTATCGTGCTCGTAACTCCAACGTCGCGACACTTGTCAATTTCCACACCATTTAATTCATATCGGATTTCTTCAAACAAAAAACTGAATGCATTGGTTACAAATTCAAATTTTTTGTCATTCGGTTTTGCATCTGGCAAATCCACTTTGCCACAGATGTAAATGTAGCTATCACAAGGTGCCGTACAAATATCCTGATTCTGAATAACAACTCGAATTTCATCATTTTTCTCGAAATTCGTTGAAGATGGTTGATACGTGTGAAATTGATACTTGACTAACGTTTCATCAAACACGATGTCACTAAATATATCTAATTTAACCATGATTTTTGTTGTTGTTGGGAGAAAGCTTATATCCCATAGACTGCAATCTTGCACGATTAGCCAATGTTATCTTGGGAGACGTCTTCACAGGACTGATGGATAATTTGTTTTGTAATGTCAATTTATATGAACTTTGATTCTCGGTGCTGCTTTTAAATTGAATGCCCATACTACTTAGGTACTCGTTTTAATTCTAGGCGAATGATAATTTTCTCTCCTCTAAAATTAACCGGATCACCGTCTTGATCTAGAATTCGAATTGTTATATTACTGATTGATTTTGTATTTATAGGTAAATAAAGAATATTTTTCGGTTCTATAATAATTGCATATCCCGGATCGACTGTCGGCGTGAATTCAAATAAAGTATGAGATAATTTGCTATTGTAATACGCACCCGTTACAATATTACATTCAACACGTATGCTAGTTACTTTTACAATTTCCACAGGTAAATCTGATATGTGAAGAATACCCGCTTTTAAAATTTCCTTACCTGAAAATCCCAATAATTTGCCAATCGTGCCTTTTTCAGGTGAAAAATCTATATCGAATTTACTTTTAATTTCGCATTTTAATGTATTATTATTCGGTTTCAGCGATAACAGTTTATCAGCGATGGTTTCCTTGACCCTGTCAACGCCGAATAGTTTTAACAGCTGCTTTTGCAAATACTTTTCAATGTTCGCGATTTCGTACGAACCGGATGGTATTATAATTTCTTTTTTATTGTAAATAAATTTATTGTTTACTCCCTCTTCAATATTCGGTATTGTATGATATGAATGAAAACCAATCAGTCCTAAACAATAAGATTCTTCAGAATCAAGTTCGATGGGTGGATAATAACTATCGGAGAGTACACTCGTCGAACTTTGCAGTGTAAATGTCTGAGACATGACTAAACTTATTTCCACATGACATTTCTATTTATCATCTAAGAAATGCAGACATAAATGTCCGCAATTGAAAGTATCAAATTGTTGATATCTGTCATGATTGTATTTAATTACAAGACCGCGAAAGTATCGTCTCAACTCTAACGGCGGTGGTAAATTTCCGAAACTGTCAAAATAATGAACAACACCTCCACGCTTTTTATATGCCACCCAATGCGTGCCCATACCTCGTATCGAATCTAAATTGATTATTGCAGATTCATTACGATACGGTTTCGAAGGTAGTTTATCTCGCATGAACACACCTCTAAAATCCTTGATATTTTTGGCGAATTTTCTTAAATCTACATCGGTAAGTGCACGCTTGGGTAGGCTGTTTATAAGTTTTTTGGATGTTGTTTCATGTACAAACCGAGACCGCGTTTATACGGTTTCAAGTAAAGACCCTGTCCACCTTTCTTGCCGAGCGCGATTGATTCCATCGTTTTGTTGTGTCGTTGAGCTTCTTCGAGTTTTTGTCGAGCACTTTTCGCACTGTTTACTGCTTTTGCAATTCCTGCAGCGCCTCCGGCTAATGATCCAAGAGCACTTAATCCGGCAAATATGGGAATAAGTGGTAGTATTCCGCCTCGTTTTGGAACTGGTATAACTCGAGGTGTTCGAATTTTTCTTTTGCCCCCAATTTCTCGAACGGCTGCTTTAGCCACTGATAGTGCAACACTACTGCCCTCTTTAATACCTCCAGGTTTTTTGATTTTATTCTTAAACGATTTCAATCCTTTTCGAGCCTTTGCCACTACACCTTTGTGCATGGAAATTTTTCCAACATTTCTCTTTTTAATGCCCATTCCTAATTTCCTTTTCAATTTCATTGCTGTGGTCACTGCCCAAGCAGTAGCCTTTTCACTCAACTTGGAATCCTTTGCTTTCACCCGATTCCAGGCAGCTTCTTCAAGTTCTTTATCTGCTTTGTGGCGATCTTCCAAACGGTTACTGTTGGAATAAGCGATGTCGTGTTTTTTACACGCCGAGTCTAAAGGGTTAATACCGAGATCTCCGCGTTTTAATCGTTTTTCCAGTTTTGTGCCTGGACCGCAATACTGATAACCTGGTACGTGCGCCTCGAACGGGAGTTTATTGATCAGTGAATTGATCACACCCTCTCCGCTGTAGGTAATCATTTAAAATATATATATGGTCCGGTGGTATTTATATACTGCTGCAGCGTATCAAGTTTAATCAGTACGATGAAGGTTGTTAAGCAGAAGCAGACTCTTTCTGTGTCCAATTTAGACCAGTGGGTTGGCGAGGGACTCGGAAAAAAACAAAATCGAAGGCATAGCAGCTTGTTACCAAATTCTGTTCGCTCGATAATCTGTGGACCGTCCAACTGTGGAAAATCTAATGTTATGTTATCACTTCTGTTCAACGATAATGGGCTGAAATTTCAGAATGTTTATGTGTTTTCCAAATCACTTTATCAACCGAAATATACTTTCTTGGAAACGGTCTTGAATGGTGTTCCGAGTGTAAAATATTATCCGTTTAAAGAAAACGATGAGATAATGAGTCCGAGTGAAGCGAATCGGAATTCAATATTCATATTCGATGATGTTGCGTGCGACAAGCAGGATAAGATCAGAGAGTTTTTCAGCATGGGCCGACACAAAGACGTTGACTCATTTTACCTCTGCCAAACTTATACGCGTATACCTAAACATCTAATTCGCGACAATGCGAATTTTATAATTTTGTTTAAACAAGATGAACTTAATCTTAGACATGTGTATAATGATCATGTTAGTAGTGATATGCAGTTTGATCAGTTCAGGAATCTATGTTCGGAATGTTGGAAAGAAAAATATGGTTTTCTAGTAATCGATAAAGATTCAGACATATCGAAAGGGAGATACAGAAGAGGGCTCGATGAGTATATAATACTGGAGTAATCAATATTTATATCAGTTTGAAAACAGGTGTGTAAAACATAACAGCTACCTGTATTGGAATAACAGCTACCTGTTTCTGTATAACTGCTACCTGTTTTTGAAATAACTGCTACCTGTTTTAAAATAACCGCTACCTGTTTCTGAATATCTGCTACCTGTTTCCTACCTGTTTCGGAATAACAGCTACCTGTATTGGAATAACAGCCACCTATTTTAGGATAACTGCTACCTGTTTCTGAATATCTGCTACCTGTTTCGGAATAACAGCTACCTGTATTGGAATAACAGCCACCTGTTTCAGGATAACTGCTACCTGTTTTTTAAATAACAGCTATCTGTTTCCGAATATCTGCTACTTGTATTGGAATAACTGCTGCTCGTACCGAATATGACTGATATCAAAAGAAGAATAATATCTGTTCAAAAAGCTATTAGAAAAAAATCGTTAGCTCTAAAATTAAATCGGCATGAAAAGGATGACATTTTGGAGAAATTATACAAGCCAATCACGGAACCATTGAAATCAATCATTAAAACTGAGGGTGCATCAGACATGCATATGGTAAAGTCGGAGTTTGTTCCGAAAAAACTATCTGCTTCTACGCCCAAGATAAATTATACTGATGACAATAAGGAGACCATTACCAGAATAGAGCAGGTACCAAGACAATTGGATTTTCTGCAAGATGAAGATGTATTTGAAAGTAGTTTACCAAGATCAGATCCCTCCATTAATATTACACCCGTTCAAGAACCGGATCCTACTGTGATAGAAGAATATTTATCAAGATTTGCGCCTTATCCTAGACAATATATTGAAGAATTAATTCGAGCGGGTAGTGATGATTTTGATACGGTTTTTGGTGTAACATTCAATCCAGAAAATGATAAATTTCGAATTGGAAAGTCTGATATAGATTTGGATGGAAACGATTTAATAATTGAAAAAGTTCGTTATACAGGAACCGTGGGTTTATATGAATTACTATTCAGAAAGGATCCTATGGCATATACAGAAGATGATAAGAGAAATTATATCGATATTCTCAGGAGGACAAATACTTTACATCGCGATTGCGATCCTTCGAAACAGATAAGAGGAAATCCATCCTTTAAATACAGATCAATTATAAAACCTCTGCTAAAGCCGTTATCGGACGATTCACCTCAATCAGTAACAACGATTTCGCGCCCGGCGTCATCATCATCACGCCCCAATACTCGTAAGAAATTTACCCGTGGGCAAGGATTCGATTCTAAGATGCGTGTTGAAGAAAAACCCTACAGAAACGTTTATTGGGACGATCCAAATGAACTGATTGATCGCTTGTGGCTACTTCATGCATCAAGAAAGGCTGGAAATAATTCTCATGAAAATGAGATTGCATCCATTGAAGAGGAATTAAAAGAAGCTGGTATTATTATTATGTAATCAGTTGCATAATGAGTGTCGACAAATTCGGACGATTTTCTTCAGGAGAGCGGATAAGTTTGCCAAGAGGACCTCCTGGAGTAGGATTTTCTTTAACACATGACGGACATTTCGATTTAGAGAATAAACGTTTAAAACGTGTTCTAGATCCACTAGATTCGAACGATGTTGCTACAAAAAAATTCGTTCAAAGTGTCAATAAAGAAGCGAGTGATTCAAGGGTTCACCTCTTTAATATACTCAAGAATGAGATCACCAAAATAGGAACAAAATTTGACGATGAATTTAAACAGACTGAAAATAAATTAGAGACAATTAAAACGAATTTCTCAGATGCGCAAAAAAAATTATCAGATATGGGAGAACTTATAAAAACAAATTCAGAGTCCATTGAAACTGTAGCAAAATCCACTGAATTAGTAGCAAAAAATCTTAGCGAGTATAAAAAGACAATACAATTACGCATTCCTCAAATGCTAGATAGTCGATTCTATCCATATAAGGATATGACAGATGTTATTAATAGTTTCCAGAAACAAATTGATTTTCTAAAACAGGATCGTGTGGAGACGAGTCCAAAACCTATAGCGGAACCATTAACAACGCATACGATTTTTACACCGAAACTACCAAAATTGGATTTTCCAGGTGCAATTGATTTTGTTAAAAGAGAATTAGGAGGTAGATATTCAGTGGACGAAGAACCCCCGGCACAATGAGTAAATTTAAAGAGGATGTAGTTAAGGAATTACACAAGCCAGCTAGAGTAAATTTTCCCCGTAGGCATACAATTATTAAAGGATTAGACGATTTATGGCAAGCTGATTTAGCCGAATTTGGTCTTTATGCTCGAGAAAATAAAGGTTATAAATTCATACTAGTAGTTATCGATTGCTTTTCCAAGTATCTATGGACGGTGCCGTTAGAAAATAAAAGCGGTGTTAACGTGAGTGCTGCATTCAAAGAGGTATTTCTAAAGGATGGTCGAATTCCCAAAAATTTGCAGACAGATCAAGGCAAAGAATTCTACAACAGCCATTGTAGTGCTTTAATGAAAAAACACGACGTAAACCATTATTCAACCTACACTGTTATTAAAGCATCTATGGCAGAACGTGTGATTAGAACATTAAAGGAAAAGATTTATCAGGGATTTAGTCTGCGTGGGAAGTATCGCTGGATAGATGTTCTGAAAGACATTACCGATGCCTACAATAAACGGAAACATAGCACAACTGGAATGCGACCTTGTGACGTCACCAAAGATAAAGAGCGTAATTTATTAAACACTGTTTACTCTCATATCAAAATCGCAGGAAAGAAGCTATTTAGCGTGGGCGACATTGTTCGCATTAGTAAACAAAAGACCATATTTGATAAGGGATATACAGCAAACTGGTCGACGGAGTTATTTAAAATAAAATCAATTAAAATAAGTAGCCCAACAGTGTATTTCTTAGAAGATACTGCAGGACAACCCATATCTGGAACATTTTATGCTGAGGAACTTCAGAAGGTTAAGCATCCCGATGTTTATCTAGTGGAGAAGATTTTAAGAAAAAAAGGAAACAAAGTTTATGTCAAGTGGCTTGGACTGGATAAATCACAAAATAGTTGGATAGAGAAATCAAATGTTTTGTAATATAAATATAATAAAATATGGTTATTAAAACATATATTCAGTAGTTTAATTGACTCCCCGCAAGACTGTCGTTATGCTTATTATTTTTCCTGAACTCCTTTTGCTATCAGTGCTAACTGTAATTTTTTACTTTTTCTCAAATAAATATTTTACAATATAATTTTACCGATTTTCATTTTTTAACCTGAAAATGAATAAAACTTAGGAAAATAAAAATGTATAGCATAAAATTCATATTTTATTGGACAATATATATTATAATATCGTACAGCTGCTAAAATAATTACTAAACCTATTGTTACAAATATAAAAGTTAATAATAATGTATTAATAATTTTGTGAGTCCATAATTCATCATAGACATCAGGGAATATCCTTGCAGCGTTATCGTTGTACAAGATGGTCTTCCATTGCTCGGTGAACACTTTAACACCTGTGATCTCGGATATTGTTGTGCTGTATCGAATCTTGTATCGAAGAACATCCACATCGGTTGGTTTCTTTTCCAATACAATACTGCATGTATGCGGTCTTGATTGGTTGTTTGTCATCATACGGGACCATGATTCATCAAGGGTGTAGTCGAAATCAATTGCGATGTAACAGTGTTCTACATTTTTTGGGCGTGTCACGAACAACGTACCGTTGAAAATATTTGCGAGCACTAAAAAGTTTGCGATATTCATTTCTGCAGTTCAGTTTACCACTAAATAAAATATTGTCACTTGTTGGAATTTATACACTCGCGACACTTGTACTTTGGTGATGGCGGTCCGTCAATTTGAGTTCTTCCCGTATTATAATGCACGAAACATGGAAGTCTTTTTTGAAAGTCTTTATCGTTTTTCCATTTTGAGGATAATAAATGCCAAATTTTAAATAATTCCAATCCTTCAATCTTGCTCGTGTAATACTCTGGTAGATATTTTAAATGGTCACTTGTTAAACGTTCCTCGTAATAAGCATCGATTGCATTATTTATTTTTCCAAGTAATGGAACTTTTTCACCGTCACCAGTCATATTGTTGAATGTCTATTCCAACCAATTTTCTAGAGGATAATAAATCTTTTTTTATTTTATCTGTGTTATATATTAAGGCCTCCAGTAAACACTCGACGTTTTCAATGTTTTCTGCTTTATCACGTTCTGTACGGGCGAGAACTTTTAGTCTATTGATGTCATCATTTTCATTTTTCGAACGAGTCGCTTCTTCCAGACAATTATTGTAATATTTTAAAAACGAAAGATCTTCCATTCGTTTGATACGGCATTCTATTATATCCATCAACTCATATAGTCGTTCAAATAATTTTTTGTTGAGAATTATTTTTGTTTTGCTTTTATCAATACGAATTCGTTTCTTACCATTGCATGTTGTTGTGAAAAGAATTTCACAATCTGTGAAAACCTTTAAAATGGGCTTCTTTTCATCGTCGTAAGATAATTTTCGTTTTCGCGATGAGAAAAAATGTTGAATTTTTCCCATGTGTTTCACGAGTTGGTTCCATTCGATGTGTATAAATGAAACATTTGTATTTTTTGGTCCAGACAGCCTTATTGCAGGAAAAAATCCTCGAACAGGACTTAGCCCGACAGCAATATGTACACTTTTATTTAACTTATATATTATCTCATTGATAAATCTTTTCTCATTTCGCAGTTCGGTATCAAAATCGGACAACATACCGTCAAGAAATTGTGTGATGCTGTCATCGTCATCATCATCACTATCATCACACAAATCGATAATTTCCGTTTTCTGCTGCTTATCTTGTTTGATGTACTTTTGATACAGTTCTTCTTTTTCTTGATTGTTCTTCCATGCGTTGTAATTATACTCATACAAACACACCTTATCCAGTTCAAAACCGGCCTCAACAAATTCGCTGGCCTGTTGATCGGATAAATAATAATTGGTATCCGGATTTACGTAGTAATAACCCTCCTGATTCCACCGTGAAGACCAGTCCGAATCTATTGTTTGCTGCAAATTCAAAATTTATCTATGCTGTTCAAGATGAGAAAATAAATATATATCTTACCATATTGATAATGTTTCAAATTTTGCAATTAAATCTCGATATTCCTTTAATTTAGCACTCTTTACTTTTATTTCACTTTTTAATAGTTCCAATTTATTTAGCCACACTTTCAATTCCCTATCAAGTCGAACCTTTTTTTTACGTAACAAACTTAGTCTTAAATCACCAGACATCTCAGAACTAAATATTATTCTTAATAAATTTTCATTATATATTATCGGATCGATTTCTATCAACCAATCAGCATTGAGCACAATTATCATCTAACCACATCCTCATTTTATGATTTTAAAAATCAATTCGTTTAATATTTTTACGTAAAAAAATAGCGAACGTGCGTAACCACATCCGGTAGAACTTTACCTTGAGCTGTTTCTTATCATCAGCATGCGAAATTATTAATTCCTAATTTATATACATAAGAATTCAGTTGGTACTACTATCTTGAATTTTTCTAGAAAGAAGGTGGGGTATGGCTACCAGTCACTGTTATTATCTTGTTCCATCTTTTCCTCCTCAACTCGGCGCTTTTCCTCCTCATCTCGACGATCTGCATTAAGTACCAACTGATATTCCAACCGACACAGATCGTTATCAGTTATAGGAATCGCGAAATGGAATTTTTTATGGTCCCACATGATATAAATGTAAGAATCTTTTAACCTGTTACAAATATATCCAGAGCAGGGTTCCAGCACACACTCATGTGTCCAACCAAATTCCTCGTCTATAAAACTGATTTCTTCAATGCCAGTCAAAAGAATGTGCAATGCCTTAGAAGGATCTATTTCCATCAGTTCTTCCAGGATTGAATATGCACGATCACTAAAATATATGTACAACTCATCACAGCCACCAACACACTCTCGCAGATTGTTGTAAATATGTTTAGGACTCCCTTGGCCTGAATTCGGGGTATAATCAATATTTATTTCTACGTTGTCCATAATTGTTTTTGCTGTAACGCGTGTTCTGAATAAACTGAATTATTTTTCAACTTAGAGCCTTTAATATTGGATCTACACTCTATACATTCACATAGGCACCTTCCTCTCGAGAAAACATTTTGTATGATACCAAGTAGATAGTCGGGTGATGCTCCAGTCGATAATTTACCCGACTCGCTACACCGGATGCGTGGCCAATGCGTGTAGTGTGTGTGTGTATGATAAGAATTGAGTTGGTAACACTGTTCATCATCATCATGTACTGCATCTCACTCACACTCATGGACTCTTATGAGAATTTGTGCATATGTGTGCGTGTGATAAGAATTTAGTTGGTAACATTGCTCAGCATGTGCTGCATCTCACTCGCACTCATGGACTCTCTTACGAATTTGCACCTATGCTACTGATAAGGCACCGACTATTCACGGCCCTAACCACAGGATGACCTTGGGATTACTTCCTGTCCCAGAACCCGCTATTATTCTCTACTTATGTGCTCTTCAATATCTATGCCTTTTAAACAATTTTAGAAAATATTATATGATGCTCGGCAACATCAGGAAATATTAAATATTAAAAGATTATACAGGGTGAGTTTTTTTCGATGTTCTCTATGGGGATCTCGGAAACTATAAGAGATAGAGAAACGGTTAAATGGGGAAAGAAGTGTAGATTAACGAGACGAATAAAATTCCAATTTCAAAGTTTTCAAAAAAGTCAAGCGTAACTAGATATTTTGAAAAAAGTAAAAAGTGTCAATTTTTTCAAATCAATATGTCTCGGTTATTATAACAGATAGAAAAAATCTGTAAAGGACAAAGTTTTAGATAATTTTATGTAGATTAATAAAAAATAATCAGAAAATTTTTGTCGACATTATTTTCCGAGATATGATGCAAACTTACATTTTTTAAATGGAAACCATAGTTGGCTATGGTCTCATTCAAAAGGTAATTTTTTTCTCTTTAATCCAATATGACATACGACATAGTTATTTCTAAAAATAAGTGAGTTATAGTCATTTTAAATTTTATTATAAATAAAAAATGGGTAGCCATGAAAAAGATGAAAGTAAAACAATTGCAGTTGTTTATAATAATAGCAATATTGTAATTATTGGTTTTTTTCTCGAGTTGTGAAATTGTCCGAGGTTTATTTGCAAAAATTATTCCCTTTAGGTATCCCCATAAGAAAAATCGAAATCGCAGCAGATAATACAAAAACTGTTACCAAAAATGACCCTTATATCTTCCAATGTGGATACAGCTGTATGGGAGGTAGCCCCATCTTACTGAAACCACATTCCTGGTCTACATTCTAAAAAACGGTCCGATTAGGTCTCGTGGTGTTACTCCACACAAAACTGTTTATTTAACAGGGTGCAGTTCATGCTTGGATACCACTCTAGGATTTTTAGTGGCCCAGAACCTGCAGTTTTGCTTATTAACCATTCCATTTAGGCGGAAGCCTCGTCGGACAAAATCCGACGTTCTATAAAGTCTCTTTGCAATTGTTGAAGTCTGAGTTCATAATTTAGCCATCTTGGGTAATGCAGGTTTTAATTCCTTAACCATTTGAATCTTGTAGTGATAAATATATAAACCGTGTAAAATCTGTGGTAGTAATAGACGTTTCTGGGTCTTCTTCGATACTACCCTTTACAAGATCCATATTTTCTTCTGTCCTAGCTGTTCGTGGTCTCCCGGTATGTACGTGGAAGGTCAACCTTGTTGGTCAAAACGATTCATTAAGCAACGAATCATTGCCTCCAAGGTTGCATCTCTAACGTTAAAATGACGAAGATACGCTCGCTGCGTTCCTACAATTCTATGTTGGTTCTCAATGTAAAACAGAACGATTTTGTTGCGTTGTAAAGTGCTGTATTTTGCGTAGTATATATTCACACTCACCGAGTGCAATTTCTGAAAAATGGAAAAAGGGAAGTTCATTATTAAAAAAGTTATAAAGAGTGACTTTTGGGTCGCACTGTATTTCGTAAGTAAATTATTGTCAAGACAATGCATATCTTTAGCATTATTGCGTAGACTATTAAAAAAACACAAACATCAAGTAGACTTAGACAATCTTTGCACATAATGTGTATACATAGCTGTTCGTGGAGAGCGCAGAAGTCCTGAGATTTAGCTCCGTCCATGCTGAAATTTCTGATTATGTTCTTGAAATAGATCCTAATATCTGCTGAATTATTCTAAGTTTTGGAAGAAATTCGAAGATTTGGAGAATCTTCTACATGAAAACTTCACTGCTTGTTAGCAATCAGTATAAATATAAAACGAATTTCCTAAAATTTTGCATAATATTATACAGCCAAAGCAAATCATATTTTATTTTTATTATGATAATTACAGTAACATTCTAAATGTTAATCTCATAAACTATAGGGAAATTACAATGAGAAAATATAATTATAAAGACGGCAAAAATATCAATCTTCATATCTCCGAAGCAATTATTTTAAAGATCCATATTTTTATCCTTTATACAAAGGAAAAGAGCTTTATATCGTTATAATTAGTCAGCCATTCTGATACTTTACATACAAAAAAGCTTTCGACTTTGTCTGGCATCAAGGCTTGTTGGGCAAATTTTATTTTCATCATTAAAGCTTGATATTCAAACAGATGCCTATAATATTAAGTTATTATTCCCTGTTATAGTGCAACTCTTAGACAATAGATGGCACAGAAGTATATTTCTTCAGTGAGGATTATTATAGTAAAATTGTGTTATCACTTTGTTCACAAATTGTTTTTATTTACTAGATAAATATTTCGAGTACAATTTTCTTATTATCCAAAAAAATAAAAACAATTACACGCCGGTGGTGGCGCATCGGTTACGGCCCTGAACTGACGTGCAGCAACGTTGATTCGGGTCAGTAGTCGGATGGGTGACCGGTACCATTCACCATTGGGATACAATTAATGGTGCTTTAGAGTGACGGGGGCGATCCTTTAAAGTAACAAGCTCATTTACACACACACAAATACACAAATGACACAAGGCGGAAGGACCACGTGGTCGATACCCTAACACTACTACTACTACTAAAAACAATTAGTAAATAAAATGTTACAGCCGTACTAATAGACCGAGATTAATTCTCGGATTATAGAATCCTAGATTGATTGTCGTATTTTTTTAGTTACATTTAAATATCACTGGTTTTATGTTGATATCATGAAACAGCTGATGGTATTGTCAATATAACTCGTGATTGTTAGTTGAGGAGCATGTGCAATGTTTGTTTGCAAAAACATTTAATGAAAATAATTCTACAATTTTCATTGAAAATAATCGACTGTACTTACTTTAATCTTGTTTAAATAAAAACAATGCTTATTCCTTTTCCTTTATCACACAAACTAACTTTGCAAACAAACATTTCACGTTCTTCTTTACTGACAATCATGTCAGCTGTTCCGTGACACCAACGTAAAACCAGTGATATTCAAATGTTACTAAAAAGTTACTAAATCTGACAATGAATTTAGGATTCTACAATCCGAGAATTAATCTCTGACTATTAGTACGGTTGTTAGTGTTTTAATACAATTTTACAATAGATGGCACCTTTAAAGTATTATTCTATAAATGTCAATTTGAAATAACATACAGGAACCGCCATTGAAATGGGAAGATTTCATAAATAATTCTATTGTGAAAGACTTATTTTTTAGCAATTTCTAAAATATAGATGGAAAATACAAAAGTAGCTTTTTGTTTTACAATATGAAAAATAATATTTCCAAATATCCTTCGTTGACATTTAAACATTCTTGGAGTCGAGTGTTTTGCATAACCCTTCTCAGCAGATTAACAGGTATTGCTGCAATGTCGTCGCTGGGATTGTCCTGGTGGATCAATTTGTGTTTTCAACTATCCCCATAAAAAGAAGTCGTAGACTATCCATTGCCCTCCCAGGTGGCAATAGATATCCCCATTTCGAGAAATCATACGCCTCGGGAGCAAAGGTCTTGGCTTGCATTTTAATCCTCAGCGCATTATAATGTGACTCTTTGAACATGAAGAGGTGTTTTCTAAAGTAAAGGAGCGATTCACTACACTCTCGCCATTCTGATAATACGCTTTAACTGCGTAGCCTTGTTGTTCAAAAGTCTAACGATTCATTGTAAACTAAATGGCAGACCATAAAGGTTATGACAAATCGGCAATGAACGTTTCCACTATTTCGCCACGAACTGCAAAACCCACCTTAAATCTTCCCGTTTGACTGGTGGGACCTGTATAAAATAAGGTCTTCAGAAATTGGACCTAAATTTGCCAGAAATCGTCAAAATTTTGCCTCAGTAGCCATTATTTAATGATTATTATCACCAGGTATCAACTATAATAGGTCGAGTGGAAGAACACGAGAAGACGTGAACTCCGCCCTTTAACTTCTATATTTCAAAATTTTAACTTATTGTGTTTGTTTATTGTATATTTATCATAGCATATGTAAAAATCCACAGCTTCACAAGACTTTAGTTGAATCCTCCACCTGAATTACTGCAATCCTATTATTAAAAACATTTAAGTTATTTTATATGAATTTTATCTCAAATCCGTCATTTCCTTAATTCCCTACATAAACCTTTCAAACAACTCCTATTCATTTCTACATCTCATAATTTTATCAGTGAACGTCTTTTATACCTCAAAATTCCTTTTAGTCGACCTATTCTCACTTTGTAATGCTTATGCAGAAATCCGAATCAGAACCCAAAATTCTTCGCCCGCAACAATTGAATACATTACATCACATCACCTATTATGATCAGATACAGACTGACTAGACAGATAGACATTAAATGCACCAATAATACTAACATCATATTATTCATGATCATCTCTTATTTGGTATTAATAATTTAATCCTGCTGTGAATTTAGTTGCTCTTGTTCTACCGTAAATATTCGTAGGTTTATTGCTGAATAACTCCACGCTAAAATGCCAAGAACTAAATATGAATAGTTTAAAAGTAATCTTCTGTCTAAATTTACAAGATTGTAAAGAAAGTAACTATTTGACGCAAGTCAATTTGATAATTTATTCCCGCTACCAAAGACTTAACTGAAACCAAATAACGACTATATATATATATATATATTCTTCTCTACTAAGCTCCATTCCATACTTCTACCCCACATAATATTCTCCCTCTTGGTTTCGATGTCTGTAATTCTAAAATAATTTTCATTTTGTTTCTTACTTTCACTTTTATTTTCCTTTCTTGCTCTGCGTTGTGTAAGATGTGTTTCCGTCATTTCCACCGCTCTCTTTTGGTTCTGGTTCCCCCTCGGTATCGTCGGATATAGCGACCTAAATTGAGGGTTTACGTTTTCGGGTAATGGTTAGGGTCACTCCTGATAGTTACGCGGAAATTCCTCCTTTTTCGTCGCTCGGGGTTCGCTCTGTTCCCGACTCCTTGGGCCCGGCAGCAATTGTCTCTTTTCCATCTCAGGCTAAATGCGAGTGGTTCCAGTGTACATTGTACTCTGCTTTCTTCATCTTGGTGTAAACCTGACTTTTAATTTCCACCATTTCTAAATTGTCAATATGCCGAACATGTTCCCCCCCTCTTTTGCCTATCTTCATATTCAGTTCGCGACACTGTCATGTCCGGTCTGGTCATTATTTTAACTTTTCTGAATCACACTGACCTGACCAAACAGTGTATAGCTGCTCAATGTTCTATTTTTATTGTACTTTCAACTGATGTCCTCAAATATGGAAAATTCGAAATCTAACCTCAAAATGTACGCCATGTGCATGTGGTCGCACCTCACGTAGGATTTTACTCTTAATTGTTTACAAGTAAGTCGCCCTTATTTTCTCAATGCGTCCATAATTACTTTTATTATTTTTATAAACTATTCTGTGATTTTATTACTATTTACTAATGTAATTTTAAATGTAAGATCTGTATTATTAAAAAAAAAAAACATTTTTAGGCTCTGAAGATGCACACATGTGTGTGCGAAACGTTAGCTAGGTTCATAACAATATAGAGGACTTAAGCAAAAAACTACATCTTTTATTGCTACCTACATTTCGTCTGGACTTGAATCCCGTTACTCCATTCTATTATATATATATATATATATATATATATATATATATATATATATATATATATATATAAGAGCTTTCTTTAAAACAATTGATGGATAACCTGTTCAGTGGTTACACTTTTATAGAATACTTTTGAATTTGGAAATTAAAATTTAGATGTTTTCCAGCAATTTACCGTTAGAATACTAATCAATCGAATATTTCATGGATTATTTGAATCACATTACTTTGGATCACAGCTTCTGTTTTTAGAGCATCGGAGAAGATTGATTTTCTTAATTAATTAAGTGACAATTTTTAGGATAAATAGATTATAAAGTGTTTAATGAGGATTTTCTCATCAAATGATAGTTTTCTAATAAATATATAATAAGATGTTTGATATTAAAGCATCTTTGGGTAGATTTTTTTATATCAGCATTTTTGATAATACATTTAAAAGATGTTAAAGAAAAGTGCTTAGCCATAATTTAATAATTTAGGGTTACTCAAGCTTCTTCTCTTGTATAAATTTTAGCCACACCGTTTACATGAAAATCTTTGTTGCTAAATTACATCGTACACAATAGCCAAAACCATAATAGCAATATTCACTAGATTAATACATAACTTTTCTAAAAATTCAATAGTAGTAAAGCTCACCAACATGAAATTAAATTAAAATATATAATTAAGTCCACTAAATAATTATTGAAAAACTATGGGCTACACGAAATGTGGATATAAGAAGTATAAGGAAAGATATACCGATCCAAAAATAATCTCTGCTTGAAATAAGGAATGCAGAAAATATGAAGTAGTACATCTTAACCTAACATAGATTTCTTAGCAGTACCCAAAAATGACATAAGCGTGCTTCAACAAGGACCACCACCAAGTCATCGGATTTCACGCGTTGGAGATTCGTAATTTTCCCAACGTTCATCTATTAGTTCCATAATTGTATGAATCTTCAAAGATAAAAATCGCACATATCTTTGAAGAATCATACAAATATGGGTGTACGAAATGAAAATTAGATTGATATACAGTGTATACGCCTAGGTTTCCGTATAATTGAAGATTTATTAGTTCCAAATATGAAGTACATTTTTAAACAAGCAGGGTAGTAGTACTGATTTGTTATCTATTACGTTTATTCAATGCCATGTTTTGGATATTAAGGCATGCGTAAATGAGCTTGTTGCTAAAAGGTTATTACCTCTAAATGGCAAAGGATACCTGTATAATATCTGATTGCAGACAAGGACTATCGAAGATGCTTAATGTTTGCTATTTCCAAATCGGCTGCAAATCTTTGCGCCCATCATTAGCAAAACTTTTCAACAACAATCGTAATTTCCTTGGGTTACCATAAATCGTATATTTTGATTGAAAAATTGAGCTTGAAAACTTTCACGAAAATAATACAGAGAAAGTAAAGAAATTAAATAATTATAATCAATAATAAAGCAGGTGCTATTTTGTATTTTACAGTGAGGACAAGTTCGTTTCTTGAAACAAATAATTTTAATACCTTTAAAGTTTTAGGATATATAATCCATTAAATTGAATTCAATTGATAATATTAAATTTATTAATCATGCTATTTACTTCCGGTTATATCATTAAGTTATATATTTAATATGAATGAATTTAGCTATCATTTCCTATTAATTTAGCGAGAAGGACATCCAGGCCCCAAATATTTTTCGTCTCAAGTTTCGTAACATGTATTTAATAGTGGTGTATATAATTACACATTTTGTTTTAGTTTCATACATAAATTGATTATTGATTAATACATTATCTACAGTATTATGACTAAAAACAAAGTAGCGTCACTACCCTCTTGATGATTGAATTATAACATTTTTTTATTTGGTTATAAATTCGTATCCAGTTCATTTCCAGGTCGTGTTTGTGCTTGTTAATAGGGCCTAAGAATAGCACGATAAATCCGTATTATTACCAGACGGGCGTTCAATGAAAATTCGATCAAACCGCAAATGTGTTAATTTCAGTCGACGCGAACCCTTTTACATAGCAGAAATAATCTAATTGGGAACCGTAATTAAATCTCACGCCAGTCATAAGCTCCCAGTTAAACGAACCTAAAACTCATTGCCCCGACTCGAAATCTGCACAAATGCAATTATTAACATCCAGCCGGCCTCAAAGCGGATCGGTTTCCGTTTCGCATGCAAATGCGGCCGACTTTGCCGACTAATTCGCGTACACATATGCGCACAAACTGGATATTTACATGTCACAGAGATCACTTTAATAATTCAGCATCGGGAAATTTACATATTAAGAAGTGGATGAAGTCGTTAAGAGATTATGAACAATGGCGGTGGGTATGAAGCCATTACCTACAAAGCGGTGTTGAGGCGGAGCGGATGCCATCTGGAGGCAGGGTCCTTATAAAGAGCCGACAGATTCAATAAGGATGGCGAGGTTTAAATCAGACGGACCTAATAAATCCATGCTGCGAGAGTGGAATTTGCAATGAATGAAGCTCTTGTGTGGACCGAGTTTCTGCATCAATGGATCTCCCGCCGCTTGTCTCCTAAATTTGCAATGGAAAAAAATCGATCACTGATGTTAAATCGTTAAGTTGAATAAATTAGAACTAAAACGTAATTATGCAGTTAAATTCAATAATTAGTATTAGTGAAAAATATTTATATTCACTATATAACTTACATTTCAATGTTTGCTGTATTATATTTTAGTAGTAGTAGTAGTGTTAGGCACCATTTATTGTATCCCAATGGGGAATGGTAGCCGTCACCCATTCAACTGCTGACCCGAACTAACGTTGCTGCACTCACGCTAATGCTAGTTCATTCGCAACAGAATGCGCCACCACCGGCGTGTATCATATTTTATATTTCTGCATTATTATTTTTTCTAAATTGGTTCTAATTGGTCGATTTATTTCATATTTATTTTATATTATTATTGTTAAATTAGACGCAGAGATATTTTGACCGTTGTGTATAATTAGGTCCACAAACACACATACATATAAACAAATGATTCGGTACTTCGGCACTTTAACTAATGAAAACAGAAGCATGCTTGTTCGAACGAACTAGCTTGACCTAAACATCTCTTCATATGTCGCAACACAGTAGTGCCAACTTATATATATGTTACAAAAATATTTTCCATTCAATATAAAATTAGCACTTTCTTCCAAAATATTATGTGAGACTAATCCCAGTAGTGCTCCAATTTTCTCAAAACGTAATATCTGTAAAGGTTTTGTCAACATGTCTACAACTTGGTTTTCCCCGTCCACAGGTTGTACAAACAATGTCACCTAAGAGAGTACTTTTCTCGGATGAAGTGGAATCTAATTTTAATGTACATTGACCTTTTGTGAAACTCTGGTTTCTTGACAATCTTGATCGCCCTAGCATCGTCAATTTGGAATGACGTTATCAGCCGTAACTCCATTATTTCAGAAATAAGCCGTTTTAGTCAGATGACTTTCTTCACCCCTTCGCTGGCAGCAACACATTCAGCCTCAGTGGTTGAAAGAATGATACTTCGCTGTTTTTGGGTCATCCAACTAATGACTGCACCAGCCTATTTGCAGACAATACGATTCCTCGCAAGTCTCGTGGATATGTCGCGTCTTAGTCTGCATCACTGTATGCCTCCAGGTGGCCTACGTTATGGTTTGATTGATAGCGTAAACCATAATTCAATGTTCCCTTCAGGTAGCGTAAGATTCGCTTTACTGCTTGCCAACTTGATACTTTCTGTCGTGCCAGGGATTTCGTCACCAGGTTCACAGAGAATGCGATATCGAGTCTGGTGGCGACTGCCAGGTACATCATGGACCTCGTCATCCAAATCAGCATCGGATTAGTCTTGTTCCATGTACCCACTACAAGGCGTGGTCACGGCATGTGAGTAGTCCATGTTGAACTGCTGAAGAGGCTGCTGTCAATATCCCCGCTGACCTATACAAATTTAGTCATTAGTCAATTGCAAAAACTGAATGCCTAAGAATCAATCTAACACATTCACAATTATTTTAATTTCTGTTTAAAAATGTTTTATTTCGTCATTGTCACTTCCCGCTACTAATCCGCCGTCAGCGTAAATGGCTACTATGTTTTTTCGATGGTCAGTTTTTCGTACAAATAAACACGGATCAGCTTTGGTCTGATCGAAATGCTGCTTTTCAATCATAAGCTGTACTAAGCTCGTGTTTCGACACCGAGGGGCTTATTTTAGTTCATATAAACTTCTGTTTCTTTGTGCACATTTTTCCAGTTCAGTTCTCGAAACCTTCAAGATGCTTCTTCAGCAAGAATGACATAGAAACGCTGTCTTCGCATTAAATAGTATAAGCTAAAGGTGTTACGGGCTAAAAGTCTCTTCGTAATTAACCCCATGTTTTTGAGCGTAGCCTTTCGCAATGAGCCTCGCTTTGAATCTTGCGATCGAACCATCGGCTTTTGTCTTCACTCGTAGGACCTAACAATAATATTGTCATTTTAACCAACACCTAGGTGTTGTTTTCGTTCAATGATTGCAACTCTTCGTGCATTACATTCGCATTCGCTCGACTTTATAGCCTCGTAATAAGATAAAACTGGTGAATGTTCTGCAAATAACACTTAGTTGGTTAAGTGTACAGTTTTTTTACCACTCGTTTGGGGTGAGCTGCAGCTGCTTTTTCTTCTGGTCCATCGATCGGAACGTCTTTGTTTGACAGCTTGACTTATTCTTCATCTGCTTTGGAGACCGTCAGAAAATTATCATCCGCAATAATTTTCCGATCCGCCTTCTCGTTTTATTTTTTACTGTCTGAAATTACAACTGGTACATCTACCGCTGTAATCGATCCGGGATCATTCACTTCGGATGCAAGTAACATTGGGTTCTCAATACCACTTTGTTTTCTTCTTTGATCCAAACTCTAAAACCATGTCCAGGCTGACAGCTTCTTTTTTGAACTATAGTTGTAGGTCCTCTTCGAATCAGAACATACACAGGTGTACTTGTGGCTTCAGCCTATAATTTTATCGGTAAATTTTTTGTGTGGATCATCGTACGGGCAATTCTAACAAGTGTTCGATTCTCTCTTTCGGTAGCACCCGCTCTTGTAAGTAGGGCATTGTTGTGTGCCCCTGATTCCTTTCGCGCGATTTTACACACACGTTATCGAACTCTTTCCCGCCATCATACAGAAGTTCTTTTATGGTGTTCCCGGCTGTTGAAAATTAATTTATGGACGTTTTTAAACAATCCATTACATCAGATTTTTTTTAATAAAGAAGACCCGTCTAAATTTAGTGAAATCGCCTCTGAAGCAAAATATCTGGCGTTTTCCTACATTTGACCGCACACGTCTGTATGAATCAATCTTTCAATCTTGATAAAACTGACTTTTTTCTTGCTTAGTTAGCTCTGCGGATATTAACCTATCAAATACTTTTCTCAAAATATCTATATGCTACTCAAATGTTAATGTCACAACAACCATATTGATCAGATAAAATTTCTTTATGTCTGCCCCAAGCATACTTTCAATAAGTCACTGTCGAGTGGCAGGTGCATTTTGTAGGTCAAATAAAAGACGTTTAAATTGATAAAGTCCACGTTCAGGAACATTGAAGGTTGTGTAGCAATGATAATGTTTTCTTAACTGGGACTTACCAATAGGCAGGTTAAATGCCAAGATTAATAGATTAATCAGCATTATTGAGTTTATCTAATATATTGGAAACAAATGAGTGCCTCCCCCTTTGTCAGAATGTTAAGTTTGCCATAATCAACGCAAATCCTATAGGAATCGTTTTACTACGGACCATAACAAAAAGGCTATTCCAATGACTGGAAGATGTATCTATAATACCCCAAACTAACAATACCTTTACTTCATTGTTAATATGTTTCATCAAAGCAGTAGAAACAGGATAAAATCTTTATTTAAATGGTTGAAAACCTTTCGTAAATAAAATTACATTTAAGTTCATCTGAAGATATAGACTTTTACAATGTTCAATTTTCATTAATTACATCTTAGATCTGGGACAATTCACATTCTCACCCAAAATTCAACCGCTGAAATAAGTTTGAGTTCTTAACATAACTTAATTAGTGCATCCACAATTCCAAGATAATCGCATATATCACCATTCATAACAGAAATAGACGTAATACGAGGCATACTTTAAAGTAAGTATCATTTCGTAATTTAGATACTAGCGGTGCTATTGATAGTCCGTGCAGTGCAAGTGCAAAATGTGAAACAAAACCGGCGCTTCACGATCTTTTCGCTATCTCAGAAATTTTCTTAATTTTCAAAAACTGTTCTGAATGACATTGTCACGGAACGCATACATTATTGTAAACTGTCTTCAAGATTTCTATTTTCATTTCTTCTTTTATCACCTTTTCGGGGAGATTTTTTTGGGCTGTTAATGTCAACATGACACATTTACTAATTATTGAGATTAACGATAGTGACATTTCTGGTTAGGACAATGGAGATGAGTCAAGTGACAATGAATACGAAAACATTTCAAGAAGACGTATACGATTGCCTTCCAGTTGTGAAGACGAAGATGAAAGTGAAATACAAGATCAGCAAACTAAAATTGCTGCATATGGATGGAACTATTTGGAAAAAAATTGAAGAAGGATGATGATTACCAGTTTAGAATATTCTCAAGGATGTTCTCGGACCTGCCGGGAAGCTAAGTAGAGCATTTTGATTAATCTTCATATTTTGGAACATGTAGGGTCTTTCATTAAACGTTTTCTATCTTTAAATTTAAATGAAACAAAGTGTGTGAGATATCAACGAATATTTTATTCGTGTGAAAGGCCTATTGGTGCTATTATGTATGGAATATAATATCGTAAAAATGTCTGCCGCGGCTTCGCTGGGTGGCATGCTTCCTAAATGTTCAATTTTCTAGCGTAATAATTTCAGCTTGATGAAATTGACCGATAACATGGGTTATGTTGTCTTTGAGGAGTGCTATGGTTTGTGGCTTATCCGCATAGACCTGCGACCTAAAAAACCTACGTGAAAAAGTAAAATCTCTATCTGAGATGACCATGCCCTCAAATCACTCGTTCTGTTGAAGCCATATGTCGTTGATGTCCATATCATCCTATACAGGCTAATGAACCAGTGGACTCAAATTTATCCCTCACACTGTGAATAGTCCTCTTGGTATGATGATTATGGAGCCCGTAAAATGAGCGACGCGAATAAAACACCCATTTTGATAAAATAGTGATTTGGCAAAACACACTAAATAAACGTCAGTTTATACGAGAGATGTAACTTTAACAATATGGCTGTTATTAACTGTCAAAGTTTGGAAATCCCTCTTGGAAGACCCTTTATAAAAACATAAGAACATGTATGGTGCTAGAATCATCTTCAGTTTTGGGGAAAACACGCATACTTACCGAAGCAAAATTGAAGGTGTTTATTGCAATAAAATATGCAGTAAAATGCCAATTAATTGAAATAAAATTCCGTTTTATTAACTAAAATTTCTAGAAATGATTTATTGTTTTTTTTTAAGTAAATAAAAACTAAAAACACCACTAAGCTCTTTTTCTAAAGACAGGTAAATAAATAAACATCGCAAATAAGCACAGATGATCTAAAATGAATAATTCGCTAATTAATAGTATTTGGCTGTATGTAATTATGTAAATTTAAATTATATTATATAATATATATAATCTTTTACACTTAGAAATTCCGTTAGAATTAATTTTTTACTAATGAAAAATCAAAGAACAACTCCTTTTAACTACGAAATGTAATATAATTATTGTTGATCATTTGTGTTGATTGTTATAGAGCCGCTGATGATATTCAAGAGAAGGAAAAATATAGACCCAAATCTATTTTTTTAGTAGAGCTGGGATGCATTTGAATACAAAGTATTAAATCATTATTATGGTCGCTAACGTTATTACTACGTGATAATCTATAATATACGAAATAAAAAAATTATACAGTACCTATAAATACTAAATATTTTTTTCATTTTTATTTACTTAAATCGTAATATCAATACTATAGTGTACTTTGTTACACTTAATGTGAATATAATTTATTTAAACTTTTGAATGTTTTGTGTGGGAGAAATTAGTATATTCAAACTACTGTTGCTGTTTTGCTTCCACCAAGTGTAACATGAACATTACTTTTGTATAATCTATGTCCCAACGTCGTATTAGCCAAGAAAAAAGTTCTATCAACAAATGATTTATTGTTTTAAGTCTTAACAAGCCATATGTTGTAAATTTATGAAAACATAGAAAACATATATGTTTTAAATAATTAATTAATTTTCATACCACCATTGCAAATGACAAATTTTATTATTATATTATGCTCAAATCATCTAAATTATTATTGAATTCCTACTTGAATGATCGAAAATGAATGTCAGATTTAATCTCTTCATATATTATTGTTACTTTCCAATATTAGATATACCACTTTAATATCGTTTCGAAATGTGAATTGGTTGTAGAAAATTATAGTAATGTACACATGCGCCATCTACATTCAAAAAGCAGCAAGCGCTTAAGGTTGTGGAGAAGAATCAATAATATTCCCATTCACAATACTCCTATAAAATATTTTTTACGGATTTAATTCAATGTATCATTATAGTTTTAATAATTATATATTAAATATTAAATATACATCTATAGTTATTAAAAGGGGAAATCTTTATAGAAATCTACATATATTAAAAATAAATCTCAATTTAAAATATTAGAATACATCATTATTATAATAATTAAAAATTATTTATATACTCATATTATATATTTACTAAATAAATCATGTAGATGATTATATTTATAGTAGTACGGCGTTATATTGTAAAAGTAGAATGTATTACAGTGTTCTGTATTATCTTATTTTGTATCTGTGCACTTTAAAAAAAGATGATACTAAATATATTAATACAGTAATTTTTATAAATATGCAGTGTTAAATTTGCTAAACGATTTAAATAAATGCCCAAATTAATACTATTATTAGTAACAGTTCAGCATTTTACTTTTAGAGGGCGATGACTTCGTTGTATCTAAAGTTGCCTATGTTAAAACCATATATTTTTAATGGTATTTCAAGAGAAATCTCCAACACCAACACAAGCATTAAATGTAAGTGAATATTTTTTACTTACTTATAGTATTTAACTAAACTAATAACAATCACCATTATTACAAATTAAAGGAGACACTACAGGTAACAATAATTAATATACTTTTTGTTGTGTGCTTCCTATTGACACATGAATGTAAATAAGTCAAAGTTCCAACAATTGTCAGCAAATTTTTACTTTCCCTATATGAAATATAGGGGAAGTATTGTGATCGTGATTTTTTTTTGAAAATTTTTTTTTGCGGAAATATCCGTTTTGGGGTCCCCTGAACCCATTACACTAATTTCTGGAAAAAAAAAATTGTGTCTGTGTGTGTGTCTGTCTGTCCGTCTGTCTGTCTGTCTGTCTGTCTGTCTGTCTGTCTGTCTGTCTGTCTGTCTGTCTGTCTGTCTGTCTGTCTGTCTGTCTGTCTGTCTGTCTGTCTGTCGGTGGGCGCTGTATCTCAAAAACGAATAATCTGATTGAGATAAAACTTTAAACTTAAGGTTTTATCATTAAAAACTGGAACTGAAAAGCTTTTGGTAAACATTCATAGACCGGAAGTTGATGTTTACTCGAGACGTTTTTTTGTTTTTTGGTGATATTTTTCTAAATATGAAAAATTTTAAAAAACGATTCAAACAAAAGTTAAAGAGAATAAAAAACTGAACAAGTTTTATTTAAACGTATTTTTCATAAAATTTTAAACTTTTGAGAAAAAATATAAAAAATGAAAATTTAGACATTTTTTGCCAATTGTTAATTAACTGTTGGAGTTACATGAAACTTATATAACAAATAATTGTAGAGAATTAAAAAATGAATAAATTATTAAGAATAGCCTTTTTGCGTAAATCTCATAGTTTTCGAGAAAAATATAGGGAATGTACTATGATGGCCACATCACCATTTTTGTAAATATGTGATCCTTAGAGGATCTCATGACCTACTTAATTATTAGTAAATTATTTTAAGGCAATTAGTATGGACTACCGTACAAATTAAACCATTACAAAGCTTCCAACGCAATATAAATGTAACGGCGATAATTTTTGTTTGTTTCTACAAATTAACGTAGATTGATAAACTGATTTCAAAGTTTGATCAAATTTTATTATTTAAATCTATTCACTTTTTTCTTTCTAATGATTTTTACTTTCAGGAATATACATTTCTGGGCATGTTGAAATTAAGAGGCCCAATAATTTAGCCAATTTCTAATTTTGCGACTTTTTTATTTTTAAATTCAGATATTATTTTGTACATTTAAACGTTTTTGGTTGTCGTAAACTCTAAGAGTATTCTTTTAGAATTTAATGTAAACTTAAAAGTTACCAATTCACTTCTTTTTTTGTTAATAGTAATATTTACGTTTTGTAGCGTTTAAGCAAACTAAACAAAATTTTTTATTAGGGATAGATCTAAATATATAACACATAATAAAATATTTTCTATTAAAAGTTACATTCCAGATTTTTCTGTTTCGTAGAGAAATATGGGAGAGTACATAACGCAAAAAGCAAACATGGAAGGGGTTAAGTTTATTTTCAAGGATAGAAACACTACGCCGGTAAAAAACTTCGTTTCCCCAGCTAAAGCTGCGTTGCGATGATGAGACACGAATAGGTCGAAACCGGTCTGTACCTGTTGTTTACAGGGACTTAATACCTTAATCTACGTAGAAAAACTTGCACAATTTATTTATGTATTGGCACTTTATCAGACTTGCTTTAAAAATATAATACAAAATCCATAAAACAGTAAACAAAATCATACAAATAATTTAGTCAGCAAGCTGAATGGCGGAGTTCACAGTTGAAAAATATTCTTCCACTCTAACCTATAGGTCCTCTCCTTCACTGTGTCATCATAAATGAACTCAGCTTCAGATTCATATATTAAAACGATACATGCTTATTTCTTCTAATAAAGGGGTACATTTAGAAAATATTGTTACATTGACATTGTCAAAATGAGACAAAGGAAATAAAATTTAAAATTCTCTGTTTTAAATAAATTTCTCTCTAATTTGTTTTACCTCACTAACAGATCAATTTCTTAAAGATCTATTCATACATGAAACAATTTTATAAATATGTATTTAATTAATATTGGCATGATGTATCCTGCCGGTAAATAGTATTTTAGATTCATGGCAAAACAAAATCTGCTTATCTGATGTATGATGCAATCCTACATAAATTCATGTTTATAGCACACACATGTATATATATCTTTATTCTCTTATGTTCCATTGTTTGTGATTGCGATGGTACTAATAGTTTACTAATATTTTAGGCCACTTACTTATAAAGGAGGAAATGTTTTATATTTAAAGACATCTTACATTATATATTCTTGAGTTTGGGTTTCTTTACCGATTTGTTTTCTTATTTGTATACTTTCCAAAAAGAAAAGTTCTTATTTCCGTCTGCACTTAAACTTGGATTTAAAGTACTTAGGGATCATCTTTTTAGAGATTTGATGCTTTCTGCCTGCATTACTTATTGCAATAATCAAATCAATCAATCATTCGCATTTAATTTTTTTAATTCTGGTTAGGATAGAAAATGCAGCTGCTAATCAATTTTACATTAATGCATTTTTTTTACTAACTGACGCGGTTATATAGATAGTGTCTTTATCTCCATATTTATCTTCCAAACTTGAACTAAAGGATATTTACAGGAGAAACGTAGAATTAATTCAAGTAAATACAAAATAAATTGCGAAGAAAGTGAATTCTAATATGTTTTATTAACTGAAATTTCTCTTCACGTAACTCAAAAACTAATAATATAAGTAGTATTAATTATTAATAATAATACATTTGTAATCTCAGTATATGTGACAACCATATGTTCACACATTTGTTTATTCTTAATGACACTTCTGAGAATGTGTAATTTTCAAACAACAAATTTGAAATTTGCAACATTTCATTCTAAATAATTAAAGTTAAAAATTCGGTCAAATTAACTTCTAGTCCTCTGAGCTACATTGAATTATTCTTTGGATCATCAGACTTAATTCGATGCAGTCATAATGTAGCATAAGTAATTTTTCTTTTTGGCATTATGATTTTTTGTCGCTTATTGAAAATAAAGCAAAGTACTTAGGTATAAGGTATTAAAAAAAACGTGGGGTTCATGGAGGATGAAAGAGGTCTGACATGGGTTAAATATCACAGGAAATGACCTTTTCCTTTCTATAATAGACTTAATCCCACTTAAGGGTGCACGACCTCCAGTGTTGTCACTGTGGTTCTGCTGCGCCGCCATTGTCGTGGGACCCGTACATACTGATCGACTAGAGTTTACCTTCTCATCCTCGCTTGCGATCCCCGCTCCAGTTGCCCTGCAGGTTCCGCCTGCCCCAGCTGCCCCAACTTCCCTAACTGCCCCAGTTACCTCCGAGAGAAAAGCTTCTTCCGGAATTTCTCTAGTCGCCCGGTCTGCCGCGGCCCATTTTTCTTCCCTCTTCAGTATATGCAGTACGAGGCTCTCTGGTTTGACGTGCCCTCTCAGGTCTCTGCTTAGCTTTTCTTGTTCCCGTTCGGCATCTCGTCTGATCAAACACCTCTTCTTTTGCCAAAATCTCCAAGTTTGGAGAGGCTGACAAGGTCAGTACTTCGGATGCCTCGGTGGAAATCGTGCAGTACCCTTTGGCTCGTTCCTCTGCGCCTCGACACATTTTGTCCATACTGGTACGGCGTTAGCAGCTTGGCTCGCGCGGCTTCCAAGAGTAGTGTTTTGCACAAGGGGTTCGTTTCAATTGTGACCCTCTGGTACTTGGTCATCTTGCTCACTGCCACGTCGTGGTCCAATATCTTGATCTTGACGTTTAGCCTTCATCTGCCTGCGCAGCGTCTCGAAAGCCAAACGGCCGTCGTTTTCTCAGCCGCTCCGTCCAGACCTGCTTCCGCTATCCACTTGGAAATCCTCCTGGCCGTCTCCCTCGCCAGTCTCTCGACTTCAACGATCCGAATCCGATGATTTTCACCCCGTGTGGCATCTCCAGCTACAATAGGCCGTCATAAGCCAGATCCCATAGGGCAGAGGACGAAGCCCTGTAGGACCTCTTCGTTCACCTCCAAGATCTTCGGCATGCCGTTGTTTCTGTTTCCTTCGAAGTGATTGAACCCTCTTGCAAGTTGTCAGCGATGATGGCCACTCGGTAGTCCGGGGCTCTTTTCCTCTCCAGTGTATCCATGATGGTGGCAGGAAGTGACCTAGATAAGTATTGTAAATTAATAAAAACTGATTACGGATTCAGTGAAGGAGGAAGGTGAGTGGTTAGGGCAAAGTATGGATGCTGGCAAAAGCAGCATTACTCGTAATGGCGAGAGATTGGGGAGGAATAGAAGATATATTGGAAAAGGTGGAAAGCTATATGGATAAGAGAGGATTATATATGAATGTAGGTAAGACGAAGTAGATGAGGATTAGGAAAGGAAAGTAGGGGAGAGTGAAAGAATTACAATGGAAGGATGAGGTAATTAAAAGGTTAAATAATTTTAGGATTTATTTAAAACAGTACAGGGGGTACAATCATGCAAAGTGAATGCAACGCAAGGCAAGGAAAGCGTAGAGTGTTGTGAAAGAGAAATGGGAAAACTAGTTTGCGAACAATTTCCGAGTGGCATGTGAATTATGACATGCGTGCGTAAAGTCGATCTTAATGTATGGGGAATAAAAGTATATGATTGCATATGTTCGGAGTGGAAAAGTCGACTCCAGGATATGTAGTGTTTCAGGAAACAAATACAGTAAGTCTGCAGTGTGAGGAAATAAAGAGGATAGAGAGTTAATGGTATGGATAAGAGGAGGAGAGACTGATGAAAGTGTATGGTAAACATACGTAAGTATAAGGCAATATAAGTGGAGAATAGAGCGAAATAAAATGTATAAATTATCAGAAAATGTAGTAAATAGACGGTTAGTTAGCACGGAGTAAATATGGTGACTGGTGGGTGAAAGAGAAAGGGATGGAAGTGGAAGTTTATGAAAGACATGGGAGTATTGAAAGGAGTGGATCCATTGGCATATTTGAAAGGTGGCAAATGGGCCGTTGCCATAGTAGTTGAGTAACAGTCAGCTCAATTTACAGGAAAATGTCACATTGTCAAGAGCTAAATTCGAGTCAGTAGGGAGAGAGGGGGGAAAAGCTAAATGGGAGAAAGTTATGGAGGATGTATTAATAGAATAAATATATTTTGGTAATTTGTACATTATGAATATGGTATATTCATATAAATGTGTTTATATGGTCATATCGACAAGAGAAGAATACTGTTTTTTTGTTAAATTGGCATTCAGTTTTGCGAGCGAAATATTTTAGTTGTTGTTTGGATGTCAATAAATAAACATCGAGTTTATATTAACTGTGTATGTATACTATTAACAGTTCCTTACATAAACACAGATTCCTGGGGCCAAAATATGATGATTTAACAACACATATCTATATCCTAAAATTTACGGTTAAGCCGGAAATTGTCTTCAAATTTCAAAATTTTTTTATTTCTTTTGTTTAAAACAATTCAACACTTCATTCGATTTGAATGAAATTTATTACTAATAACTACCATAATATAATACATCTTTATATTATTATGGACATCAGTAACCAATAGGAAGTATAGAAAACAGTAGTATCACCACTTAAAAACTAAAATATTTTTTATTGGTGCATCCAACAAAAACTTAAAAAATAATAAATAAAAGAGCATTTAATTTAAAAACTTTTTTGTCTCTTAATAATATTTCATATCTTGTACGGTTGACTTAACTGTCAACTTTTGGATATAGATATGTTGGGTTAAATCCACATATTTTGGCCAAATGAATCGGTGGTCCAGCCATTTCCCCTAATTAACGGGACACCCTGTATATATTTATAGGATCGAGATGACAACATCGGGTTGATGACACGGGGTGCAAACTAGGACAGTCGTGTGAACGCCACGAGAGACAACGGTCGTGTCTATAGTTTTGTATTTACCCTATCGATAAGTGTATGAATTACCATTTATTTTAATTAAAGCTAATTAATATAACATACCCATTTAATGACACATTTTTGGGGGGTCAATCGGTATCTAAACAAAATCTGGAGTGATTTAGCATAATTAAATGAAGTGGTGTGTGGTGCGTGAGTGAAGCAGAAGACACAGCTAGGAAGTTAGAGAAAGACGCGGCGGAATTGGTGTGTATACGAGAATATGTGTGGATTACAGGAAGATCAACAAGTTAGTGATCAAGATCCGTCATCCTTAATAGAGGATGTGCTTGATTGCAAGACGCCAATATGTTTACGATAAGAGACAATGTGCACAATGGCCAGTATAGGTTTACAAAAGTTCCATTTCTTTTCTGTAACTCACCAGCGGTATTTCAAAGGTATGTTAACACAGTGTTTCGAGACCTAACTTGAAGAAAGATGGTTTTCATGTATATCAATGATTTCGTTATTCCAGTCAAAGTCAGAGTGAAGGGCTTGCAGGGTTACAGTTGGTATTGCAAGTAGCGAGTGAGCATGGATTAGAAATCAACTGGAAGAAGTGTCAATTTCTTCACCAACGAGTACAATTCCTTGGTCACATAATTCAAAGTGATAAGGTGTATCCAGCCGAAGAGGAAACCTGAGCAGTATGAAAATTTCCAGAACCGAAAAATGTGAAACGTGTCCAGAGTTGTTTGGGTTTAACAGAATACTTTAGGTAATTCATTCCCGAGTACTCGAAAGAAGACAAATAAATATATACACAACTACAAAACAAGAAGAAAGTCAAACGCGAACAGAAAAATACACAACTAAACAATACTCACAAGCATTAACAACATACACTATTATAAAATACAAAGAGCTGCAGGAACACATACGGACACTGAAATACCCTGCTTTTAAATTAAAAATTAAAAACCTCCTAATAAACAGTAAACTATAATTAAACCTTCAGCTAAATAAACAACCTGGATCCCTCAATACCGGTAGCGCGAGATGGGACTAAATTCCCAAAATTCCCGAGGCGAGGACTGGGGGAAGAAGAAGCAATGCACATACTCTGTAAATTACTGTAAATTACTGTACATATTTAGAGTATACGAATAAATAATAATTTCAAACAAAATGGCTAAACCATTAACAAATCTGAAGAAAAATACAGCATTCCAATTTGAAGATGAAGAGAAGTCAACGTTTGAATCGTTGAAGAAGGCGTTGACTGATGGCCTAGTACTTCACATTTATAAACCTAGTTTGGAGACAGAAATATGTACATACATATGCAAGTATAGACGGCTACGTAGAAATTTTGCATCATCCAAAAGTAGGTGATACTTTTCTTTGTGTAATTAAAACAATGTTTTGCTGGTAGCTTATAGTAATATTATTTGTAATAACACTTATCGCATTTCCTACTTCGCCCTTTATGAGGCGCATTGTATACTTCTTTTAACCAATTTCAACTAAAAGAAAAAACTTACATGGTTTATATGAACAAAATCAACTTTTAGTCAACAAACTCAATTTACCCAATAATTTTTATAACTGATTGTGACGATGTGAAAATGGGTGATGATGCCGTTCGAATTCGAATATGAGATCGTCCAGGTACAAGAAAGTGGCACATGAACAGTTTAAGCAGACATCCAGTAATGATAATATATAGTTGATAAAAGGGTGAGCAAGACCCGAAAAGCCCAACACGATGACAAAACGATTAAGGCGCTTAAAGAAATCTTGAAAGAAAATAAAGAACATGACGCCTACTTCATAGCCAATGACGTTTTGCACAAGATGAAGAAGGGAAGACAGCTGTTGGTTATTCCAGAAGATATGCAAACGAACATAATAAAAGACGTTCATGAACACTATGTTGTGAAGAGAACGAAGGGTATAATAGCGCAAGAGTACTATATCCCAAGACTTCGACGCTAGATAGAAAGGGTGAGTTCTTGTTGTATCCCTTGCATAATAGTGAACCGGAAGAGTGGTAAAAAAGAAGGGCATTTGAACCCCTTGTCAAAGGAAAACGAATCATTACGAACTTACCACATAGATCATTTAGGACCTTTGACGTCTACGAACAAGTATTATAACCACATATTTGTAGTAATAGACGCATTTACTAAAATTTACATAGCTGTACCCGACAAAATTCGCTACTACAAAAGAAGTAATCATAAAGCTGGATCAACAGAAGAAAAACTTCGGTAATCTCTGCTGATAAATCTCAGACAAAGACTCAGCATTTACGAGTCTAGAGTTTAAAGGCTATTGTGAGCACGAGAAGATAGAACATACAGTAATTACGACCGGACTTCCAAGACTGAACGGCCAAATCGAACTTTAGAACAGACTAATCATTAGTGTTGTAAATAAGCTTGCAATCAAGGCTCCTACCAAATGGTATCAACATGTGGCCGATGTACAAAGGATAATCAATGCGACGTATCGAAGGAGCTACTGATCGGAGTCAAGCTGAAAAGTCTCGATGACTTGCTGATCAAATGGATGTTAAAGGAAGAGATCTTGAAAGAATTCGAGGAGCAAAGATAAAAGGTACACTATCGGTAACTTGGTTGCCATACAGAGAACGCAGTTCGGTCCAGGCTTAAGGAAAATTACCTAGGTCCATACAGGGTTAAGAGAGCTAAGTACAATGATACCTACGATTTAGAGAAGGAAGGAACCCAAGAATGATCATACAACACTTCAACTTGCGTCGAGTTCATGAAACCGTGGTGCCCCGAAGAGAATGACATAATCCGAGGAGAATGACTCTCCAATATGGCTGATTGTAGGATTGGGATGGCAACACCTTGCTGATGAGAGATGAGGGTGTAAATAAGGGCAGTCGCATGAACGCCACGAGAGATGACGGTAGTGTCTATATTTTTGTATTTACCCTATCGATAAGAGACTATGAATTACTAATTATTTTAATTATAGCTAATTAATATTACATACTCATTTAATTATCCCACATATTGTTAATATTAACAAGTATTTACGTTATACTAATAAGAATACAGAGAAGAGTAATAGTAATTATTATAATTAAAGGCTAAAGGAGTAATAACTAAATTAGATGAGTTGGTAGGTTGAAGACACAGGTTGATATTTTTTTGGGGAATGGAATAGTCAGGTTTAGTAAAAGCTAAACTCTAAACATCAGTATACACATATATATTAAGATATTTTGATGATAAAACTAATCAACTAATCAAGTCTAAAAAGTCTCAAATTGTTTTGGCCAACCAACATCCCAAAATCTGTAGCAAAGATTTTGGCATGTTGATGAACCAAAATAATTTAAGACTTACGAAGAAAATATTAAAATAGAAGATTCAATGAAGGGTATTAAATATATTTAAGCAATATATAATATATAACAAAAAGATATCATTTAGGTTGTAATTTATTTTTCTCTTGAAAGCAAGAATTATGATTTTCTTATAGAAAATAAATATAACTATGTATTGTCAAGTTTGTCCATTTTCTAGCAGGTAATTTTTAGATTTTTCATTCGAACTAAAGGTTTCACCTTTTAAAGCATCTTATAAGAAGTGGATAGAATAAAAACTCAAAAAATGAATATTTTAAAAGCCTACTCCAACCCTAAACCTTTCCAGCTGTCCTGAGACTGTTTATCTTTTCTATTTCATTATATTTTGAATATTATTAGGAATATCTCATATTTCGTCTCCAGTAATGATGTGCTTCATTTCTAGCTGTTTGAGAAGCAAATCAAAGACATCAACTCGTCAACACAAATTTATTTCCGGAAGAATATATGAAACCCATATTTCAACATTTGTGATTAAACCATGGCATTTCAAATAATCATGAACTGTGTAATTTTATAATTTTAATCTATCTCACTTGTTATTCTTAATATGATTTTACTAGTTAATGTATTTATTGTATTTTTATCAACTTCAACTGGCATACTATCAGTACACCATTTCCATAACTTATATATAATTTTCCTTATTGAACAGAATGTTTACCTTTATCTTTTAGTATAAAAGTAAAATATGCCGAAAATGCTGTTTTTTATTTCCCATATTTGAAAGGGCTTTAATAAAAAAATACAGGGTTGAATCAAATTTTTTTACTAGCAAGCCTTTCTATATTAGCTGTCAAAATATATAATAATTATTTAGCTTAAGTGGGAAGTTAGCTGCGACAAAATATGATTCAGTCTTCTATTGCAAATGGATTACTTTCCAAACAGCCCAATAATAGAGAATAACTATAAGCGTAAACAACGTTCGAAATATAAGGTTTTACTTATTTATTTGGATTTATATAACTTTTAAGTAGACTAATTTCTAAATTTTAAAATAATGGTGATAACATAAAAGCACAGTCGTACTAAATTCTAACTGGCTTTACTCAATACAGTTAAAAATGTATTTTATATATAATTCCTATAATTATTTAATGAGTTAGAGGATGCCTTCTGATTCTTACCTTATTACAGTTTGTGTTTGTAAGTTTATAAATTAATAGCAGTAATTCATTGAAAACGTTTTTATAATTACGACCTCCGATGGCAGCTCTTTATAGATCTTAAAATTTTAATGAGATTATAAAACATTGAGTTAATATAGACGATTTAATTAATTGAAGTTTGCAACACTTGAGTGAGGTCGCGGATAATTTAATTAGGGCTATAGCGCAAGGGAAGGCCCCGTAAAAATGCTATAAAGAAACTAACGCTAGATATTGTGCATAGTGTATTTTTAACGGCGGGGATATCTGGAACTAGATAACCGTATAAAACGTACCTAGCGCGTCAGAGTTGCTTTATGGATCATAAAAGCTGACACTAAAGTTTGAAACTATCGATTGCATCGGTCCGCATCGGGGGACCTTCTACACATCCCACTTCCAAACAAATTGATATTGATAATGTTTGATATAAATATAGAGGTAATTAGCCGACTAGTTTACTTTACTTTACTTGCCCCCTATGCGGAAACTCGACCAGAAGTGCCCGTAACGATGCGGGACTTAACTAAACGGAGAGTATACTGAAAGGGACAAATAATGTGCTTAACTAAGTACTACGTGAAAACAGATTATATTTACCCAAAAATCTAAATTATTTATTATATAATAAATTTCATGTTTAGCAATAAATTTCAATTCATACAAATGAACATGTCTCGTGAGCAGATTGCTCCTTCTGTACTATTCTTAAAGTCTAGCAATTGCTCTTATCCAGCAAAAGGCCATAAAGTCCTATCTTCCGCGTACTCCAAAAATGAGATGTACGTCTTTATCAGAGCCATCGTTATCACTTACGAGGGTGCGGAACTCTGGCCCGTATATATGCAGGGATTCCGCAGGATGTGACGAGGTCGCAGTAGGCTGTTTGTAGTTTCCAGCTTACAGAACTTCTTGCGCGCTGCAGACTGCGATAGACTGCACAGTAAATAGCCAGGGTAATCCTATTATCAAAACAGACACTTAATTAATACTCTCTCCATGCTCGAAGTTAATTAGTAAACATGGTTTAATATTTTGAAAAGCGGCGGCGAAGAATAATTAATTATTTTTTAATTGGGTTTAGGAGACAATGTAATCTAATAATACAATAAGACGTCTTCATTTAATTACACTATTATTAATTTATACATTTAGTATTTTCACGGAGAGTTTTTTACGAATTTAATACAACATATTACCATTAAGATGGCATCTATTATCTAAATCGTTGTACTAAACTTTCGTAATTAAGTGGATGCATAGCCGATAATTACAGGGAACTATCCACTTCAATCCTTCTGCAATTTTTTGTCTCCGATTACGCTATACTCATGAGTTCCCAAAAAGATCGAAACCAGCCCGTAACTGTTATTTATTGGGAAACAATAATTAATTGTTTGAAACATATATACATATACATACATGCTTTTGTTATATTAATGACTGCTACCTGTTTAGCCTACTTTCGACATAAATTAATACATTCATGAGCATCAGATATCAAACTTATAACTTTCATAACCTTTATGTAAATAGCAATGATAAATTTTGAAGGTTGGCCACCAAAATTAATATTACATACAGATTTTATTTCATAATTTACCTAGAATACAAATATTTCTCTGCGATTATTTGAGCATTTTATAATAGTTATTTTTTATTGATATATGATGAATTTTAAGTTCAGTGAGTACTGAAAGTATAATTGTGTGAGAGTCAGCATGTGTAAGTGTACAAAAAGGTGTTATGGCCAGTCCCAATAAGCCGATACAGGGCCGTTCAAAGGCAACGTGTGGGCTGACCAATTCGGCTGACACTTCCAATCTCCCGTACGGTCACGTAAAACTGCCTAGCGGAAAAACGAAAACGGCCCCGGATACAGCTCACGAGCACACATCCACATCCGTATCCGTACACGATTATCCATGCATAGAAACGGGCCCTAAAATTTTACGAGGCTCGTTCTTTCGTGGGCGCCCCCGGAGAGGGCCCAGCGCGACAAATGTTTACGCGTGCCCATAAAAAGCAATTTGCACCTTCGCCTGTTTATGCTTTCTTATACGGGAAAAAGGGCGAGAGTAAAACCCCGGTGATTTTTATTTACGAACAGGGGAGGCGATTAATGAGACGTCGCGGCATTGTATGGAGTGGCGTTTTAAGAATTCGTAATGCAGCCTGGTAAGCAAAGGATTTCGCGTGTATTTCCGTCCACTAGAAACCGACGATCTGGAATTGCGCACCTAACCGAATTGCTTCTCGATATGCATGGATCCATTTCTCCAATAAAAGAGTTTTATACGTACATACGTTTCTATTATGACGCGACATATTTTCCTATCGCTTCCGCTATACGCGAATTTAATAATAAAAAAAATACGAGGAAGGCAGAAGTTTCGGCCACTCAATCCACGTCAATGGCATCCCGCGCCTCGTTCCAATTTTCCCACCCAAGGAAAACCACCAGAAATTAATTAAACGACAGGATGGGCGAGAAAACTGTTCGGAGCGTGATTGTGCGGAAAGTGGATTAAACGGAGAAACACACAAAAAGGCGTTTATTATCATAGTGAACGAGTTATAAATCCGATGAGATTAGCGATCACTTAAGTAATCTCATTCCATCGGCGCAGAGTTAACAGCCTTTCCAGTGCAGAAACTTATGATTACCTGTTATCCTATCATTAATGTATCTGGAGAACTTCCGTGTACACTACTTTAATTCAGAGGGCCTAGAAAACCAATCTTCAGATTAAAGACAATTTCTTTTAACGCAAACCACTGGAAATTCACGCGAACATAATTTCCACGACTAGTCTTCCTAATGGGCTAACCAAATCGACATCGTTAAGGCTTAGCGTAAAGTTTACGGCAGTTTTACGGTGTAAATTAAGGGTTCGGGCCATAATCCCGACTATCAAACTTCCGATAAATCAAAATGTTGACCGATGTCTTCATTGGTGAATTGCATTTTTGAAATTCAGATAATTAACTGAACGACAAAGGACCAGTTTTTATGAAGCAATTACACACCTATATCAAAACATACTATATTCAATACATAGTAGATTGAACTAGTAAACTAAAACATTAAATTAAACATAACACAATTGTTAAATTATTGTTAATATTAAATATTTTCTGGTTTTTAATATAATATATTATTCTAACAAGATTAAACTAAGTGCACATAGTATCTCATGCTTTGGAATAGGAACAATATTTTTTAAGTGGTGTAGTGTGGTGATTGGATATTGACCACACAGTCTTAAAATCAATAAATGTGCGTATAAATAAACTTTAAAGGATCAATATTAAGTGTCATTAATTATGTTTCAATGGCGAAAGGTATCTATTACTCATCATTCTACAGATCCAGATGAACAACCCTTCATTTATAGTGATTTCATTTCACTATAAGCGTTTATACTAGTATTGAATTTTAATTTGATACTACAATAAGTTTTCTAATGTTAATGTAAAATTTTGTTGTTAATGAATTAATTTCCTTTCAAATAAAGATCTAGTGAATTATTATTTACGGAACGTTCAAATATCCGATGTGGCTTAGCACGGTATCACAATCTGGGATGTAGAGTTTTAAATTACTCTGCTGCGTAGTTACAGCTGAATTTGTACGATAACTTGGGTCATGTTGACTAACGCGCATCTAATTTCTTATTGAAGATATGCAACTTCATAAAATCCTAATACTTCTTTGAAAGAATACTATGTTCTCAAGTCGTACTAGTAACTATATATTGTGAGTCTTAAAGGATAAGCTTGTTCGAACCATATATCATCCACGTCCATGCTGCTTAATTTAGGTCAATTGGATTTGATACATAATTCTCGCCTTTGACATTTATGGCCGTATCGACGGTAGTTTTAAAGCATTAAAGAACAATGATGTTGATGGAAAAAATTGCAATTAACTTTTCATAGATATCTGCCATTTATGTGACATTTTGCTTGTGGACATTTGTAAATGGTTATTTGGTTATTCGGAAAAACTTTTTGATCGAACGCTCCAAAGCTCAATCAGCAAAAAAACAGCTTTGGCGATGATGAATAAATTTGAGCATTCGAGTTAATTGGATCTTGTACGCAAAGGCTACAATGCTAACGTAAAATTCGCGAAGTCAAAGCCTGCAAAAGATCCTTTTCTTATACATGGCGATGATTTGATTGTCTCTTTTGCATTCTTCCATGGTCGGCGATGATGATAACCACCGCTCGGATGTTATGGACAGTAGCTGAGTATTTGCCGATCATCTGAATTATGCCACTATTTGTTGGAGAGTTGACTTTGAAAGGCCCTTGTTTCTGTTATTTATGTATGGCTTAATTAATACCGAACTTTGACAGTCGCAGTCAAAGAAATATGACTGCTATATACTGTTAATATGAACCTGCAGTTTATAGAAAACTATTTAAAACAAAAACATTATTTGAATATTATTAATCCAAGTTTTGTATGTACTTATAAATCTATATCAATGATTTTCGTTCTATTATTAACTTATTTTGAAATACTTTCATGCATTTAAGGACTTTTTTTATTTCTTACATTAATATTCCAAGAATCTTTTATTATATTCATTATTATGCATAGTATGCATTGTTTGGCTATCGACTACGTAGTCATTCCGCCGTGTTTTTTGCATTACTGTTTTGAATAAACGAACTTGTCACTTTAAAGGGCTGCCGACATCTCTTCAAAGCACCATTAATTATATCTAAATGGCGAATCGTAGCGGTCACCTATCTAATTGCTCACCCAAAACCACGATAACATATATTTGTTTTACTAAACTTCACATTCACCTTGCTTTATGTGGCGTTATGGCTTCCTAGATCGGCTGATTTTAACAATGATGTTCCTTTTAGGATCTATGTTAGTAGAGCTGCAATATAAATAGTACTTATAAAGACTTCTAATAACTGTATGTATTTATTAAACTGATAATAACTTTCAGAATGCTAATCAAAGATTTTAAGTTAATTAAAAATGAATTTGCATAATATTGGAAATATATTCTGTTTGTATGGTTTTCCTGAAATTAAAATTATCACTCGTGGAAGTGTTAATCCACATGGCTCTGAAATCTGCAAGATATGGTCCTAATCTTGCAGTATGATTGAGAAATAATTTATAGAAAGGATAACATGGTCTTTATAGAGATCCCTATTTTGTCAGAAAATGCATTTTATCTTTTTCTAACACACTGACTGTTGTTTGTAAATGAGAGTTCCAGAGTTTTTACACACTTACACTCTTAGCTATCAGATCTTCTATATTATACAAATTATTATATATAGTAAGCGGTTTTTCATTAAGCGCTTGCTATCTTTAAATTTAAATAAAACTAAGTGTGTGTGAGATATCATCAAAACATTTTAATTCGTTTGAAAGGCCAATCGATGCCATTATGTATATAATATAATCATGCAAATGCCCGAGCATCCAAAATGTCAAATTTTTCATCAGGTTGAATTTGACCGATGGCTTGGGTTATGTTTGTTTATGGCTTATTCGCACATACCTGAGACTTCAGTGAACCCCACAAGAAATAGTCTAACGGGATCAAATCGCCTGATCTCGCTGGCCAGTTTACACGTGTAGCTATGCCCTCAAATTGCTCGTGCAGAATGTTCAATGAGGCACGTAGCGCAGTCCTGTTGAAACAACATATCGTTAGTGTCCATATCATCCAATTCTGGCCAAAAGAAGTTGGTAATCATTGTCGAGTTCTTGTAAGTGACGCGAAATCAACTGCCTCGGATTTTCCTGCACACTCTCACGAATAGCGTCGATGTTTTCGGCAGATTTAGCTTTTCGTACGGTTGTTGGTCCATTGTTTACTGAACCACTGGGCTCAAACTTCTTCACACTGCGAATAGTCTTTTTGAAAGGACGATTATAGCGATCGTAACAAAATTTTATCATTTGTACGTGCAAACCCACTGAATAAACGACAACCAATATATCAGATGTAACTTCGACAGTATGGCCACTGTCAACTATCAAAATTCGAAAGGCCCTTTTGGAAGACCCTTTACATAACTTCCCCATAATACTAATACTAATAATGTTTATTTCCCTAAACTTCGCCTTTTATATTTGCATACATTTTTATGTCCTCCTTTCGACTGAAATTTTGAGTGTATTTACGATACATATTTTATATTATAAATTTTGTGTTATTTTATTAGAGAGGAGTACAAAGATGTTATTAATAAATAATAAACAAATAATAAATATATTTATTTCATACTAATAATAATACTTTATCGACAGATAGGATAACTGTACAAAATAATAGTAGAAAATAAAATTTGTATTTGAACTTTTAAACTTAATTTTACGCTTGGATTTACCTTTTGTACAGTTTAATAAATAAAATAATTCTAAATCTATTTGTAAAATTAAAGTTTAAAAGTTAATATACAAATTTAAATATTAAATTAAATCTGAAAGCTGATAAAATTCCACAATATTCAAAAAGGCAGGAAGAGAATTACAAAATTTATCCAACCTATTAACCATAATTTACTTTATGAAATGTTATAGAATATTGACAGATTTGATGTTGAAATGTAGCATAGAAACATTAGGAATAGAATTTGATCAATGTTTTTAAATGGATGTCGGGTTTTTAACGCTTTGTACTATGTATTACGTAAAATTAGAAATCATAATTAATACATGAAATGAAAGAGCAACTCAAACAGTTCTGCTTATTCCTAAACCTAAACCACAGAATTGAGGCAGCTATTGTAACCATTACACTATAAATACTAAACAAAGTGTTTGAGTTGCTCTTTCATTTCATGTATTAATTATGTTGTCAAGTTTTACGTAATAAATATTATAAAGCGTTCAACCCTGAAATTCATTTAGAAACACACGGATTTTTATTTGATAATATGACCAAACACTGTAGGTATATTCCAAATGGTAACGAAAGTGCGCAAAATATAAAACTTTAATAGAATATAAACTCTAGTCATACTCTTAACAAAAATCTTAGATTGTCACATTACATTTCATTAGCAAATTAAAAACAGTGATAACACGTGATAAGTAATTTATCAACGACATATCACGCGCCTCTTGTTGTATACCTGAAGGAAAATAAAACAATTTAGATAGATAATTATTTATGTTTAGACATTGTGAAGGGTTATATCTGAAATTTTGAAATCATCTTTGATATTTTCTGCATCGACATCTACAATCCTGATCCTCTTCACTTTAATCCCTCTAAATATCTTCTTAAATTTGCAGATGACATAGCCCCAATTTCCCATTCCAGAATATTGACACCCTGCAACACTGGTTTGCAAAATGGTGAATTAAAATCAATCCCCACAAATCCCAGCTTCTAATTCCCTATCACCGTAACAATAATCCTGCACACAATATTCATATCTCATACACTTTCATAAAATACCTAGGCATTATCATAGATCAAAGAGTAAACTTTAAAAGTCACACAGCTTTAAACAAAGCAAAAATCATTAATTAGATTAAACTAAATTATTTAGAAATCTAACTTACAAAAAGGAATATCCCCAGCCGTTAAATTTTACTATAATATATTGTATAATGAGCATACAATGATCATTATCCACGAGTATGAAAGCAATTTATACGAGTGGGCAATTGTCATTATATGCGAATTGTACACTATACTTTTTCTACGATTATACATATGAGTTAAAAAACACAAATATAGATTTATACCTATTGACATTGAACAAATTTTTATTTATTAAAAAATACGTGATATGAAATGTTCTTGGAGATCATATATATGATGGAACTCACTATTACTACTTACCATTAATTTACGTAAATTTCAAGACACTCGCAATTTTATTTTGACGTGTAATTTTACGTCAGAAAAGTCAACTCAAAAATCAAATGTGTGTTATAAATTTTGTAATGTTTGTATAATATTTGCGTGTAATTGAAAAACTTTATTTTTTGAATTTAAGGAAATTCACATGTATTCATTATAAAAATCGTTAATATCCCTCGCCTGTTTAGCTATTGTAGCACTAGTGCTACAAGGGATATATTGTAGCACTAGTGCTACAATAGATATATATTAGCGCTAGTGCTGCAATGGTTGCTATGACAATGAATATATAATGCATACATAACATACAATGTACTACATTTCATAATCAAAAAGTAACCTATAATTATGATATTTCAGTATAGGAGGAGAAAAAATAATTTGCCGCTCTCTGCAATCCCAGTATCCACAAAATCCAAGTTAGCGAGCGATCCCCCTAAGAACTTTAATCAAAATCCGCCATCCTAGCAATCATTTATGACTCTACCTCTGTAATTCCCATCACCATTTCCAAAAAATTCATCAACCAACACATCATTTCCTTTTATTGCTTGCGTAGAAATTCTGATCTAATTACAAAATACAAATCCCCTTCATTCACAGCATTCGAATTCATCACATAACCTTATCCATCACCATCATCAACACCATCAGAGATAGACTGACGAGAATATAAAGACAAATCAGGGCTGAAAGACCGCTAGTCGATAGCCATTTAACATTCTAACCCATTAACATTATTTATCGTACATGCATTATATTTATTTTTGTTGTTCTTTTGTTTCTTAATAAAGATGTTTTATATATGGATTGACTAAAGCCATATGATACCAATTTGGATAATAAAATGAGATGAAACGTCTTGGAAATATCTACCTAATATATATTATATTTTAATAAATTTAAATTTATTATTTAATTTTCTACAACGAACTAAAGGATTTTAATACATTTTATTATATTATATTTATTGAACAATTATTTTTAGCTGTGGAGCAACAACTTTGGAAACCATGTTGTTCTTTGATTATATTTTAACGAGCCATCCAATGCGATTACAAATCAGTTTATTAAACAGATTTGGTATAGTAGGCTGGATGGTTACACCTCTGTGGTTTGTCATATCTTCTTTATTACCTTTATATACTAACGTATAATTTAAATAATTTTTATGTGTATTTTTAATAAGATAAATCATTCAGGAAATACGTAAAAAGCTAAAAGGAACTATATCTGAAGGCATTCCAGAACGCATTGGATACAAAGTTAGAGGATAAAAGAACAGACATAATAGACTTCGACACAAAATAGGATGAAATAAAAGAAATCATAATAGATGACGTAGAAAAATGTATATTTTATACGTAAAACCGAAACGAAGTAAACCGTGGTATGACGAGGAATGTGAAACAGTCTGTAAGAAACTAAAGGAGACGCGACTAATATATGTTGCAGTGTTCAACAATAAATGTGAAACCCTCCCAACTGTGTTGTTTTATTTCAACTAATATATCTACCACAGAGGGCAGGGACAACAAAGGAGGACTTCCAAAAAGCAAGAAAAAATGCCGAGCGAATATACAGAGAGGAGAAGAGGACATACTCGAGAGTAAAAATTGATAATTGACGAGATAAATCAACAGAACGGAGCTAGAATCTTCTTCAGATATGTCAACCAACTAAGAGTTAAAATCAAGAGTCTGTTGTGTATGGACCAAACCTTAATTGGAGGGGATGAACCAATACTAATCCATACTGTGAAAATTAACGAAAATACAATCTCTGTAGAAGTAGATAAATAGGCAGAAGAATAATAAGGCAACAGGACTGGATAACATACCGAGCAAAGTTTACAAAGCGGGTACTGTAAAATTAAAAGAAGAATTGGCCTAATAGGCCAACAATAGACAAAATATTTGGAATCCAAAAAAGTACTAAAAAAATACTGCGAATATTATATAGCGGTGTATCATATGTAGATTTGAAACAGGCATATGACTCTATCGATATAATACAAATATAGAAAGCCCTACAAGTTTTGGGAATTCCGCCGAAGCTATTAAGACTAATACGAATGACTGTTCAAAATGTAATCACTCATGTAAGAATATTGTGCTCTCTATATCTCGAAATTTCAGGATAACAACATGAGTAAGACAAAGGGATGGACTCTCCGCAATCCTTTCCAGTGCCAAATTACTGGATATCAGCGCAATAGGACGAAACAATCAAGTGGTACAAGAAAACTACCAAAAGCTAGATAAAGAAGCGGAGAAAATGGGACTACGAGTAATCAAAAATTAGAAAACTTAGAAACATTTTAGTACATAGGAGCAATCATCAATAGCACAAACAGCATGGTCGCCAAAATAAGACACAGAATCTGTCAGGGCAGCAAGGCGATATTTAGACTCGAAGAACTTCTCAAATTTAATATCTTGCCGCATAATTCTAAGATAAAACTATACAAAATGCTGGTGAGGCCAATGTGAGTATTGAGCTCTGAAAAGCATTTGGAACAAAGCTTGTTGAAAATAGAAAAGGTGGTCTTACAAATGATATAGGCCCTATAAGGACAGATGATGGACACATAATAAGAATAAGCCAAGAATTCAAACAATTAGTAAACGGAGACTAGATCTAGTAGAATATGCAAAGGAAATGCGAATAAGGTAGCTAGGACACATACAACGTATGCAAAAGTGCCGAGTAATCAAACAAGTGATAGAAACAAAAATGGAGGAAACGCGATGGAAATATGACGTAGAGATGGATCTGAAAAAACTGAAGATCAAACAGTGGCAGAGTGTAGCCGAGGATAGAAAGAGATGGAAGAGGATAGTTTTGGAGACAAAATCCCTATGAGGGACGTAAAGCTAAAGAAAGAAAGATTCTACACCGCTCATTTGCAGTGATTGTCCACCGGAGGTTGAGGTTAATAAAGTACTCGCCAAGGAAAATGTGCATTTAAAAGAGTAAGTAGAATTTTTAAGTAAATTCATTGCTGAAATGAAAGACAAAAACCGCATTTTTAAAGGAAATGCTGATCTTCTCAAATTTTAAATGTAAACAACGGAGTTAGTGACATCTCTTATAAACCTAACAGATATATTCCTGTGACTATACTAAAACCTAGAGGCGACACCTCTGTTCGTGAAACTGAGGCTCTAAATATGGTATACCAGAACAGGTATACCCACTAAAAACTACCTCCCCATGTTGCCCTACCTTGTATGTGTGTGATTGTGTGCATGTGTATTTGCACAAATGTGCGTGTGCGTGCAGTGTAATGCTCGGGACGTGGGGTCGCTACTCCCAAATGGCTGTGCACGTCAGCCACCCCTGCGGGGAACTAGAGACTTACTAATTAAAAAATCGTCTAACCCTAGCGACCATAAGAACATACCTAACAACACCAAAACTCTTCTTATGAGCGATGTTGTACAAAGGGGAAGTCAACATAATAAAATAAATAACACAAAGAAACAGCCAATAGTAATGGGTACAAAATCAACTGTCACTTTGCGCACCGAATAAAACTGCATGGCTATATATTGGTAACTGTGCCGTAACCGTAGATGCACAGAACTTATTTGCGAGAAAATAATCCCGACATTGAAATTTTGGAACAATTGACAACAAAAGACTTGAATAAATCATTTAAACTTGGTGTTGAGTTCCAATATTTAAATAGCTTAATGACCGAAGATTTTTGGCCTACAGGAATTAAAATAAGGCGTTTTTCTTTCAATCATAGAGGGACAAAGAAAAATTTTCAACTAGGATTACTTACTCCAAAAGATATAGAGCACCTTTCGATTTTTTCATGTGCGAACTTAAGTCGTTGAACTTAATATTCCATTTAATCAAGATTTAATATACTAAATAAAACATGATACTCTTTATATGTAGCAATGCTTTTTCTTTTCTCTGCGAAAGTAAATTAGTAAATTGCAACTTATTTTGCTACATGATGGCTAGGAGTTAGAGGTAAACAAAGCAATTATATAATCTGAACTTAAAATATCGAACATAAGGAGATTTGATGATTAGTTCAACCTTTTTATCTATGATCAATTTTTCTTAATAAAAAAAAGATTTATAAAGATGATTACAATCGGTAGCCTGGAATGTTCCGAGTGCAAACCTAAACAAATACTCATTATTTTCTATCTTTGTCAGCATAGAGAATTTAGAGAATTCATATCAAAACAGAATAAAGAGGTTTTGTTTGATTCATTATAATTTGATTGATATTGATTGAAATTTATTGAATTTTGCAGAAATTGTCATCATGTCTTTGTAGGAATACAATTCACGTGCTCTAAATATATGACAGCGAGTATATAAAAGTATTGTGTGGTTCTATATTATAATTAGTATTAGCAAAATAAGCATTGGTGCATAAAATAGATAAAGTTACCACCATGTTTTTGGTTTCTAAATTTATGTATTAAAAAAAAAGTTTTCGAATATTCCGTTGAGCAATTATCAGATTGCACATGTAAATCAATATTTAATTCACACAAAATGTATTTAGTTTTTAAGTAGGTGTATCGTTTATTAAAATTTTTATTTTAAAAATAAATGACTCTACTGCAATAAAAAGAAAACCAACAACACCTATAATAAACGTCTAGATTTATTAAAGTAGATTATTATTTGTATAATGGTTCTTTATATTATCCACAAATCCATACTTTTGAAACATCAAATATCAGTTATAGAGGGTGGATATGTATTGATAAATTACATTTTTCCTATATTAACTATTTTTTTAAATATTTGCTATTGTTTTAATATTTTTACATAAAATTTCCCTTTATTGACAGGTACACATACAAATATACAGATATTATTTAAAACTTAACAACGTATATTTCTATTGAACAATGCAGGCGATGTAATTTGTATATGCTGCTACATTTTCAGTTCACTTTTACGGCAAATATAATACGGAAAGGTATGGCCGGTCTAGCACGAATAAATTTCATTTAATTACGAGCTTCATTTCTTGAAGTACAATTCCGAACCTGCATTTCCTACCCGGTGAAATTCATATTTTCGTTCACATCCGTATAGAGTGCATGCATTTCGCTCTAAGTGCATTTAACTCGGCAGCAAATGGTTGAGTGGATTTAAGAGTTGTTTAATTTTATGCAGCGGAATTTGTTCTGCAGGCTGTTACGATGTAAAACAAGAAATATGCCGGTTTCTCCTCGCCGGATTTATTTTTATAATTAAATCCCTTGTAGTTTAATTGTCCTTCATATAAAATCCGGCGGAATTGATGGAAGCCGGTCTTAGCGTAATGGAAATTATTAATTTCGAAAGAATAGACATGACTCGGTTATATATTTTTTTGTGGACATTAGTGGAATCAAATTTTAACTTAACATTAAGTAGCTGTATTACTTCTTTGTAATTTTCTCTGATAAGGAAGACGGAATCAAATCGAGGGCTACCCAGAATAGGAAGCTATGTAGTTTAATAGATGCTTAAACAGGAGGAGCGCATGTAAGATAGGATTCACAAATGATATTAGAAAATTAATTGCAACAATCTGCACTTCAATACCTGAAAAGAAGCGAATGTGCTGTCAAGAGAGACGCTAGGTGATCAGAAAACTTTGCAATTGTTACGCAAGTTGGAACACGGCTATGGATGATAATCTATTATGAGAAATCTTCCAGAGCCGTTTCCCCACAGATATTTAGCGTATTTTAATTTCAGTCAACACAACAAATTTAAATAATTTGATCAATATGGCAGACCAGATAATGCAAATATCTAACACACACAAAGTCTACGCAAATTCTAATCAAACACAGATGATCACATAATAAAGCTACAACAAGAAATTACTGCTTTGACAGGCACAGCTTTCAGAAAACTACTTACTGTTTCAACATTAAAGTGTAAAAAATACCACCAGAACGCTGGTGAAGATAAAACAACCGGACGTTGCCTTCATCCATTTCCACCCTCGAGAAGTGGAAATACTTCTAACCAACGTACAAAGCAACACACGTTCAACACGTTTTGCGGACTGATTATGGAACCACAAACATGCATTCCATGTCTCGATATCTGGCATCAACATTTCTTCATCAACAGATGAGCCAGTGCAAGTGATATTTAGCTTTGAAAACAGGAAATATCTGCTTCGCATCTTTCATAAAATCACAATTAAGCAGTGGCAACTTCTCGTTTGATAATGGTACGTGTAGTTACCGAAACTTAAGTAACGAAAATATATATAGTGTTATACAAACAAAGTTTAAAGTGTTTTAATTATTAGTGCCAACTTGATTTGAATTTCGAGGTTGGAGATAAAGTCAAATTCTTCACAAATTGTGAGTCTCATGTCCACCCGACTGGATATCTTACCGATGATCCAATAATGGGAGATAAAGAAATGGAAGAGGAGGATGAAGGTGATGAGGATTTGGGCAACGTCAGCCAGAGTAACATTTTTTCTGTCAAGAGGCAGAAAAAGATGGGCAGTGGTAAATCAGAAACCTGCAAAGAAATCTAAAACCACGAAAATACTTGCTGTGATTAAATAGTCAAAATGAGGATGATTCAGATGATTCGGATGTCAATCTATCTCATATCAAATTGAAATAAAACAACACAGTTGGGAGGGTTTCACATTTATTGTTGGACACTGCAACATGTATCGCCACACAGTGGTTTTATCAGGCAGATGAATAATAATAACTGTGTGGCGAAACATGTTGCAATGTCCAACAATAAATGTGAAACCCTCCCAACTGTGTTGTTTTATTTCAATGTGTTATGAAGTTTCATAATGTATCCGCCTCGTCATTTCAATATCTGATATCAGTCAAGAAGAAGATAAAGATGAAACCACATTTTTGGAAGAGGAGAATGAAGTTAATAAAAGTGGTGAAGGTGAGGAAGGTGGTGATGATGAGGAAGAGGTAGATGAAGAGGAAAAGGATGATTCAAATGAAGAAGAAGCATCTTCCTTAGCCAGTGACTAGGAGGAGGAGGTGGAACAAAAGCCTAAGATGAATGGCACGGCCAAAAAAGGTAAAGAGCAACAGCAGCAATTTTCTAAGAAGGACAAGAAGTAAAAGCAGGGTGAAAATGTCACACCGAAAAGTAAGGCTGATAAAAAAAAAGGAATATGCAAAGGCTGCTCCACCTAAATCATCAAAATAGGAATATATATATCGTAAAAGAAGACAATATAGGGTGGACTTATAGTAGAATATATTAAGTTGGTAATGGTCAAATCGCAAAGCCAGACAAAATGGTTCAGGTTTACTACGAGTGTAAATTCAAAAACAACAACAAAATGCTTGATTCATCTATAAAGGGAAACGGATTAATATTCCGTCTTGGTAAACACAAATGGCATATGGTGCCAAGGGTTCACCGCCAACAATTCCGCCAAACTCAACGTTAGTGTTCAAAGTTGAATTAAAGAATGTTAATTAAAATCAAGCTTCTCACACTACCAGGAACTGATTTTTTTAGAAATGATGGTTTTATATGTATGTGCATGTGTTGAACTCGTTCCTAATTTGAGCCAAAAAAGTAAATTGTAAATTTTGCCAGAGGTGGTTCAGTGTCGATGTTATATTGTTGAAATTATCCACAATCGGTTAATTAGGAATGTATTGGGCGCATTCAACTTATTCAAGATTACTACAGCAATTTCCTGGTTCCCCGTTCAATTTCTCAGACCCAGTCAAACATGATATTGTACATCACATCAAGGTCACAGGTCCTCTTGTTCTTGTCACTCCGCGAAAGTTATCATCGAAAAAATTCAATCAACCTTCCGCTAGCCTCTGGGCAATGCCATTGCTCCTGGTAACGTATTTGCGTCCTTGTGATGAATATCATCGCTTAAATAGAAGCACGATTCCAAAAAGGTATCCTTTGCTACTTTTGTTTGATTTTGACTATAGATGTTGTGGCAATACGTTATTTTCCAAAATCGATTAGATCGAGGCATACAATCAAATTGCGATCAATCCTGAAAACTTTCCAAAAACCGCTATCATGGCACCTCTCGGTCTCTACGAATATACCAGGATAAGTTTTGGATTAAGAAACGCCGCTTAAACCTTTCAGAGGTTTAATACAGTTGATCTAGTTTGGAATAAAAATAACCCAGACAAATGCATTTTCGGCGAAACAAAATTGAGATTTTTAAGTAACAGTATCACTTGTGGGGAAATAAAACCTCAGTACAATGCAGTACAATGTTGATGCAATCTGACCTAAAAGGTTTACACGATTCCCTCAGCATGTTAAACTTGTATCACCATTTAATCAAACCTTTAAACCAACTTGTCGCAACAAACCACTGATCTGGACTCAACCCGTGTTGCATGCTTTTTGTAACTCTGCTATACTGGCGCTATCAGACACTTGTGAGGAGTATTACAGTACACGCTAAAAATCCTTTGCTGGAACGGTATCACAACAACTACTATCTTTCGCACCAACTTAGCACAAATACAGTACGTTCCGTAAAGAATCGTTAGCTATTAAGAAGTTCAAATATTATCTTAAGGTCCAGAATTTATCATCTTTACGAATCATTAGTCTGTGATCGCTGCTATCAATAAAACGTCTCTTCCAGCATATTATGTAGAACCAAGGATAATCTGCGACACTCTTCGTTAAGTAGTGTTTGAGGTATCAGAAGAATAAAATTTATCGTCATTTAGCGTTGGCCAGAAGCATATACTCTTACTGAAATTACTTCAGATTAGGTTTCCAAAGCATTTCTAAACTGTTTGCATGCTTTAGAACGCCGTCGATGGTAATCACTAACCGAGGTCGGCAGTTCTAGTCCAATACTTGGAAGGAATTCTGCAGGACTATAGCAAATCCACAGCCGCCTACCTCCTACACCATAACGATCTAGTACAGGGGCTCAATAGGCAAATTGAAGACTTAATAATAATAATAATAATAATAAATCATTTATTGACCATACATACATATACAATAATATACTATACAATAATATACAATGATTGGGTCAAATGGACTTGAATCATTTTCGGTATTTGGTACTTTAATACCAAATATCGAAACTGCTCTTCCTTCAAGCCCAAAAATAATAATTAATAATAATTAACTTATATCTAAACAGCTTTTGGGTATTTTGTGAAGCATATAACATCTGAAAATATTTATATTTAAAACTATTGTAGTTGCCACTTCGCCATTCGAGAGGTACCGAATAAAGACTTAATTCAAATGAATAATGAATCAAAGAACTGTGTAACTCAACTCCCGCTTATTTTACTGGGTTCTCGGATATCCTACAACTCATCCTTTTCGGCCATTCCTGCAGGGTCCGTCTACGGCAAAACATTACGGTTGCCGAACAATTTTGGATTTCCAAATTTCGGGTATAAATTCAATCAAAATTCTTCAATGACTTAAAGGACGGGCTGCAGATTACGCTCACCCCAAATTAGACACATGCACGCATATTTTCATTCGTCAGGTTAGGTGTAGCAAAGACTGGTTGATTTGATATTTTTCTATCAGTGAAGTAAAAAACGACCTTTATTGGCATACAGCTCATATTTACATACAATTTTTTTTTCGTTTTATTTTTTCTCCCAATTATCTCAGCCCCCTGTCTCAGTCCGCCTTCTTCTTATTTCTTTTCCCGCCTCCCTCTTATCACAATCTCTACGCCTGTCCCATCCTCTCTCATGCATTCACTTATCCTTTGTATTCCTCCTATTCTCTCTTCACGCACCTCCTTGCACTCCTGGCATAAATGAGTCCATGTGTCCCTTCCACTCTCGCACAACACACACCTGCCATATCGATCCCCCATCCATACCTTCCTTCCTCTCTCCTTCGATCCACATCTAGCCCTTGCCAGAGTAACTTTTTTTGGACTTCGTCCACTCTGTCTTTAATAGATTCTCTGGCATCCTTCCTTACACTTGCCAAATTTCATACATTCCTTACAATACACACTTGCCCTTTCACTTCCAGTCATTTTTCTCTCATCCACGCCGCCACATTCACACCCTATTCCAACCATTCATTACCGTTTCCTCCGCTCTCGCTATTTTATACATCCTTTTTCTTTCTAATCTTCATTTACACTCTTCTACACCCATATAAGTTTCCTATACCTCTTTCACTAATCTCTCACTATTACACGTACTCATATTCATCTTATATTTGATTCCGGAAGCAAAATATACCTAGGAGTTGATCTCTCTTTAATATTGTCCATAGTTCTTTCTCATCTCCATTTTTACTTGTTTAATTGATTGCAGCTTCATCTCTTCTCACATCTTTCTGTACTTCGTTTTTTTCTGTCACCAATTTCTCTTCACCCCATCTTACTCTTCAGTCTTTGACCGCTTTTCTTACTTCTCTTTTCGCCTCAGTACACTCTTCATCAAACCATGGGTGATGTCCTTGACTTCCTCTTCTCACTCTGTACCGGCTATGGTCCCTCCCATCTCTCCAATAGTCTCAATATCTCCCCATTTAATCTTTTGATTTTGAAGTCTCATACTTTTCAATGCTCGTCTTCCATCTGCTATCTTCCAGCCGTGTTGTTTTTGCAACTTTCTCTCATAACTCTTCGTCTTCTTCTCCTCCCAATCACCATTATTGCATCCATTTAATACCTCCCAAGGCGAAAATCAGGAAGCCCATGCTTCCTGTAGAACAGCTAAGGAATATCCCCTGGCAGAAACTCCTGGACTTCTTAGAAGATACAGGAGTTCAAAAGAAGTAAAACAGCCAGAGGCGCACAAAAGGATCATGGAGACCGCAGTGCAGGTACGCTAAGCGACACCACCTCGTGAGGACAAAAAAAAATTCCTCCCGCTTTCCTCAAAAATTCGCCTTGAATATTTACTCCCTACATATCTTTTCGATCCGTGCATTAACTACCCACTCACTATACAAGGGTAGATTGGAAAGTTTCCGAAATGGGCAAGAAAACGCAGTAATTAAACAGGTTTTTTTTTATTTTTCAACATAGTACCCTTGCAGGGCGATACACTTTTCCCAGCGGTGCTCCAACTTTTTTAAGCCTTCAGAAAAATGTGGGGAACTCTGCAAAATAAGCTTTAGTGGCGTCGATGACCTCCTCATTTGACGTCAAGCGCTTGCCTCCGAGCCAAGTACGCACGGGACCAGGTCTGGAAAGTATGGGGGATGCGGCACCACCTCGTAGCCCAATTCAACCAATTTAACGGTGGCCATGACCTTTCCAGCCGATGGGACAGTCTTTGCCTTCTTCGGAGCAGATTCGCTTGGAGAAATCCACTGTTTCGACTGCTGCTTGGTTGCTGGTGCTGGACTAATAGTCGAAAATGAAGGTGTGGATGTGCCATGAACTTTCTGCAAAATATCTCGTATCTCCGTCGCCCTTTTCCCATCCATCCAGAAATGTTGGATGACTGCACAAAATTCGTTTTTATCAATTTGTGCAAAAGTGCCTGACTTGCTTCACAAGATATCCTAGTAAACAAAAACGGAACGACGCACGTGTCTGAAAATTTGACAGCTTACCTAAAATAGGTTAGCCTTGACAACCATCATAACAATTTCACGATACGCGCGCCATCCCTTGCCCATTCCGGAAACTTTTCAATCTACCCTCGTACATCTAATTCCCCTGCTCGCCTATATTTCCTTTCTCACTTTTCGGTTGTTATCTACGTATACTACCCCAATTAGTGAAGTATTTTATATCGTTAAAAAGCTATACATAAAAACGTCTTTGGAAATATATATTTGTTTTATTACATTATCAAGATATTGAAATATAAATATGCTTTGTTAAATTTTTAAATTTATATTAAATTTTATCTATAAACCTACAACAGGGTGTACGTTACTCTAATTAATGTAATTTGAAAACCCATGTCGATCTATTTCTCCTAAATTGAGAATAGCATTTATATATTGATTTCGAAATATAAACACGGCATCGATGTTAATTTCGTTTCGGTACAGGAATAATTATGTGTAGACAGGGTAACAACTTTTCGACATTAACCTAGTAATTATAGCTACCTAAACGTAAAAACAACCGATCGACTGCCGCCAATAATAACAGCAACAAGTGGACGACCGTAATAGGCGGCTTGTCTTGTCGAGTCTATGAGTGACAGTTTGTGATTAATACACGAGCATCCATCTCAATCGCTATTTTTTTAAATTTTGTTCCATCAATGTAAGCTGCCTACAGATACTATGTATGTGTTAATTTGAGACCGATATTTAGGTTAGTGTCCTAGTTTCAATAAGTTGGACTGTGTGTTGGTATTAAAATTTCAATTTCGTGTCACTTTCAAACAATGAAAATATATTCGTAAAGGTAAATGTTAATTTTAGTTTTATATTTCAATTAAAATTTAAATAACATAACAATTTTCAAGGTCGACCGGTTTCGATCTATTCGGATCTCGTCAGCGCCACGCTGTTGAAGACAGACAAATAGAATGTTACTACATAGTGTATAAGCCAGTTCTCCGTTAGGAATAGGCATACTATTAACTAATTGCTGTATCATATGAAATATTAATAATTACCTATTAATTACGATATGGTTGTTGAATTTAAATTCCTAGATAATGATGTAAAAATCGAAACTAGTCGGAATAAATTGTAAAAAAAATGTGAAACCAACCAAGTGCCTCATTGTAAACAACCCTTAATTACGATATAGAATTTAAAAATTATATGTTATTAAACAACAAAATGTATAATGTGTGTGCTATTTTTTGTAGTTTAATATATCCACATACTGTATTCAATGGTTTTCCTAATGATCTGCGTAATAAAATAAGTACCAGCCATTTATTTAAGAGTTAGGTTAAGGTTGTACATGTGTAGGACATAAACGTCGCCACTCGAATTCGTCTGGAGATTTATTCGCGGAAGGTTCATAATAAAGCCGGAGTCAGGTTAGCTCCAGTTGACCCAAATTCTGTCTCAAGTTCTGTGAGCACCAGCTTGCAGGTCCTAAATGATGAATCGTCCCGGGTCGCGACCTGTACAGGTGAAATACGCTCTAAAAATTCGTCGTTAGATACGAATAAACGCAATGTTGAGCGTGAATAACGGTACTAGTTATTTACTAGAAAATCGAGGGTGAAACTGCCGTTGGATGTCCGGAATTAAAGTGCCCCGTGGTGATATGTAGTCCATGAGCTAAACAAAACGGGGCGCCATAAAACGGATCAAACAATACGCCCAATAAATTATTCGATTTGAGCGCTATTCGAAAAGGGGGCAGGGCCCCGTTTTCAACATTTGACCCCCGTATATTTATATATCAATACGCATTCACGACTGTCGGAGCGTTAAAATTTGATTTACCCCCGAAGTTCGTCAACGGAGGAAATTATAAACTTTCGCGCGAGTCGAGGGACGCCCTTTGCCCCCATTTAAAAATTCCTACAAATATTACACCTTAAAATAACTCGAATTTATGTTTTTCAAATATTCCGCACCCTCCGTAATAAACGTGATGTATAGTGCGCCCCGCGATTTCATTATTGCCTCCGCAAAAATAAGAAGGAAAAATCAATGCGGACCGCGATAAACTACTCCATCATACTTCATCTCGGAAAGCACCTTCCAAAGTAAATCTTTGCGTAATTAAGTACTCGTAATGGAGCCCCCCGAATTTTCCATATAATCAGCTGATTTGTAAGCCGCCCTTTCCCGCGGAAACTCGGGGACGTGATTACTTAACGGGAAACTTTGCATTTAAATTTGGGCCGTTCCCGCGGAATTATTACATCGGTTCGTATCAGGACACTGTATGTATTCATAAAGGGTACGCCGCAGGTCATTAAAGGGGTCCATTCGATTAATCTACCTCACGCTTTTTTTAAAAGGAAATCGCGGCGTTATTTCTAAAAGCAATTTCTCGAGATTAGGTGCAATGCAATTAATTACTTTAATGTCTCGCGAGATTCTTCTTTTTCGCGAAAATTTAATGCTTCTTCGTTCAAATTACACTCGGTTTTATAGAGTACACGATCCTCGCTGTATATTGAGAGAACTCATCCTCTATCGAAATTATTCAGATGCGAATTCTCCAAATCGCTTAAAAACTACGTTATATATGTAAACTTGATAGAAATTGCATACATATTGAATAGTACAATATTTACAGCAAATACTTCTCTATATTTTCTATATAGAAAATATTTACAGGAAATACTTTTCTATATCTTCTATATATTATTGCATTGTTGAAATATTTAGATAGAATATTAACAAAGAAATAACTAAATTATACGGAATCCTTAATGCAACCCTAAATTGTTGATAGAAAAACTAATTTTTACATTTTTATTTTGTTCATTGTCGCTGTTGTTAGTTTCCTGTAATTGTCTATAATGTATCCACTTAATTGGGAGAGTTTAGTTCAGCGCTTTAGATAATATATATCACCTAAATGCTAGTATCTATCTTTTTATATCTCATTACCAACCTGTCATCTATCGATAGGGATTAATAAATCAGCTTAGGATATTTTATTATTCTAAAAAGATGCATAACATTTTATAATTTAGATTGTGCTCCTTAAGTAAAAAGCATCCGCTTATTTTCAACAATCTATTGTGGGAATTGGGTTTATGTTGTCTGTTGAAATTTTTAAGAACAATTTTGGAGAATATATCGTTTATGATAATAATAATAATAATGATACAAATACAGTACTAATATATAATAAGATTAAGAATACAAATATAAGTTAAGAGAATATACATTAACGTAATAAGCTAAAACAAAACAGGTGAACACAGGTAAAATTTAACAAGAATGATGAGCTTACACATATAAAAATCGGCACAATAAATACATTAAAATCAATACAAAAAGTTTAAGTGAAAGAATCCTATAAGTAGAGTATAACATAAAAACAAAATTAGATAAAAATATCCACGAACCACTTCTCAGCACAGCGACAGTGCACCATAATTGGGGCTCCCTGCAGAACGTTGGTGCGAGCGGTAGGCAGTCTGAAGGTGGAGGTAAATCTCGTAGGCGGCCTTGGTGCGTGAAAGGGAATCCCACTTAATAACTGCGAGCTATCAATCAGACCATGTATCAATTTCCACAAGAACATCGCGCAGCGTTGGTCACGTCTCGAGGTCAGGGATACCATTTTGTGTCGTTCGAGTAGTTCAACCTGAGGAATTCCATTAGTTTAAAAGAGAGAAATTTCAAAAACCTGCGGTGAATTCGGTCTAGTGGCAGAAAGCGATTCACATAGATTGGATACCAAATTAGGCCACAATTTTCCATTTTACTTACAGTACAAATGCGTGAAACAACGATTTAATAGCATCAGAGTTGAGAAAATCCTTGCTGGTTCTGAGTATGAAACCTAACGATTTAGAAGCAGCCGAGCGGACGGAATCCACGTGATCCACAAAGGTGAGTTTTTTGTCAAAAATAACACCAAGGTCTGTGATGGTATCAACACAGGAAATCGGACTGTTTGCAATATAATAATCAGATAATAACATATTGCGCACGCGACTGTAGTGAATAATGTGGCACTTGGCAGTGTTAAGTTTGATGTTGACATTGGAGCACTAGTCAGAAATGATGTTTAAATTTAGTTGGAGGCTGTGGATGTCAGACTGTGACTTCACTTTCGCATAAATTTTAAGATCATCAGCATATGCTACTACAGGACAATTGATCCGCACAAGAAAGTCATTGATGGAAATGTTGAAAAGAAGGGGTCCCAGGCAAGAGCCCTGTGGAACACCCGAGGAAGGACAGAATATATACGATTTTAAGCCATTATAAAGGAGCTAAGTTTATTAACTAACAGATAGTGGCCAATAGAGTCGAACGCGCGTGAAAAATTGGTATAAATTCCGTCGACTTGACCGCGTTTGTCGATATTTTCAGCCAGATATTGAGATATGACAGCAAGATTCGTTAATGTAGAACGACTAGGCATGAACCCATGCTGGGAAGGAGAAATATATGAACAAATACTCTTAAAAATAGCATTATGAAGCACAGTTTCGAGTACTTTAGCAAAATTAGATAGAATTGAGATTGGGCGGTAGTTGTGAATATCCGTTGAGTCCCCTTTCTTGAAGATCGGACAGAGAATAGCGATTTTCCAGTAAGTAGTAAATTGACTGCAGTTTCGGATTAGGAAGCTTGGAATTTTATCATCCCCCGACGTGTAGTTATTGGGGAGCTGAGCCATTATTGATATAAGTTGCGCCTCATTAACACATGCAAATGAGAAAGGTGGATATATAGCCGAGTCAGTATGACACGTAGGGGTGAAGGCATCACTGTAGTTGCTGTCCGCAAAGCCATTGACTATGCCCATTGGTTTAGATAATTCACGGGAATCGTTATGTAGTTTTCCTGGAATTCGAGTTGTTCCACGTTTACTTGCCACAAATTTTCAAAGATGAGTAGGTTTTCTTTTAATATCTGCCTCAGCTCGTTGCACAATTTTGACTTGGTAGAACGGCATTTAGGCACGTGTTTATCCAACACAGCATAGAGTATATCGTAAAACGTAGCAACCATCACATTAACATCATTAATGGTCTCAAGGATACTCCAATCTAATTGCGCAATTGCCTCATATAAGGAAATAAAGTTGGCTTTATGAAAATTGTACCTTTTGTCATTGTTTGAGGGAAAGGAAACTGCGTTAGGGTTTAGACCACAAGTAAAGGTAATTTCGAGAGCAGTGTGGAAGATATCCTCACGCACAAGCGGAAAGTCAGAGCATCGTAGTTACAAAAAACAAGGTCTAGAATCTTATTATGACTATTTGGGATGTTGTGTTGTTTAATGTTGAGAATTTCTGTGAAGTCCCTAAAACAGGACACTTTACTGTTCAACGGTGCGTTGCCACTAAAGGCTGATGGCAAGTTAAAGTCCCAAATAAGAAGAAATCTACGGTCAAGCAGGTAGGGTTCCAATGAGGATGTAAAAATTTCCCAGTCATTGGTAAGGCAAATCCGGCGGGATATATACGACTCCGATGATAACGACGACGGAATCAACTTGACAGGTGCAAAGTATTAAGTCTATCAGAGATACAACATTAGTTATTTTGGTAGTATCAATAACCGTACATGTTAAGGTTTTACGTAAAGCAAGCGCTACGCCTCTCCTTTCGAGCGGTTGACTGTCGAGAAATTTCTGTCTGAACGAATGACTGTATAATTAGGTGGAAATAATTCTTGATTGAAAACTGAGTCGTTTAACGTGTTCGGTCAATAAAACTATGTCGACGTCCAATAGAAAGAAATTATTAAAAAATTCTTGAGTTTTGGAGTTTAGACCCCGAACGTTTTGGTAGAATAAACTTATTGCTTTGGGTGTCTTGTTGGGATGTATTAGTTTTCCGATGTAGATGCACTAGACACCTTAGGTACTTCATTCTTGTACAATATTTTTAAATTGGCCTTGCCATCGCTTAAGCGCCTATTAAGCTTGCGATCGCTTGGTGTCTGTAATTTCTGCGATGGTTTCTTCGGTAAATTGTGCTGTCAGTCCATCCGAGGGGAATATATTCGTTGCAGTGTGATTCTTGAGTTTGTTAATTTCCGCTTTTAGGTCATGAAAAAGCGCGACAAGTTTCGGGATTTGATGGACTCCCTGTTCACAGTCAATGCAGATATATTTAATTCTGCGACTAGTGTTTTGACGTAACTCTAGCAACTTCAGCTCAGGAGCGGTTAGTTCCGAACATTGTGTATGTATATTTCTATTACAGCCATCACATGTAATAAATTTGTCTGACGATCCATTGATTGTTTTGTTGCAGTTAATACAGAGCATTATGAGCGAGTAATAATAATATGTTAATTAAATTATATAATCAGGGCGAAGGGAAATTACACAGGGATACGCTTCACACCGATTGGGAAGGAATTTTGTTGAAACAGTAGGAATTGATAGCAAAAATGAACATAAATAGAAAAATAGTAAATAAAATAGCGTTTGAGTGTTCAGTTTCTTGCTAGGCCCTATAAAGTGATCGGATAGCAAAAACAAGTGCTAATAGTTGAAGCACGCTGACCCAGGCCGAACAATTGCAGGCAGCGAGAAATAAAATTCCAGTAAACGTTAGAAATCTTACAAACTGCTTAAGGTATTTAACTTAATTTTGAGGCAACACTTGTTCTAATAATAGGAACAATCTTACCAATTTTGATCATTTAGGCATAAGCACAGCAGGAGATAATTCAACAACAAGTAGAAGCACCGACACGCGCACGCACACGTAAACACTCGTTGGATAATTCATAATGTAAACTTTTGAAACCGCCATTTCTAAATCTCTTGTACATTAACAGCAACAGCATCACCTAAGGCAATATGTTCTAGGTACTGTACTTTCTTCTTAAAAAGATTACATTCCCTTAAGGTGCTCTTCAATCAGAAATTTCTAAATCCTTAATTGTTGAAACGCATCTTATAAGCTATTTATGTGATCCTAGAAGGTTTTCTATCACGATTATATTATTCAGGTAAGAAGATAGAGTTAGCTTTTTCCGAGCCAGGATGCGCTTGCTAATAAGATAAGATAATAACTTCCTGTAACGGAAGATGCTGTTTCCGGTTGATGAAGGCGGAATTAGATAAGGCTGTTTGTAAAGGATGTTGATAAGTTAAAAAAATTCCAAGAAAAACGCTAAGCAAGTTTATTATATAAAAAGTTGCAGAACTAAATTATTATCCAGTTCAAATTGAATCTTCAACGCATAATAATCAACATATTCTCGTGCGCGTTCTGCAAACCAACCTTCACCCTTAACCGTAATCTGACAAAGCATATCAAAAAGTACCACACCCAAGGACCTTCCAATGGTGTTAAGCGGGTTGCCGATCTTACACCGCTGGGGCATCTCCCATGAAGAAGATCCAATGCGACGCGTGCCAAAAGGAATTTGGGACATCTGAGATCTTGACATTTCATTACGATATCCCAACAAGACGAAGATAGCGTAAAGAAAATTGATACTGCATTTCGGAACCGCATTGCCAGTTACGTCATTGAAGCTGCAAATACTCCCGATATTCTGAAATTCTTAGGGGATTGTGAGGGTAAGTTTGTGCGTTTGGTGAGTCGTCATCAGCATTCGACTCAAAAGATTAATATCGAGCTGTTTGGCCATTATATCAAACTAGGAGGCGAGGATCAGCCTTATCTAAAGGCTTTTAACACCCGCTTCGTGGTCTACTGACGACAAGCAGTTGTGTAGTGTGGTGCAAACAAAGAGCGAAGAGTTCCAGTTTCATATTGTTTTAATTCAAAATGCGTTTTAATCACATAACATCATATCACATGACCCGCCTTATATACTTCCATCCTTATAAACCGGAAACGCCTTATCTTATCAACTTCCGTTACAAACAGGAAGTCCTTATCTTATCAACCGGAAACCGCAACATCCATTACAAACAGTATTATCTTAACAACCACAGGATAGGTCATTCTGCGTGACTGTGAATTGTTATAATCCTGTTTTTACAGTGAATGTCGTTTTCTCTATGTCTGAGCAAGGTACTTCCACTTTCCAATATTAGCTCTTAAATTCAAACATCGAAAAACAGTAGATCTAGCTAATGTGTCTAATGGATAGTTGAATCGGAATAGTGAATAACTGTTGCTTTTATTTTCATTATTAAGTTAGCGGCAATCAACACAAAAGCTAATCGATCCACCCAGTATGACCGATCAGAAAATTTGAGTATTAGTTTCTTCTAGTTTCTTGAATAATCCTGTTCGTTTACCACCTCTTCGCCATCAGCAGTCTTCTCGTGGTTTGTCTAATTGCTAATTTAGTGAAGACAGTGATTTTAATTTTAATTTTTCCTATGATTAGTGCAGTAGTACATTTAAAGTATAGGATTTCCAACAAGAGCGGGTCCATTTTGGATAAAACAATTCAACATTGTGGTAATAAAGAAATTCTTTTTTATTTATTTCAAAAATGGAATAATTTAAAGGTGATTTAGCTGCTTAGATCTGAATGAATTTTAGCGTAGTCTGGGTGTTGTCCATTGTGACTCATTGAAATACGATTTTTCAATAGTCTAGTGGGGTTAAATTTTAACATATTGATAGCCAATGATGTTATCTTTACGAGAAATAATTGTGCTTTGAAATCGTTATTGCAGAATGTTCATTGTAGCGTTTTCTGCTCAATCGTTTAACATACTACAATGAGTATTGTGGCGTTTTCTGCTTAATCGTTTAACATACTACAATGAGTAGTAGAGCTAGCAAGTGTCTGTGATATACACCAAAAGCACCATTTTCCAGGTAAAGAAGTTGTTAATAATCACCAGAAGGGCTAAAGATGTCGACAGTAACCAGAAGGTCAGAAGGTCTCAATATGAACCAACAGTGACCGGAAGGTAAAAAAATCAGAAGCCTGTGGAACATTGAAATGCAACACTGTAAAGAATAAAGAATATAAAGCTCTGGATCATCAGAGACGAGACATTAAAACTTTTGAATTTTCCGATAGTGTATTGAACTTGTTTGGCAGGAAATTTAAAATATGGGGCTGTAAATTCTAATTAACAACAGTGGCGTACAAAAGAAAAATTTTGAAAATGATGGAGTGAGTAGAGTTGCGTCGGTAAATGCAAATTGTAAGTTTGTAAATGGCCAAGAAATCTAAATGACTAAAAGGGAAAAGTTTGACCTAACCTTCCTCGATGTTCTTTTGTTGGAGATGTATTCATTCTTTGGAGATACTGAATTTGTTTGGCAAGAAATTTAAAATATGGAGCTGTAAATTCAAAGTTCAACAGTGGTGAACAAGAGAAAAAATTAGAAATTGATGGAGTGTCGGCAAATGAAGATTGTAAATTTCTAAATGGCCGAAAAATTTAAATGACTAAGAGGAAAAATCTTTGATCAAAGCTTCCTCGATTTTATTTTATTGGAGATGTATCCATTCTTTTGAGATTGTAGAGTGTAACGATCGCTACTATAGTGAGTGCGTGTTATTAACTTTAATCAGAAACTTGTTGAATGCAGCATTATTCTTATATAAGTTCAGTATGCAACTAAATAAAATCGCGACAGAAATCCTTTTTATAATTCAAGAGGCCTACAAGAAGATGTCACGTCACGTGAACTATTATCCTCAAAAAGAAAACGTATAAACTGGTTCCCATCCGATTTCAGGAAAATAAAAGACACATTAAATTTAATTCACGAGTCAAATAAAATGTCAAGAAATACAGAAAATATTGTATTGGAAAAGGAACTACGAATTCAATATAAAAAGCACTAAAAGAAGCAAAAATTGCATCTAATAACAAATAATAAAATGTATTAAAATCCTTTAGTTCGTTGTAGAAGATTAAATAATAAATTTAAAAATACGAAAACATTTCGTGAATCTACAACAATGAGTCTTACTAAGACTACAAAACAAATTAATTTGAAACAACTACTTCTCTAGCTAATACTTCGACAGACATTGAATAATACAAATTAATTTGCGTGTTACAAATAGTACAACTATCAAAGCAACACTAATTTGAATGAAATTATTTCTGTTGAACAAACTAATAAATGATAAAATGTACTTTAGATTGTTTAAATGTAACTATTACATGAAAAATTATGAAATCAGTTTAAAATTCATTTTTCATAATTTTTCATGTAATAGTTACATTTAAACAATCTAAAGTACATTTTATCATTTATTAGTTTGTTCAACAGAAATAATTTCATTCAAATTAGTGTTGCTTTGATAGTTGTACTATTTGTAACACGCAAATTAATTTGTATTATTCAATGTCTGTCGAAGTATTAGCTAGAGAAGTAGTTGTTTCAAATTAATTTGTTTTGTAGTCTTAGTAAGACTCATTGTTGTAGATTCACGAAATGTTTTCGTATTTTTAAATTTATTATATAATAACAAATACATAAAATCATCCCAAAATTCAGATAAAGCTCTATGGAATGTTATCAATGAAATCAACGGTAAAAAGGCTGCACATATAACCAATAGCGATATTAAGGCTTGTGATTTTAATAATTATTTTATTAATGTTTCTAAAACGATTACTGACAATTTGCCAGATAGTGATCTAGATCCCATTCTTATCACAAGTCAATCTGTGTTTTGCAACAATACTGTTTCACCTGTGGTTGCTAGGGATGCTGACAAAGGTCTTAGAAATAGTAAAAGTACTGACTTCTATGGTCTATCTACTAATATTATAAAAGAAAATATTGACGTAATTATTGAACAACTCACAATACTCATTAATGAAATAATATTAACTGAAGTCTTTCCCGACGCGCTCAAAATAGCCAAGATGGTGCCAGATTATAAAGGTGGAGATATGAATGAGATACATAATTATAGGTCGATATCAAAAATCATTGAAATCATACTTCACTGCCAAATAATAAATTTCTTAGAGGATAACAATTTATTAACTGATCAAAGACATGGTCTCATGAAAGGTAAATCAAAGTCGACTGCTGCACTTGGTTTAATTAAAGATATAATTGATACCACTGAGAGGGGTGAGGTTGCTACGGCATCGTTTATCGATATTTCTAAGGCGTTCGATTATGTCTCACATTATATTTTATTAAGAAAATTGTATATCTATAATTTTAATCCTGACAGCTGTAAACTTTTAATGTCATATCTTTCGGGAAGAAGGAAGTGTGTATATGCTAATGGACATATGTCAGCGGTATCATCTATATCCGAAGATGTTCCACAGGGGTCAGTTCTCGGATATTTGCTTTTTCTTTTATATATAAATGATTTCCCTGATTATATTAAGAGTGGTTTTTCAATTTTATATGCTGATGATACCACTCTCATGAATACACACAAAGAAGTAAGCAAATATCATTTTTTACAAGAGAAAGCATTAGCCGAGGCTAGGGCGTGGTTTTGTTGCAATAAACTCAGTCTTTTTTTTTGTTTATTATACAAAAGATATTAACCATTCCTAGTGTAGATATTTTGAAGTGTATTACTTATGTCCGTTATCAGCATTATCAAACCAGACATAATCACTGTACGAGGAATAAGAGCAACCTGAGTCCTACCGCATTACGCTTAAGTCGATGTCAATGCGGCCACAATTATTTTGGCATTAAATTTTATAATAAGTTACCTGAGGATATAAGATAAATGCCAACCAAAATTATGAAACATGCCGTTAAAACTATTCTTTTAAGAGAAGCTTTCTATAACTGGGCGGATTATTTAGATTATAAGTTTACCACCTAGTAATTGTAAATTGACTTGTGTAAGATTTATGGATCAGTAGCACTAATAAAAATTATTATTATTATTATTATACCCGTGAGTGTGAACTATTACACATGGACTGTCATCTTAGTATTAGATTTATTGCCAATAAAGTGCAATTGATTCAGACTAGGATGCACAAGTTAGTGGCAGAAGATTTGCAGATAAGAGAAGTGTATGCCAAAATTTCTGATGGGTGAATAGAAGGTACGGCGCCTGATTGTTTGCAAAGATATTTTTCAACGTTTTTAAGGCTATCCCAATTTTTGGAATAAAGTGGTCACTGGTAGCGGAACCTGGATCTGTGAGTACGATGACGAAATTAAAAATCAAAGTCTTCTCCAAAGCTTATTGTTTTTCGATGTCAAATCGACACAGTTTGTTTCTGTTATTTGAAGGTTCGAATCGACCGCGTCTGTCCAGACATCGACAGCTGTTGAATTTTGTCTAAGTTCAACGTATCAACACTCCTTACTAATAGTGACTTTTTTGGTGCCTCGGATAAAGAAAGAACTTATAGGAAACCGATTCGATACGATTTCAGTTTTCCAAGCAGCTTCTACGAGGTGCGTAGACTTCCAGGGAGTCTCTGAATAATGTAAAAGAACGCTGGCAAGTGTTTTTCTGTCCATCGGTCATATTTTGAAAACTTTTAGTTCGCTGTACAAAAATGTTTTCAGACCAGTCTTGAAACAACTTTGTGAATACTTATATACTTTAAGATATATAGTTGTAGCCCTTATAAAACTCGTATTTTGAAATTAATAATTTTGCAAGAAGATTGTAAGAAATAAACCTAGTAGTGTGTGGTGAGTACAATGTGCGGAAAGGTAGCATGTATTATTATTATTAAAGAATACAGAAGTTTATGGGGTCAAGAATTGAGATAATGTGGGTTGGAATTAAAGATTTAATAAACGAAGGTAATATAAAAAATGGCAATAGAAGAGATCATTATAAAATACCTTGCTGAGGGATAAAGATACTAGATTTTAACCTTTTTGCTAGAAAGTATTGGAATTTGGAGAAATTGGACGACTGCATTTAAGTAGCAAACTTCGTTACCAGCACCAGCCAAACGCTTTTGTATATCCAGAAAGAATATTAAAAGATATTTTAGCGTTTCTACTGTAATAGTAGTTTGCTATTTAAAGTAAGTTGCAAAAGTGTTAAATTGTACAGTGGTTACTTTTTGCGAACCCCTTTGGTACAGTGATTAGCGACTGTAGTCGGAGGGGCCAATGGTTCGAATCCGAACTCGGGCATGAATGTTGAGATAGTCCATTTTCAATTCAAATATAATTTAAAAAGTTTTATAGATTGTTATGTCTGAATAGCAAATTTGTTGATGAAAATTTCCCTGTAACATTTCACCATCCCAATACACAATTTCATCCAATACCAAATTTTAGTATATGTTTTTTTTAAACTTTCTATCTAGATGTTGATAACCCATATTATAGCTTACTGCACGACAGAAACACAATTTTAGGGACAATGATTTAAAATATGCTTTTATCAACAAAACATTTGTGCTATTAATTTAACAACTATATTCATAATTATTTGTTTACTTACTCTCGTTTTTTAGTTTAATGTATACGTTTTTATAGTAAATTCTAATTATTTTAATTATTATGTAGTCAATCGTTATTGCATAACGTATACTTAAATATAACGCAAATATTATTTATAACATTATTTTAATTAATTTTAGAAAAGTTTCAAATGCATAAATCTACCGAAAAATAGAGGACAGTAAAAAATTTAATATTTTTATAAAATTATATTAGATTATATATGTGTCATGAAATAAAAGTAATAAAATATATAGTCGAAGAATAACCGTGGAAAAATTAAACTGGAAAATCTTGGCAATGTTCTAGACCCAGCGTGTGATTGATATTGAGATGATTTATAGCGGGTCGCTTCCGGTAAAATTGACTTCGGGGCACGGCATTAATCTTCCTTCTTCGCCGTTTGCCCCATACCTTTATTAGACATCCATCAGAAGGTGGCCCTTTATGTCTATTTGGCATTAAGCATTGTTCGGCGTTTTCAGATAATTTTGAGGATGAATATTTTCAATCTGCACTGGGGAAACGGTCACGCGACGCCGGCACGCTATCTCCCTGGCGACGATCCGTCTTCGTCCCGCGTCCTGCGGGATGTACTTTCCAGTTTCAGGAAGAGGAAGTGCCCTGACGTGGCGTCGATTATCCAATCTCGAAACATACGCCAAAACAAACTAGTTTTAAGTATACACGTTAAAGCCCTGCGGGTAGCGTGACTGGGCCCTTATTGATTTTCCTATTTCAGGGATCGTTACGTGTCAATTCGGGATGGGTACTGCACATCATTATATTACACGATTTTAGAGATAAACTAGTCGGACTAGAGGTAGACGCCTGGTATTAAGCATTAAGGAGAGCTGAATATGGCCATGGGGAGATGCGACCAGCTGATAAATTATATGAACGTTAACGTTCCTATCAATTCATACCAGGGAACACTTAATTCCGCCATCAGCACTCTGGTGAATAACTCAAAAATTTCCCCAAGCACTGCTAGAGACTTAACTGCGGCAGTTAACCTTTTACTGCTGCCGCCGTTCAAACCCCTATTCGACGGCGTCCTCGTATAATGAGGATGTTTACATGCGGACACGTCACCCTTCGGCCCCCCATAGCCTAATAATTAGGCATCCTGCGAGCTCTTCATTATCAACAAACGATGTCGCCTCGCCTAACAACGCTTCAGCTTCACTCGGATCTGCAGGTGGGATGAGGGGCTCTTTGTTAGCTTACGCAGGGGACGGATACGTCGCGGTCGCAATGGTCGGATTGTTTCTGTTAAAAACAAATGAAAGGAATTGTGAAACTAGATATTCCGCTCCAGGTCGTACACTTTTATATTTTTTCTATAAGCACATACACAAAAGTATAAAAGTAATAAAAAGTTTTTACGGTATTTGTTCCCCAGACTCGGCTCCTCCAATTAGAGGATGCCTTTTTGTACATTGGTGTTTCATTTAAGTTGACATATAACTAGTTTGCAAAGATAATAATACACTTTGTAAAAACACTATTGAAATTTTAATACATGCCAATATTCTAAATGATAGCCGCTACTTAAATTATCTACGTATTCGATAAAAAAGTTGTTTTCTATTTCAAGTGTTATACAAAAAGCCAGAAAAGTTAATTCAGTAGCGCACTGTGAAGTATATAAATGAATACTTAGCTATATAAATAAACCATTTAACGGGACAGGCAAATTCTGTGCCAGATGTCTATTAACTATTTAGGTGTATACACTGAAATCGTATAAGCATAAACATAGAATATATAGTGAGTCCGTAATGTTAGCAAACCTGCTGGTGAATAAAATAAAAGTGGCAAAGCTACAGATTCCAGTTTCTAGAAAACAAAATAATGAAAACTATATAGTGAAAAATACTTTTTGTTAATATAATATTTTATAAACCAACAAGTGACTCATGCATTATCACAAGTAATACCATAAGTGATGGCAATTTACTCGAATAAATTTTGTTTTTGCATGAAAGTTTGTTGCTTAGCGATTTTAATGAGAGCAACTGTCACGAAAAAATCACGAGCCGCCAGGCGAGTGATTTTTTCTATCAGTTGCTCGAATAAAAATCGCGATTAAGCAACAAACTTGAATGCGCTAAAAACAAAATTTATTCCGATTTAATTGTCATCACGAATGGTATTTGGAAAGACTATTCCACGACTTGAACGAATATCGGTGAATGGTTCAATGTTTATATTAATATTTTTATGATATATCTCCTGCAGTATTTTGGTCGAAAAATTCGACATTGATTAAATAACACCTCCCTTATAATCATTTGCATTTACCTTCTTTATATTATACGCCCAGTCATCATAATCGCGGCAAGAGTTTCCATTAAAGTTTTGCTAACAACTGGTAGTTTTTGTCGGCGCAGATTTCTTCAAATCGTTTCCAAACACACGATCTCGTTTAAGTTTGATTTTTTGGTGCAGAACTTGTCACCGTCGCATTTATTATGGATGATGAAGTGTTACCAAACCTTTTGATTTTATAACCTACTTGCAACTACATACGTAGAAACAACGTTTTTCGCTTTTTTATCAAGGCTAATTCAATTCATTTGTCGGGAAATAGCTAACTTCAGGTTATTCAGGTGAATAAACAGCAACTTGGTGTTTATTCACTTATAAATTGACGTGATTGGCTAAAAAATATCACATGCCTCATTTTCATTGGCTACATACAATAGGAGTGGAATAGTCGTTAAAATTGTATAGCAATTAATATCCATTTCATTCTATTATCATCCTTGGATGATCGAGACAGAATGAGATGAAAAACGAAACGTGTGTCTGCATAAGATAGTTTTAACACATAAACATAACTTTGTTAATATTTCTCTTGTATATATGACACTCAATCATTTTAAATTTCCCGCAACAGTGTTGCCGCAAATTTGGTTATGGATATACGTTTACCTTAAACTAGATTCATCTAATACAAAATAATCAGCTCTCAACTGCTCTAATTTATATTTCTATTCTTAATAAATAACTTTTGCAATCCTTCTGATGGTATCATGATTCCACGCTCATATAAAAATAGACAAAAGCCTGATCCAGATTATTTTTGATCTTCTCATTTAAAATAAAGGTTTTACCGCGTAAAACAATTATAAATTCCGAAATAAATCATAATCAGAAGGTTTTAGATAAAATATGGGTATGGAAGTATAACTCATCCAAACTGTAAGTTTTTTGGCTTACTAAACTGGTATGAGATCCCACACTAAACATCGTTATTAATTCTGGACTTTTTTGTTTAAATAAATCATTTATACTTCTGCTATCCAATAAAATTACAAAAGAAAAATATTCCTTTATATTTCTCATTCAAGAAAGTTATTGTTTTCATTGATTCTTTTGAAATCCGTCCAAATAGAGAGTATGCCATTTTATTGATCAATATTAACGTCTGGAGTGATTTGAGACGGTTACCTCTTTTACTCTATGATCTCGTGCGTTTAATATTGTTGTAACTTTTAAATAACAATGTTAAATCCTTTCTTCATACTTTATAGTGTTATTTATTTAGATATACTCTTCACGAAACGCAAAAAACAAACACTGACTATTGTTACTTACCAGTTTCTCCTTTCCAATGATTATGAGCTTAAAAATTTAGGCAATTTCTATCCATTTGAGAAGTAAATAACAGACATCAAGTAGACAGTACAGATATCTTTCTGTTCGAACATATTGTACCATCGAATAAGAATAGAAAGACCGGGAACATCAATTAATGTTTACATATTGAACGCATAAGCTTTGAGTTTGAACCTAGGCATTTTAGATGATCATGAACCGGTTTGAATCAATTAATATCTTTATTATCAGTTTCAACTGATTTTCAGGAACATGATGGAACTTAAAAATTGCTGAAAGGAAATTTTGTAAACCAGATTTGGCGCAGGCGTTCTGTCATCTTCGTCTTCATACATATCGTATAGTTTTTTTAGCTTGAATAACATTTTTATCTTTTCTGTAGTAAAATAAGAAATTAGATTTAATTTTCAATATTTTAAAGGACTCCAATAATCAATAACTACTGCGAAGCATAAATCAAACTTTTTTACAAGCAAGCCTTTCCATTTCAGATATCAAAAAAAAAATAATGATAAAGCGATTTAAGTTTGAATTTGCTTGCGAAAACATAGAACCAAGTCGTCTATGAAAAAAAATTACTTTCATAACAATCCAAAATCTTAAAAGTCAAATTATTCGATATGATATGATAAGACAAATATATAAAAAAAACTTTTCTATCTAAAAGAACCTCTCTATTTTATTATATTTGAGAAGAAACTAATAATAATAATAATAATAATAATTATTATTATTATTATTTATTACGGAAACTCCATTTAAAACATTACATAAAAAAAATTAAATACATTCTAGGGGCATTACTTAAAACCAAATTTAAATACTTTCTAGAGGCGCATATACTTAATTTAACATATAACCATACAAAATATATACTTGCTGATATTTTATGATATTTTTAACAAAAAATATATATATATCAATTATATGAAATATTACGTTTAAGATTAGATTTAAAAGTTGATACAGAGGAATTGAATAAATCAAACCAGGACGAATTATTGAGGGTGTTTGCAGACAACATAAAGCAATTTGTACTATTATTTGAGCCAAAATTTGTTCTATAAACGCGGGGAGTGAAAATATCCTTCAATCTAATAGAATATTTTCTTAGAGTTCGAAAATTCCTGTAACAACCAGACACTCTCAATAACACCATTAAGTAGACTATGATAGAAAGAAAGGTCTGCCAAAAGTCTCCGATTTTGCAAACTATGTAGTTTTAGTTACGACAATATAGTGGAGTAATTTCCTTGGATACGTACTTTTCCCAGTTTGTATTCGATATGTCTTAAAAATTTGTTCTGAAAAGCCTCAGTCCGGTTTATATTATATTGTGTGTAGGGTGACCACACAACAGATCCATACTCCAATCTACTACGGACGAACGAACAAAACAAAGTTTTAACACACTTCGTGTTCAAATCTTTATATACATGAGAAACAAAACCCCACATTCTTAAAGCTTCACTACAAATAGTTGAGATGTGTGACTCAAAAGTTACACCTAAGTCCTTGACCTCGTTAACTTTATTTAAACTCTTATTATTTAAAGAATAATTATAAACATTTTCATTTTTTCCTCTGTAAAAAGTCATGGACATACATTTAGCTGTATTTAAATAAAGTTTATTACAATTACACCAATCATTTAATTTTTCAAAATTAGTTTGTAGGATCTGGCAATCGTTTCTATCAGAAATGATTTTAAAAATCTTAAGGTCATCTGCATACATCAACATTTCACAATGCGAAAAAATATCTTGAATATCGTTAACAAACAAAATAAATAATATTGGGCCGCAGTGGCAACCTTGAGGGACCCCTGAGGTGACATTTATAGGTTTAGACAAAAAGTTTCCCACTCTCACTAACTGAAACCGGTTCATTAGAAAGGACCCCAACCAGCTTACTTTTAGGTTACTAAAGCCCATTTGATACAATTTTAATAACAGACTCTGTCAAATGCCTTAGAGAAGTCAGTATATATGACATCGATCTGTTTGTTATTCTCCAAAGCATTCGACAGGAACTGTCTGCACTCTAACAGATTAGTTATTGTAGATTTCTTTTGAATAAATCCATGCTGATGAGCAGAAATAATATTTTTACATATTCATCTTAGCTGAATAGAAACTAATTTGTCTAATAATTTTGAAATTGTAGATTGTATGCAGATAGAACGATAGTTACAAATTAAATGTCTATCGCCAGATTTGAAAATTGGTGTAATATAACTAGTTTTCCATTTGTTTGGAAAAAGTCTATGATTTATGGAATATTTCATAAATTGGCTTACTTAATGAATATGTACATCTTTTCAAGCAAAAGCTAGGTATCTCATCTGGTCTGGCAGAAAGGCTATCCTTTAAAAGTTCAATTTCTCTAAAAACGTCTAGAATAGAGATATATAACGTATCGTTCACTATGGAAGTATATCCTAGTTCGAAATTCCTATCTCGATGCGTAGAGGGTACGTATACTGTTGAAAAATAATCCGCCATTAAATCCACAATCTCTTGGCCATTATTAGCTTCTTCATTCAAGTGCTGCATACTATCAGGATTTGTATTCTTCTCCTTAAAATTATTAGCGTATTTTCAAAAGAAAGAGAGATCACAGTCAATTGCTACTTCTACTGATATTATATATTGTTTGTAGAGGGATAGTGATAATACCTTGCACTGTTCTCGTAAGGATCAAAATTTATTATAATCGGTCAAATGACCGTTTCTTTTAAATGCCGCATGTGCTTTCTTCTTCCGTTCAATTAAAGTTTTCAGATCATTAGACATCCATCGCGGGAAAGAATCATATTAACTTGGCCTGAATTTCAGTATTTAACCATATTACTGTTGGAAAGTTGGTGATATAAATCCATGTTGTTTACATGAAATATTTTAAACATAATGTTTCTTTCTCGAAAATTTGTAACTTTCGAAGCAATTTGTTTATAGTCCGTAAGAAGCGTAATTTCTTCTTTCTAGAGCACATAATAAATTCTTCTACGTTACCAGAAACTTGAAAAGGTAGATTATATCTTCTCCTGTCATGGTTAACTAGTGGTGTCATTATCGTTTAAATAAAAGTACACAAAGAACACAATAATTATTAGGGGGCCAATATTTGTCTTGCTTCCTCACCCCACGTAATGTGTAAAATTTGTTTCTAAAATTTAAGACAGGGTATAAGGGGGACTGCTCATATTTGCCTTTTGGTATTTCTATGGTTTGAAGAAAACAACAAAAACATTATAATGATTGTTATTTTTGTTTGTGCAAAATTTCGGGGTTTTATAAGAAAAACAAATAAAATCTTCTATCAGCAATTAGACCTATAGCACATGGGCCAGATATTCAAACAACATTACAAGAAAGGAGTACCAGTTCTTTTTTCCCCTTCAGCATAAAAGATTATTTCAATTTGTCCCTAGAATCATAAGATAACAATCCGCGACCTTTGGATTAATCATAATTAAACAATTTAGTACGCGATTTGGGTCTTACAAAAGAAAAAAAAAACTCAACTTGTAGTATTGAGATTGAAAAAAGACAATCTTTTAACTCCCGATGCAACTTTCTATTGGTATAGACATCGTAAGGAAGAATTTAAAAAGTATTTCGTAGTGTACTGTTGCCATATCCCTAACAAAAAGCATTCTTCTGCATAATGGGTATAAATTAGCTTCAGTTCTAGTAGTTCATTCAGTTGCCAAGAAGAAAACATGTAAAAACATGTGTACGATTCTATAAAAATAAAATATAATGAACATAAGTGGTAAGTTTGCTGTGACCTTAAATTATGCAGAATTATATTGGAGCTACAAGGAGGGAACACGAAATTTTTGTGTTTTTTTTTGTAGGAATGGGACTCTAGAGCTAGGAAAAGCTACTGGAAAGTTAACAATTGGCCGAAAAGAAAACAACTGGTCCCAGGGATAAAAAATGTAATAAATTTCCCATTAGTTAATTCTGAAAAAATATTGCTACCTCCTTTGCACATAAAACTGGGATTATTGAAGCAATTTGTTAAACCATGAGCAAAAATATATTCCTAAAAGATTTCCGTTACTGTCGGAGGCAAACGTGAAGAAAGACGTTTTTGATGGCCTACAGATTCGCAAACTTAAGAAGGATATTACTTCTAAAAACTGCATGTCTGACATGCAACTTCAAGGATCGGAATTATACAAGGACGCTATAAAGAAGTTTCTGGATAATGTTAAAAATGATCAATACAAGGAAATTGTGTAAACTATGGTCAAAAAGTTTAGGGGACTGAAATTTAATATGACCTTGAAGTTACACTTCACTCCACTCTCATCTTGAACATTTCCTAGAGAATTTAGGAGCACTGAGTGAAGAACATGACATAAAAGAGAGGGAAAAGAAGTACCAGAGTCGATGGGATATCTCCATTATGACCGACTACTGTTGGTGTTTGGTGAGAGGAAATACTCGCCAGGATCACAAACGCCAATCAACTCAGCGTTTCTTGCCAAGAGAAGGAAAAAAATAGCTCTAAAGATATTTTAGTAACTCATTGACTATTACTAGGCTTCTACTTCATTATACAAAACAAAGTAATTACTGTGTTTAATTTGTGATATTTTAGTAATTCCTTATTTATTTTAAACTATTTAACTGTACAATATATATATATGTTATCAAGCCTCTGTAATTTTTTTAGAGAAAGTATTATGGTTTTTACATATAATTTAATAAGTAATAGATATTTAATTCCAACATGGCAAAAAACTCTTACGTGAAATGAAAAGATTGTTAACATATTTGAATTATGCACACTAAAATTAGGTTTACAGACCTCTGAAACCCCGTGCCGCAGAAATATAAAATTAAATTCGCAGGTCTTTGTAATTTGTACACTCGATAGCAAAAGCTTGTTGATAGGAAAGGTTACATTATTTATTAAAAACATATCTGCTTGAATTTACTTTTAAAAATGGCAACTATTTTCCGGATCTCTAATAATCATCAAAGGAAGAAAACTGCAAATCCACTAATAATATCCTATGGATTTTCAATATTTAAACCATTTTTAGACAAAGCCTATTATGTCATTTTAACAGTTTGTAACCAAAGTAATGTTTAACTGTTACGGGTTAGTCTTGATGTTTAAGTCAGAAAATTGCTGAGAGCGACTTTCCTTACTATTTACCACGTAACTATCAGTTACTATAGTGTCGACAATATTCTCGCGTCATTGAGCATACACGACACTCCTATTCAAATTAAATAAAAACTAAGTTAAGTAATATTAATATGATTACAATTACGGTACGTTGCGATGGTGAGCTGCTTTTCTTCGGTCAGCTGTCACTAACACTATTATTTTTGATTTTCATTTTGTAAACTTGCTGTTCAATTATCTTCTTCTTTCATGTGTTCTGATTTCGTGTTCTGTGATTATACTCAAACCGCAACTGACAATATTCGATATCTAGCTCTGTGATTTCTAACTGTGTAACTGATGATACTCAGTATCTAACTTTGTGACTGATGATACTCGATTTCTGGATTTCTAACTTTGTAACTTCTAAGTGTGTAACTGGCGATACTCGATTTCTAATTGTGTGACTTATAACAGTGTTTTTTTTGGGTTGTCATTTCTTAAGTAAGAAATCCCCTACCCTTACTAATCAGGATTGTTGCCAACCTTTGAGGACGAAACGAGTACTTCCTAGGAGTCCAGAATTGTGTGCTAAGCTAGCGCATATTATTATTCTTCAGGAGAAAATAAATTTGTTTAAATACATTTTATGATACTTTCTACGAACTTAACGCATTTGGAAATAATTGATGAAGCTGTGAATTTACAATAAGTAATGAAATATTTAAATTTTTGCGACATTTTCAAGAAAAAGATAAAAATAAAGTAGGTCTCGTTGTTTCAACTGAAACTGATGAAATAGAAAGGAATTATAATATTTGCGCGGAGTTATGATGTGGTGTAAATTAAAAGATTCAAGAAGTTTCTTTAGACATAAAATATTTTAATACATATTGGGCCAGATTGTTTTTCTAGAGTTTTTCTAGAGTATCACCTTTGCCTCTTGTATCTATGGTAGATACTGTTGAGTCACTTTCTTTAGGTTTCTGCTTTAGTATTGAACGACTGAATGAAATGGTTATTGGATTGAAATAGATTATAACCTAGGGATGCTTTCTAAATCCGATATTTTACATTGTTTATATGTTATATAATTTAAAAATGACATTTGTAGTTTTGGGAAGAGGCCTAATTATTATTTTAAACTGAGTATCCATAGCAAATCCATTCTGATAATCCATGTTGTCTTCATGCATAACGCAATTTTTTTTTACCCCACTATTTTCAATCACCATCTTGTTAGAGCATACTTGGTCAAAAAATGTATCTACATTGCATCTTAGATCACTCTTATAATTTTTTTCTGTTACTTCTTCTTCAGGTGGGTAAACAAACTCAAAACCTAACACGAAGTCATTTTTGCCCCATGACGATGCTGGCTGGAGTTGTTTGATGGTTAGAGGTCATCAAACAACTCCATCTACTATTCATATTTTTATTTATTTATTCCACAATATTTGATTTTAAAGATTCTTGATACCTCATGAAATAGATCATTGAATTTATATTTATTGTAGTAATTGTAGTAATCCAGGAACGTTAATATTTAATTTTATTTATTTTTGTTTTTTCTCTAGCTTCATGCCAACCTATTATTTATATATTAAAAATATATAATCTTTAATAATACTAGCATTACTAAAATACAGGAAGAATTTTTATATATTAACCAATTTTCTACAATAAACTGCATCTTACATCCAAAGCAACACTTGTTTGAACATATTGTTCAAAAACTGTTCAGAAACCGGGAAATAACTTCTCATCAATTTCGTTAACAATTCACAATTTCCAGCTTTGTTTATATACATTATAATGCTCTATAAATTTAGAAAGGGAATTACTTTAACGTCATCTTATGTGATGTATAAAAGTTGAAAACCTCAGTTAGTTGGCAAAATCATGGAAAACGATAATAATTATTACCAACAATGTGTGAAAGAAGGGTTTGTTGATAATGATGATATTTTTACAGTACGATGTCTGTAAAAAGAACATCTATTGCGAACATGTTGCAAACAAAAATTATAAATGTCCTTAGAGAAGCAATTCAAAAGCCACGATAAATATGTTAGATATTTAAATTTTCTTAATTCGGTTTGGTTTATAAAATGGATAACTCTAATGAAATGTCCAATTATAGACCTATTTCACTGATTCCTATTTTACTAAAAGACCAAATGGTTTCCTACTTTGAACACAATGATCTGTTTACGAATGCTCAATTCAGAGAAGGTACAACTAGAGAGACAAACATCTTTATTTATTATTTTATACATGAGGTATTTACAATAAATTTCTTCACGGCTGTCGACCCATGGTCTTTCTGCCAGTGGTAGAACTACAAGTATGGTATTTCGCCAAAGAGTACAAAATATATTAAACGCTTTCGAAAAACATGAAATGGTTGGCAGCTTGTTATGAATTCAAACCAATGCGTTTGATTGTGTCTTTCACGACATTTTATTTGCAAAATGAAAATTCTTATGGATTATCACAAGAAAGTGTTTTGTTACTAAAATCATATCTTACAGACAGACATCGGAAAACAGCCTACAAATGTGAAATATCAGAGACGGGCCCTATTAAATTTGGTATTCCTCAATGATCAGTTTTTCGACCAATTTTATTTATCATCTACATAAATGATTTGCCTGTTTGTGACAAGGTGTCTGAATTCATCCTATTTGCAGATAATACATCAGTATCTGTACGTTGCAACAACATCCATATGCTTTTGGCACATGCAATCAAGAGTTGATAAATGGTTTTTATTGAACCAGCTACACCTAAATGAAAGTAAGACCGAACAGGTTATCTTTAGTTTAAGAAAGCTGGAAGAACAATTTGTAAAAAAGGGTGTTATAAGAGTCTTAGGACTAATAATTTATATATATTGTATTTTTTGGGAGCACTTGGTGAATTAATTAGTAATTAGTTTGTGAACGAACTCTACTTAGCCAGAGAGTTTCCCATTTTTTACAGTACAGACTTTTTATAAACACCAATTCTTGTGCAGTCTAAATTATTGTGATCATTTTTGTATGTATTAGGTTTTTTGTTAGCACTGAATTAAAACAGATAAATATACAAATATGTAGAATGTTTTGTGCGTGTTACATGTTTGTAGAAATTGTCGCCGCTTTTGCTAGCTGATCTGCAGTTTCATTGACCTTGATGGGCCTGAATTTACATTATGATTTAAAAATTTTAAATCAATGCATTTGCCATAATTAGCAGACATTTAATTCTAAATTAATATTTACACCTTTATTTTATTTTGATATCTGATATTCTATAAAACATTTTACTACGAATTATTTTAAATCACAATGAATATTATTATTTGGCCAAAATGGTCTTCTTGGTAAATCAATAAAATGAATTTGAAATTATTAAATTTGAACTTTCGTATTTTATGTAAGATCTAATCAATGATATTTATTACGAATAATTTTTTCTAACAAACTATTAATATACAAGATTAAGATTAAAGTAATATATAATATTATCTTTAATTGTTTATTGATGTGTTAGCTTTCAATTTAATTATAAATATATTTTAACTCTCAAATTGAGTTTATTAAGACAAACAAATCATTTATAGAAACACCTACTTTGCTCTAATACTTTGAAAGATATGATAATACAATAATAATTAGCGTGTTGCAAAGAGCATAACTATTGAAGCAACATTAGTTTGAATATATTTATTTTAGTCAAATGATCTTCAAGAATTTTATTTTGTGGAAAAATAATTGTTTTCTTGTACTTTAAATAAATGTAACCAGGAAGCTGAAGTCATGAGATGTAAAAGTTCGAAACACAAGTCTGAAAATGATTGTTAACTTCTCTATTAATTTTTATAATTTTATTATAATAAAATTATTTGTTTTTCATTCAAAATCAAAATTAAGAACTTTTTTAAAGTAAGATAATATTCTTGTAAAAGTTAAAGGTATTTGACAGAAATAACCATGATGAACCATCATCGGTTGCTTCAATTTAGGTAACAATATCACCGGGCATTTCCGATCATATTTGCAATCACCTAACCTATTTCTTCTAAAAGTTGCTGTATTATTACACGCTGTAGATATGTTTAAATTTTAATAAATTCACCAATTTTCTTTTTGTGTTGATTTAAAGATTTATTTGCCTGAATCGGACAAAGTTTTAGGATTTGTTCTAAAACTTCTGTTTTCGTTTTTAAATTTAGATATTAATCTTTAAAAAGAGTCAGCATATAATTTAAACATTAGGAAGTGACCCAACATTTTTGTTTACTTTATACAGTACAAATTAAATACACAGGGTTTACAATCGCTCTTAAATCTTAAAAAGTTTTTGCGTTCATTAGTTAATTATGCAAGTTGTATATTAAACAGTTAAAATAGAAGGCTGCTCTACAAAAGTATACAAAACAAACTGGAGAAAATACTAGCCTAGAAAACATCTTCATGAAAGTAAAAACAAAAAATCAAAGTACAGAGAAAAGATCATCAAATAAATTCACAAAAAGGCAAAAATAGTGCATACCGAACCGGGGTAAACTTTAATAACTTCAATCTATTCTAGTTATGAACAAATGATACTATATCTGAATTTTTATTAGCATAGCTACGAACTAAAAGTTCAAATTAATTATTAACAAAAAAAAATATAGAAATATTTATTTTTTTAAATTTTAGTGTAGATGATCTTATAAAGCAGAATTACAATTTTACATTATTTTCAAAATCCCAAGAACACACGTCGTTCCGAATAAGTATATAGATATAAATAAATACTTATATGTAATTAAAACGGCGATTAATTAATACAAGTTTTATTCGAGCTGGCATTATTATTAAACTAATATATTAATTTCAGTTTCTTCGTCAAAAGGCAACAAGTGGTTATCACATCAGCATCTGTCACAAAGCAATCTGCTGCGGTTACCACCACATAGTTGACGTACTTTCAGTTGGGAAGAGCAACAACAAAACCGGAAGCGTTTCCACAAAAAAAAGTGTTACAATTAATAGGAAGTACTATCACAGACACTTACCTTGCACAATTTCCAACCGATAGCGCAATCTCCAAACTTTAATCGAAATGAGCCCTTGCGATGGGGGTAGCAGCGGCACACTTAATAATTACTAGTAGTTAGTTTTGACAAATCGATTAAATCCGTTATCAACCCACTTGCGGATTTAATAACGTACCATTCATTTATCTTGTAATGACCTATCACTAAATATGCTCCCTTTAATAACTTGCAATCACATTGATTTAGATTAATAACGGATTAAATTTATGTAAAATAGGTTCAGGATAGAGGATCTAATTTTAAGGTGAGTGATGTTTTTTTATTTATTATTATAATTTACGTAATAACATATTAATTCAAACAAAATTTTGAAGTAATAAAATCAATATGAAGAATATAAATAAAAAGCAAAAATGGTTTGCCGTCGTTATTATTATGTATATAGTTATTACGATTAGTGTTTTTATAAGCTTATAGTAACTTTAATATATACTTACCAAAATGTATGTAATCACCTAAATATAGATTCGAAATCGAAAAATATACACTAAAGAATTAATTAATTAAAGATGCATGCAAATTTATATGAAAATTTGTGTTATTTCAATATTTATAAGCGCGTAAAGGAAATGGGGATAATGGCAATGTGATAACTGGAAACATCTATCGATTATAGCTAAAACGAGTGGTCGTAACTTCAATTACACAGGTCGTAATGCAAATGAATTAATTGGCGAATGGGGCATAAATTGATAGAGCAAAAGTAATAAAAATAAATTGGGCCATTTATAAGTGAAATATTTTATTTTAACGGGGCTTATAATTATAGTTTTATTCTTTATATATAAAATGAAATGATCGTACAGCATACACCGTATTTTCCAACCAAGCGCTCAAATAACGTAGAAATATAATTTCAGTCTCTCTTAATGTATAAATATTCATATATGTATATATAGTTATTTTACAGAAACTGAAGAAGTTGGAGTTTTTACTTTTGGGTTCGGGTCATTCTAAGCTCCCTACATGGCCTTATGTACACGCACTTATCAAGGACATAAATGACATTTATTCTAACTAAAATAAGCCATGTGATCTCCGTTCTCAGCTAACCACCTAAATAAAAAAAAAAACAGGAATTGCTTTACACGTAATTATTTTACAGAAAACTGTTTTATTTTGTAGTTCGTTAGTAGGCCCTGATCACACAAATCAAATTGCTTATTATTTCAGGATGGGGTCGAGTTTCGATTTTGTACATCTCAGATATTTACACACAGGAATGGAATTAACGGAAGTAGTAGTATTAGGTGGTGACTGCTGTGCCAGGGTGAGGAACTTGGTGATGGGAAGAAGTTCTCGTTGTCTGGCGCTTTGAGTTCTCCCCTGTCGCTGTCCTCCGCTGCGGGGTTGCTGCGGAGCCGCAGATCTGCATGGAACAGAAAACATGGAGGGTGTTATTAAATTTGAGAGTTCCTCTTATTTCCGGACAGCAATTGCACGAACATTCTACTCAACAAGGGGAACACTCGAGGCATGCAGAATACAACGTTAAATCAAATCAGGGGCAATAATACCTTGGACAAAGTACCCTTCCACATTATAATTAAATCTTTATTAAAAACAATGAATCATTTTATAGTGTTATGCTTTAATGAAACTCCCTATTAAAACCATTTATATTACTTATTGTTAAGCTTTAAAGAAATAATTAATTTTCTATGTTGTTAACTATTTGTCGAAAAAATAATTGTTGCGTAAACTAATGAAATGAGTGTAATAGAAAACAAAGATGTTTTAAAATTTAATGTATTGTTATATTTAAAAGTTACGTGTTCATTCATATTTATATAAAATGAAAAATTTAATTTATATTAAATTTTTGTTTTTAACTTGGTTTTAGATAATTCAGGTAAATTCAAAATAAAACGAATTATTTTTTTAGCAACAACTTTTTTGAATATATATTCTGGGCAAACGATAATTGATATCTGAATATCTGAATTTTTATTTTGGCAAAATAAACTTATCTCATGAATTCTGTATATCTTAACAATATGCTGCTAGAGCCAATGTTAGACTAAACAAACCATTAATTAAATTCTGACTTAACCCGTGGTGAAATATTTTTATGTGTTATGTGATTAAAAAAATATTCTCTTCTTCTTCTTCTTCAGGTGCCTATTCGTTCCGAATATTGACGACCATCCTAGATATGATTACTTTCTTAACGGCTGCTTTGAATATTTCGGTGATAGTTTTTGAAAATCCTGTTCTTAGATTCTTATGCAGTCATATTGTTTTTTTTTCTGGTTCTCTTTTACCATAGAGACTCTCTTGGAGAACAGATTTTAGAAGGCGGTATTTGGTCTCGTTTCTCATAATGTGTCCAAGGTATTCTAGTTTTCTTCTCTTGATTGTTTTCACTACGTTTAAGTCCTTATTCATTAATTCAATCGCTCCAAACAACAGATGGCACCATAATGGTGTAATCTTGCTTTTATGATGCCTAAATAGTTTAAAACTCGAAAATAAAATGTAGTTTTCTTGTTTTCATCCGCTTTACGTTGATTAGATTCAAAATAGATCGAAAAAGGTTTATGGCTGTTGTTGACAGGGAACAATAATTCAATCTAAATTGTTACGCTTATAAATAAACAAATATGTCCTTTGTAAGATATGAATCATTGTAAAATGCAACAACCTGGAAAATAATTAAAAAATATATTTCTCACATTAAATGTTATGGTGTAGAATCTCTAAGAGTTGAGAAGATTGTGTTGTCTACAGGGAACCCTGTTAGTGCAAGAAAATAAACGTACTCTTAGTAAAATTTGCATGGCTATGTAAAAAATGATTTCCATATGCATGACTAATACATACAGCTTAAAGAATTGCATAAGAAAACATCAGTTCCGTTTCATAATATTGCCTTCTTTGAAAATAATAATCAAGGTAGATAATGACTCTTAAATACATCTTTAACTTTTTAAATTATATTTCACATGGTTCTATCATATGTTTTTTTAATAAAGCAGTTTCTGCTGGTTGTTATTATTGATATTTTTGTGAGACTACAAGACTATTTTTAATTTTATTTCTGATTTATTATCATCGTCTTCCTGGTAGGTTGAATCAATTTTTATCACAGTTTTCTTGGCAAAGACGCAAATAATTTTTGGGAAGTATACCGATTGTATATCTACAAGATTTATGTAGTTTTGTTCTGCTCAATATTTATTTTGACGTGAATTTTTCATAGCCTTTTCGGCAAAATCTTTTTTTGTCAAAACTTTTATATCTAGAAAAGAAGCTATATGTTTTTTCTTGTTGAATAGGAAAGTAATAATTTCGGCAGAAGTTGAATAATGAACAATGAATTATTTTGATTTAAAAAAGTGTTTTTTGTAAATTCGTTATCAACGCTGTCTTTGTAAGGTTATAAAGTACTTTTTTTACATTTCTTATCTTCAACTTATAGGTATTTAAATGTTATTGTTACTGTCTTATTTAGACAGTCATAATGTTGGTAGATGATTCTAGAAAACACTTTTTGACTTATATTTTATAGAGGTTTCTCATAAATTAGAGTTAGTAACAAATACATTTTTATAGATTTGTTATCACTTTTGTTATAGTCAATGTGAGGTAGTTTCTCTTATAAGAATTAAAGGCATTTTGGTAAAAACGAGGCTGTTATTTTAAGAAGAACACTGATTTTAAATCTAGAAGACTCAAGTAGCCTTTTTCTAGTTAATGTAGGTAACTAATTCTACCCATTGAATAGCTTATATTGTTTTCTAGGTTGACCTTTTTTTAGTTTTAAATTACTCTGAGCAGTTTTTGGAAATAAGACATTTGATTATTTAGGACATTTAAAAGATTTTTAACTATTAATGGCATAATAAATTCCATCTATTTAAAATCGAATTAATAATAATGTGCCAAATATGCGCTTCTATTGCTTGAAACATTGAAATCTAAATTTTAAATTCGTCTGAAAAAAAGTTTAGGTTATTGAATTTTATGGCATAATCATATTTTTTAAATTTCTAATGTTCTAATTATTTAATCGGAATTGAACTGTTTCAAAAAATGTACAAATTATTTAATAAATATATAAAAAATTTCGACTTTATATGAAAGGGCTCAAATTCATGATCACATCATCTGCCACTCTGCCAATGCTGTGTAGATAGCTCTTTAGATGATTTTCTATCAAATAACTTCTCATATATGGTTTACTAGTTTCTAGGAAAGACAAATTAAATGTATTATGCCGTGTTAACTGATTAAGAATATTCAATAATATTAAATGGTTCTGCTAAGAAACTCGATCTAAAAGAACATTAAAATACAGAACTGACTTTGGAATAACATAGAAAATAGTGAAATGTGAATAGAAAGTACAGGATCCGATAGAGAAGTATGATGTTTTTGGACATAACTCTATGTAGGGGGAGGGTCACGTTTTTGGAATGGCTGATACCCGACCTTGCCATTTTATATGGTAAGCTGTTATCGAACGGTGGACGCTAGAGTAATGCTTCTTGGTTTACTACGACACATCTAAGTTGGGCGTTCTGTGATTGCTACACAACACAGATTTCGAACACAATTCTATGTTGGAGAGCTTGTTTCTACGCAAAATACCATCCTGAAGCTGTACCGACTTCAGTAGAGGATCATTGAAGCCTGGTATACCTCGAGGTGGAGAAAGAAGGTTCAGAACCCCGAAAATATGGCAGCTATGGAAGCAAGTCCACGCCGATGCCTAAACAACTTCTCAACTTATTTATTTATTACGGGAATACCCTTTTTAACAATTGTCAAAATATAATTAATACACATATAAAAAGAAAGATACACAACTTATCAACTACTCTGAAGTTAAATAAACAAATTTACAATTAATGTACATACTTAATTACAACCAGCAAGAAAGAAAAGATCAATATATGACAAATGGCGCTTAAATATTATATATGCATTACAAAATAACAAAAAATTGATGCAAGAGCATATTAAAATATTTCATGACACGCAACAATGGATTGTGCGCACCCTAATTTGATGGAAATTCAGCCTGAACAATGGTCTAGAACGTAAGGTCACCGAGAATGAAAAGTTAAAATTTAATGTAGCTAGCAAATTACTACAGTTAACAAAACCATTGATCAGTTTAAATCCATAGCGTACTCCAATATAACTCTTCTATAGCATAATGACTTTAAATTTAGACATGTATGAGTAGCTATATTTTACCCTTGCTATATCCAACCTAATTGATGCAAGCCTTAAAAATTTACTCTGAACCTTTTCAACTGAATCAATACTATTATTGTAATGAGGGCACCATATGATAGTACTCTAACTAAGGCCTAACAAGAGATATGTAAAGAGGTTTATAAGTGTCTATCCCAAATGGTTTAGAAAACCGGTCAATAAACGCCAAAGTATAAAACGCTTTACCAGAAATGTAATAGACATGAGGAATAAATAACAGACGATAATCAAAAACTACACCCAAGTCACGGACTTGTTTGACACAAGTTAATTTATTACTACCCATTGAATATATAAAATTATTAATTCTACCACGACCAAAGGAAATTAAGAGGCATTTATTTAGATTAAGTTTAAGATCATGAATTAAACACCACTCTAATAAATTATTTAAATTAGATTGTAAATTATTTTGATCTGAGAGGGATCTGACAACAGTAAATATTTTAACATCATCGGCAAACATTCCAAATTTGCTATGTTTAATAAAACTACCAATATCATTAATAAAAATCAAAAAAGGACAGGCCCACAATGATATCCCTGAGGTACCCCAGACATAACAGCAACCGGTCTAGAAACAAAATTACCTATTTTGAGGAATTGATGCCTTTCATTTAAGTAGTTGGAAAACCATTTGATTACTAAATCACCAAATCCAAGATCTTATAGTTTATTCAAAAGAACAGCATTATTCACATGATCGAAGGCCTTAGAAAAATCAGTATATATAGAATCCACTTGGTTTCCCTTTTTGACTGCATCTAATAAGTACATCCGGTATAATAATAAATTAGACGTTGTTGACCTACCTTCAAGAAACCAATGTTGTTCGTCACAAATAAGGTGTTTACAATACTAAATAAGTTGTTTAGACATTAATTTGTCAAATATTTTTGGATTGCAGACTGAACTAAAATACCTCTATAATTTTTAATGTCACATTTTTTGCCATCTTTAAATAATGGATTTATGAGTGAACTTTTTCAATGAGTGGGAAATATAAAAATTTAAAGACATTTACTATAAATGAAGTGATTTGGTAAGTGAGAAAATACATTAAATAAGGAGGCAGGCTATCCGGTCCACTATTAAATAAATAAAATTTTGAGTTAATTTTTTCAAAAACGTCATATTTGACAATTTGACAATTTTTACTAAGGAAGGATTCGAATTATTTTAGTGGGGAGGTGAGATTGTATAAAAGAGATATCTTCTTGTATATTTATTATGGAAAATGGTAAGTATTTGGCAAGCCATGTTGAATAATTAACTTAATATTTCAAAATTATCCGCAATGTCTATACTTTTATTAATTGATTGATAAGGCTGATAAATGTTGAAAGTTTATCTTCACTTTTATATAAATTAAATTATATAAGCACTTTAAAATATGCTATATGCTCATATAGTTTTATTTATATTAAAGTATACTTTTATTTCTTAATTGATATCAATTTTTTACATACATGAAAGATATGACCAAAATCTTCAAACTATTTAGCTAAGATTTATACAATAAGTGCACAGCTATTTATTCTAAAGTATTTTGTATAGAAGAAATGTATTTATTTTGTTTATATTTAAACTTTATTTTTCTTTATTTTTGTCCTACAAATAAAATAATAATTATTATATTTATTCGAAATGGATGGTGAATCTTATTAGAAAAGGAACAAAGTTGGGTAATTTACCAACTTCTATAGAAAGCGGATTATATAATTTGATTTCAACAATAAAGATTATTTTAATAGAATTTATGAAGATGTAATTCAAAACTAAATATTCATTTGAAGGGGAATTATAATTTTTTTTATAAAATACAATATTTTAGGTCATGTGGAAATTATATTTCGAAAACTTATATGACTACCATGAATGATATTCGGGTGCCGATCTTATAGGTATAAAGGAATTAAGATATTAGTCTTCTGTGAAAACCATTTATAATCGGCCTTTTTTTCGGAAATATATTTTTTTTTAACTTCTTCTACAAAAACCAATACTTCCCAAAAGTGTGGAAAATAGGAGTATTATTTGCTTCCCCAAACGCGACCAACCCCCATATTTACTAACCAGCTCATACCTGTTATTGGAAAATGTATGAATCCCTCTTTAAAACCAAATTCCTTTCTCTAATTTCTCACCACATCCCCAAGTATCAATCTGGATTCCTTTCCCGTCGATCTACTTCTCTTTCTCTAAACACCCTAGACCCCCCAATTCACTAACCAGCTTTCGTCCTATCACACTCCTACCTGTTATTGTTAAATTGTATGAATTCCTCTTTAAAACCAAAATCCTTTCTCTAATTTCTCACCACATCGCCAAATATCAATTTGGATTCCTTCCCCGTCAATCTACTTCTCTTTCTCTAAACACCCTAGCCTCTAATATCCAGACTGTCTACCTTCAAGGCAGAGCTACTGCAGTTTTATTTCTGGATGTTCAGAAAGCATTTGATTCAGTTTGATACCAAGACTTATTGTATAAATGTCACCTAAATATCCCTTCTCATATCAGTTTTATCATTAAACAATTCCTCTCTAATAGATCCCTAAAAGTAAAAATTCACAACTCTTTTTCTACTTCTTTTACCCCAAAACCAGAACTCTCTCAAGGCTCCGCTCTTTCACCTCTATTATACAACATTTTTAGCTTCGACATATATAATCCTGATCCTTCCAAATATCTCCTGCTATTTGCAGATGATATTGCCTAATTACCCATGCTCCCACGTTACAAAAGGCCCTTCAATTCCTTCAAGAGCTTAATGACTCCCTTCAACACTAGTTTGCAAAATGGCGTATTAACATTAACCCCCCACAAATCACAGCTTGTAATTCCATACCATCGCACCAATAATTCCCCTTACAATGTCTCAATTTCCCAAACTACTATCCCTCCTCAATTTCCGTGAAATACCTAGGCATAACCATAGACCCTAAAAAAAACTTCAAGTTTGACGAATTTTATTTTGGAATTCTTTTAGTTGGTGATTAGTATAAGATTTTTTTTATTTATTTGAGCAATAGAGCCAGATTTCGTGTGATCATTTAGTTGTCTTATTAATTGCTAATTAAAATAAATATCTAGAAAGATTTTAGTAAGTTTTGAATTATTAGTAACATGCTACAACATCTACTACATAAGTAACTTAAAACTAAAGTTATTAGAATTTTTCGACTAATTTAAATATATATCTAGAAATAATAAAGTAAACATATTTATTAGTATAAAAATGAGTGAATTTTCCTGTTAGAGTAATCACAATTTTTAAATGTTTATTTCATCTAATTGCCCAAAAATACACATTTTATTATTATGTGGAAAGAGTACTTAGTTCAAGGTAGTAAAGCCCGACATGGAAATGAATTCGTGCAAGAGAAATAAAAGACAGAATGACGCCACCGTAACATCATAACACCTCAACACACACTAGAATATTTTAAAAAGAGGAAATGATTATAGAAAAATTCATAAAACGTCCACAGCATCAGCATTTACCTCTCTCTTTAGTCGATTCGTGTTCGAATATTTCATTGCTACCGAGGTCGGAACTAGGTTCTTTCTGTCGACCGCGCTGTTTTATAATATCTGCATACAACACAAACACATGTCATTGCTTTTGCTCTTTTTATACTTTACGTTCGGATATTGGGGGATTTAGGGGGTGGCGATTACCTTTCTCGACGGTGGTTCTGATCGGTGCAGACGTGGTCGTTATTACTTTTTGAGTCGAAGGGGTCGGGATGTCTAGAAAGAACGTTTGTTTTTTCGTTACAGTCACGTAACGGACCAAATAAAAAATAACGTGCACAGCAGAAAACAAAAAAAGGATAATATATATAAAATGAAATACAAAACGGAGCATGTTTTCGGGTGGAATGGGAAACGTGTACGTGTATCGGGGGATTTGTTGCCGCTGATTTAATTAAACCGGAGAGGTCCAGAAACAACGGAATCGATCTGGAAGTGGCGTCACCGATCCACGTGAGGCAAAAGTAAAAAAAAGGATAAACCGTACGAACGAACATTTTCGCCATCATCCTCTTTGAATGCTGATTTTGAACGTAATTCTCACGTCTAAGTGCTGGGCTCGGGATGCTCTTCTTCGGCATTCGGCAGATGCGCGTGACGGTTTGAAAAGGAGCAGAAAGGGGAAAGCGGCGCTTGTATGACAGACGATCCCCGTCAGCGGGAATCTGCCGGTTACACAATGCCAGCCCGGCTGAATCGCATCCGATTTCTATGAATCGTTTTATCAGGACGATGACAGAGCATACCCGCTTGTTATCGGTTAAAAGATTGCGGCTTTCCGTTTACATTTGGCCATTTCGCGTTTCTCTAGAAAATGGGAACGATATCCCGGCTAGAGGAATTAAATAGGAAAGTATACAGCCAGCCGGGGAACGGGATGCCATTGAGGACAACTTACGGTATAACTTAATGGTTCCGTCCGTCTCCCCCAGCGAATTCTTGGAGACGCATTTGTAGGACCCATAGTCCGTCGGAGAAACGGCTTTTATGGTAAGCTTCATGTGTACCTTGTACGCGTTGTCTACTAATCCTGGTTCGTATTTTGCTCCTGAAAAAAAAAATAATAAATCAACAAATACGCTTATGATTTTTTAAGAACATTAATACAATCGGTGTTAAAATTTTCAGTCATGATAAGCTATTGGGCAAAAAATATTTTCAAAATAATTTATTTAGTTCGACCATTAAATTAATTGCATCAATTCATAGAATTGATTTATACAAGTGTTACCCATCTTCAATAGCAAAATATGTACAGCGATTGTCGAACACCACTCTAATGAATCACAATAATGGCGAACGTATTTTTGTGTATTAATCCTTTTTTTAATTTCTAGAATGACATTCTCATTTATCAATTGGTGAAACTAATTGAACTATTACTGGTGACACTAAATGAATCCTTTTTATACAATTGTAACGCAAGTATAAGTTATATTTATGGTGAATGCGCCGGGTAGGCGTAAAATAATAATTTCCTATATTGGGGTAGTAATTATACTGGTGATTAATTTTATTACTTCTAGAAGTATATGACATTATTTCAAACTCACAACTTTGAAAAATACTCGCTACGTTAATAATTATATTAATGCAATTATTTTTAATATCAATTACAGTTAAATGTTGTTTATTCTGGAGACTACTTTAATTTGCCACTATCAAACACGAATATTTTATTCATAAGGTTAAATGTGAATAAAATATACAAAAACGAATTGATTATAAAAAATACATTAAATATTGAGCGAAAAAGAACGATTAAATTAAGTATATTTTTCCACTCAAACCTCTCCTTCGCTATGATGTTGAGCGAGTATTTCCTTCGACATCCGTAATCTTTTATATTTACCTTTGATCAGTTCTTGTGTTCAGTTATTTATATAAAAAATAATATCTTAAGCTTTAAGATTTAGTTCACAATCTCTAGCAAGGTTGCAATCTACTCAGAAGGCTTCAAATTGAATATGTTCCTTAAATCATCGGCTTTTTCAAAAGTCTCAATAAAAACATATTTAACATAACTTTACCTTTTCAAATATTTTCGTTTGTTTTTTCTACAGTATTGTTATAAAATGGCATCATTTCTTATACATTTAAAATAAAATAAATAAATAAAGGAAAATATATGAAAACTAAAAGAAGAAGTAGAAGTTAAGTTTTTTTACATATATAAAATTTACTGAATAAATTAGTTCAAATAATGTAAAGAGAATAATTTCTAAGAGTATTTAATAAATACATATTGAAATATAAGCATTGCTGTCTGCCTACATAAGGGTAAAACACCACCCGCGGATATGATAACGTACCTATAACCTTAAATCAAATATACTATATAAATACAAATATATATCAAATATAGGTTATGCCGAAGACGCAAATGACGTGTCAAGTTATTGCCTAATTACCCTGCTTCTAGTCTTAAGTAAAGTTTTTGATATCATTTAAAAATATAAACTTATGCTCTATACCTTAACCGCCCATACCAATTTTAACGATGTCCTAGAAAAATTCATTCACTTCCCTATCGCTTTTAATCCTTATCTAAAACTTCCACACACCACACCTCGAACGCCAGAAATTTGATATAGTCTTACTAGACATTCAAAAACTTTTGACTTTATTTGACATATGAGTTTGCTATTTAAATATTTTAATGCTGCTGTTATTATGTACAAAATGATCCGCCGACCTCTTGATTACACCACTATCCTTTTTCATGAATCTCATCTCACAATATCTAGGTTGAAGATAAATCTTTCGAACAATGTGAAACCCACAATCCCATACAAATTACATTTAACACCTTTCTATATCGATTAAGTAATCTGACAAAATTTCTTTCTCAAAAATTCGTAACTAACCCACAAAACCTTGACATCTTTAACCATATGTAAATTTTGACATAGTGATTTGCTGTTTAAATGCAATTCCTTAAAGATTCCACCTCATCTCCTTTAAGTTAAGTTTTTAACTAATAGTCTCCTACAACTTAAAATCCGAAATATCAAGTGCTTTTGTTCCCCAACAAGATACATCTCAAAACTCTATCACCAATATGTTGGATGCTTGAAGCCATAACTTTGTGATACATCTTGAATCAGGAACTTTATCAAATGATAAATAAAACTTACAAGGCAATTACTGTACGTTTGATAATGACCTTGTAAAATTGAAACTATCGTTACGAAATAAATTCCATGTGTGATATTAACAAAGTAAGTTTTATTTATCATTTGAAAAAGTTCCTCACTCTATCACCAATCCTTTAGAACATTTGTGACCAGTCTAAAATTCGTCTGCAATATAAGTTTATAACTTTATCATCCTCTAATAACTTTTAGTATATTTAAATACCAACCAGCCCACATAACCTTGATATCTTAAATCATATGTAAATTTGGACATCTCCTTTACTTAATTGTTAAGTTTTTAACCACTGGACTCCTATAACTTAAAATATGAAATATCAAGTAATTTTCTTCCCGAAGAAGATATATCTCAAGACACTATCACCAATCCTTAACCACATTTGTGACCAGTCCAAAATTCATCTCCAATATAATTTTGTCATCCTCTAATAACACCTTTATCTAAATACCCTCGAAATAATAATGTTAGATACCGATGTAAGAAATGTGTGAAATATTAATAATATTAAATGACTGATCAACATAGGGTCATTAGCTTCTTATAAGACTTTGTCAAAATCGGAACGATGTGCATTGGTTTTGTAATTTTTTTGTTAAGAAGAAGGATTTATCGACCCGCTTCTGTCTTGATTATCCCTACCTTTATGATATGAAAAACCTAAAATCAACGATACTTTAGACATATTGGCTGGATCTATTAATCTATTGTTATTGATATCTGGTAATCGAAGTAGCTTCAAAGTAAACCTGCAACTTTAAAAACTAATGGGGACGGTGTAACCATGCTGTGAAAAACATTCAAAAACTACATGATAAACTTTAAGATTATTATATTTATTAAAACTTAGAGTACTATTAAGATATTGTAGTGCTAAAATGTTGCAGTTAATGTGCAAAATATATCAACTGGAGAAGCTTGATCGCTTTCGAAAGATTTAGTTGCAAAGTTATTCTACTATCGCTAAACCATTAACTAGTCTCATCGAAACAAAAAATGAATGTTATGCGTTACCTGATACAAATTATGTTAAATATCGATGCAAGCAATTTGGGAATTGAAGCTGTCGTATCACAAATTTTGAAGAGACAGAATGTCAGCAGCTTATTTTAAGAATCAAAACTAGATAGGAAGACAATATATTTAATTAATTGCTCAATTGCTAACTCGTGTGAAACATTTGTGAACCATCTTGGTTTAAACTAAAAATTCACATATATTCTATTTTTTTTCTTTGATCATTACTTGTCAAAACACACTTAGCGATTTTTGGCTTAAACCAAATTAGAAAGGCAAGTTGCAAAATGGCTGAAAGTTGAGTTTGACTTCAGTACAAAATATTGATCTGGGACGATTTACAGGAATGACAATTCTTTATGTCAAAGAATATGCCCAGAACATTATAAACACCGCAAAATTGAAAAGGAGTCAAATACTATAGGGAGTTAATTGAATATAAAGGATAGTAAGAAGAGAGTGCCTTTAAAACCAAGATGAAATTTCCAGCTAACGCGATTGAGTTGGATTTGGAATACATTTTTGGCTTCACATAGAAAGAATAAGTTGTAGGATAAGATTGTATAAAGATTATGGACCCAAATTATGTGTGGTGGTTCCTAAAAGCTTTTAACTATCGATTAAAACTACCTTAAAAAACAGAGAGTAATAAACTCCTTGTTTGTGAATTAATTTTTGGGTTCACATAGAGAAATAATAAGTTGTAGGATAAGCTTGTATGAAGATTATGCAAGCAAATTATGTGTGGTGGTTCCTAAAAACTTCAAAACATTTTCGGTGTTCTTTCTTTCCGACTTAAATATTGCGTACTATGAATATATCTCATCACAACATAACAAGTCTGCTATTACCATTTAACGTTTTAAGTATGTAAATATGTAATTGATAACTCGTAGAAACACTTCAAGATAACAATATAAATTTAAAGTAGTTTTTAAAACTATATTTTTAAGTAAGTAATATGCCTGTTTATACTAAATACAGGGTCTATTATGAAAGTATGATTTTATGCGACTATACATTGCAGTGAGGTAAAACAGGTCGGGAAATGTGCTCCGAGTGGAAAAACGTACCTTCGTATAAAGTGTGTAATTCAAATTTATAACACGGTGAGATGAGGCATTTGCTTCAACGGCGATTTGCAATCAAGTTAGGTGTACGCCTTGGGAATAATGCATCCGACAGATTGATTGATGCTTTAAGAAAACAATTCGTGTGTGCAAAGTTTTGCATTCGACATGAACATGAAAGTGATCCAGAATCTGCAAATGCATAAGGTCGTCTACGCGAAGTTTGTGCCAAAAATGTTGACGGAAAACTAAAATGAATTTCGAGTTTCGCACTGTCAATAATTGTTGAATTATATTCAAAATTTGGCGAACATTCTTACCTCTGTCGTAACTGAAGAATCTTGGATGTTCGAGTACAACCCAGAATCGAAAAATCAAAAAGGCTGAGCAGCGAGTGGCAAACAAATTATCCTCCTGCCCCAAGAAACCACGATTGAGCATGTTTCGCATGAAAACGATGTTCATTGTCTTTTTTTGTCGTCTGAGAGATCGTTTATTTTGAGTTTGTACCGCAAGTAGAAACTGCCAACTCAGTATTTTATCTGCAGGTGCTTAAGAGATTGAAACTGCGGCTCGTGCATTATAACTGACATGAAAGACACTGTCAGGCTCCACCATTACAATACCACTTTCCTGGCATAGGGTAATACCTTAGTGGTCCTCCATTGCCCTTACAGTCCTGACTGGTCTCCGTGTGACTTTTGTAGTTTTCCCTAGTAAAGAGAGAGCTAAAAGGGAAGTATTGCGAATCCTTGACAAACATCCAAAATCATGTTCCTAAGAGACATTTATGTCGAGGAGTTTTAGGGCGGCTTTCAGGCATAGCAGAAACGTCTCCGCAAGTATATTGATGCTGAGAGGATTTTGAAGATTTATAAGCATTTGTACCGGTACTGTCTATAAATATATTTTCCCCCGAATTACTTTTATAATAGACCCTTTATATAAGTGAGAAAAAAAAACATTAAGTAAAAAATATTATTATATGGTTTCAAAATTAAATTTAGGCAACGTGAATACGTAAAATGTAAGTATTTTTGTAGTTTGTTATAAGTTAATTTATAAATGGTTCCTAGATTTTGTTTAGGCCTTTGACATTTTATTATTTAATTGTGCTATAAAATGTTATTTCTTTTTAAAGCTTGACAAAATTTTTCTACTCAATTCGTCAAAGTCAAAGACAGTTAAAAAGCATGCACAAACATTTGGTCACATGAGTTACGGAAGGAGATCACTGCTTCTCGATGTTATTCAACTTAAATCCATGTATCGTCCGATAAAGTTCCTAAATCCATTTAATTCCATAGTTAAATTATCCTTGTTGTATTTTTCATGATTGTTCAGTAAGTGTTCTAAGTTTTGTAGGACACTTGTAATTTAAATAAAGATGTTCCCTTTTTATTGCTGTTAGTGTTATTATACCGGACTTTATAACTTAGAATTCATCAAAATCTAAATTTTACTATATTTTATGTTTTAGATACATATAGGATCGTTAGACTGACTTATTAGGGGATCACATTTAAATCGTGAAATATATTTGTTTCTAAAGCGTTTAAGCATTTGCCACTTACTTCTTTTATATATTTTTGAATTATATGAACACATGACTTTGTACTTTATTATTTTAATTTTCTCTTTATTATTATTTTATTATTTATATTTTATTATCAACTTATATAATTATGCTAGAAATAAAACGGATATGCGTTCGCCAATGGCAACGTAAATATATTTATTATAACCACAATAAAAAATCTGTAATTTATACCGATATATTTATATTTATATAGTATTAAAACTTTTTAGGTCGCATGTGTAAAAAATAATAATGTAATCTGAATTCACTTTATATGAAGTGAACAAAATCGAAAATAATTCTCTGATTGGGATTTATGGTATCCAAAAATGTATGTAATGTTAGTACACAAACATGTTTAAGTGTTTAGATTATTACACTATAGGTAATATATATATTTGTGAATGTTCATATGTATTTATTTTTGGAAAGGAAGCTAAAGACTAATAAACATAAACATAAACATAATAGGTGATTTCATTAAAGTGATTCTAATAAAGCAGCAACTAGTGAGTAAATTATAAAAAAAAACACACCATAAAATTTACTGTTATAAAATACGGTGCCGTAAGGTTATAACCCTACTCCTGGAATTAAAACACTAGAGTTCAGCTCGCAAAACAAACGGTTTGATTTAACTACGTAAAAGTATAAAAAGTCTCCGGTTTATACAGTTCCGCTTAACTCCTAAACGCTGATTCGGGTCGAATGCTTTAATCCCACCAACTGGTTCACACTTTCTTTTTCCACCGAGGGAGGTGTAGTTTCTGCGACGGCCGACTGGAAATCCTTTCAAAGAATTAGAACGCAGATTAAGCGGCCGGACAAAAACCGAAACAGATAGAACACTTCCGGTTTATTTAATGGCGGCGAGGGATTAACGATGATGAATAGTGTTTTTTTTTGGGTGGGGGGCGGCTGCGTGTGAAGGTCAAGATGGCGGCCACACTTTTTCCGGGCGGGTAATTTGGCGATGATTTAGAGGTCGAACTGTAAAGTGGTTGCGATATTCAGGGGTGGGCGAACACATGTGCGCGGGCTGTTAATAAATATGTTAAGTTTGACAAGAGATTACCCAAGTTGCGCCGTATATTCTGGACGGCATATTTCAGGCTAATCTGTTGTCTGTCAGGGTCTGTATGTGTACCTACAGCGTGGTAAGTTTATTCAAATTTAATTCCACCGCAGGTTATATTTTTCGGTTTACTGCTGAAGTTCGAGGGTGATGTTTATAGATGTTGAGGCGGACTCATAAAACTTTATTTTTAATGTGTATGTACTCTATTTCTTGCTCTGTTTGACTTTATCAATAAGCAATAGTATTGCGGCAGGTTGTATGAATATTTAAAATGCAATTATATCATTTTCGGGACGTTCAGAGTTAAAATATTAATTCGATTCTAATGTGAGGAAACTTAAAACAATTTAACGGTATTAGACACTATTATAGATTTCTGTTATTGTCTAGTAGATTAGTTTTAGTTGATATATTTATATTCCGGATGTTATAGAATAAGGTTAATAATTGAAGAAGGGAAAGGAGAAACAACATGGGAAGGGTTCGAACGTGTGTAGGTAGGTTTACGTGACTCGTGATGAAAGCGATAAAAATGGAGCGAAGGCGAAGTGGAAGGGAAGGAGCGCGCAATTTGCGATGTAATATCTCTTTGGTTTTCCGTGTTTATTTTTTCCTATGGTGAACGGCCGTCGTCCGAAAATCCCGAGGGACATTTTTAACCGATGATTGCGGAAGCGGAACGCGGGAGATTGCCCCGATATATTTTATGTATTTGATTTTTACGAGGGAGCCCATGTCCAAAGATTGACCCCCCACCTATGAATTGTTCATTAGTAATCCCGTCCTTCAGAATGGCAGGAAACGTTTTGAAATATTCATAGCGGCACGCGTCCCACATAAGGGCGATCATCGTCGAAGAAGAGGCTCATTGTCGGGTCCGGTGATGGTCCCAGTTTGTCATTCTGGCTTCAAAATATCGACTCTGATAAAACGGGGCTCCCGTTAAGTTCTGACATAAATTCATCGGTATCTAAATGGGTTTTCAATTTGCGAGGCATTTTTAGGTGGAAGAGACGTTCGGGAGCCGCATATATTAAAGTCAGATATAAAGAGGATATTCCGTGCGGTGTAGTTACATTATCCTCGGAAAACAATGCCAGAGGTAACATAAGCAAATATACACGGCATTGAAACCGACGACGAGTAACAGCGTGTAATATGTAACTGAGGCAAATCGTTGAGTAAACACGCAAATATCTTGTTATAATCCCAACCTCGCTCCCCCGAGCTCAACTTGACGAAGGACGGTTCCTTCCCATCGTGTTTATCATTTCCGCACGTCTCCACGATGTGTATATCCGCGGATTCACATTGTCGAAGAAAACTGGCTGCAGTGAAATACGTGGACACGGACTGAATAAATATTGCCCTCTTGGACGAAGTTTAACGTCTCGAACTTAAATTGCCGGCCGCATAAGTAGAAGCAATTCGGAATGGCACGCTTTATTGCCCCTCCGCGACCCCATTAACAACCCATTTATATACAGCCCACAAAATACCTCATACGTGAAGCAGCGCCACCTGTCCTCGACTTAAATTAAAACGATTTAAATAATGTAAGCGATTAAATAATGGGTGTTACAATTTACAATTTGTAAAATTTATTTATTTATGTATTTGTTAATTATAACTAAATAACACTTGGTACAGTTAGAACAATAAAATTTAATTCCCAATGCTTCTTATTGGAAAGCCTGTCTTATTCCGCCATTGAACAAGATTGAATTTGGTTTACAAATGATATTATTTTATAATCAACCTAAAAAAACTAATTAATTTAATCAATTTACTATAATTCTATTTTAGACTTTCATTTAAAGTATTAGTGTTTGGCTATTGTTATTTGTGTATATCCAGATTAGACTTTAGGGTTTGTTTTTTGAATAAAACACAAGATATTTGAAAAGTCAAAACTTTATTGTTAATAGGTTAAAGTAAAAACTTGATGTCCAAATGTCCTACACGATTCTGTTGACGTGATTCTCTTAGTGAAGTTTTCGTAACAAGTTTCAATAAATGGGTTCGATTTCAGCAATTGCAGGTCCGATATTCTTCTATAGTTCTGGAATCGTAGGAATCGCTACAGATTTTTTTGACATAGACTCTTCCCTTTAAATGGCATCAGTAAAAAGACTAATGCAGGTAAATAGCAAGACCTCGTTGGCTAGTTTGAAGTAAAGTAGCTGTTTCACGTGATGTGTGACATGTTGAAACCACATGTTATTTAAGTACAAAACGTTGGTTTCATGGAAGTAAACGTTGTTCAATAACTCCCGATAGCTCACACTATAACAGCGCTACCGGCTATGACCTCAAAAAAGTACGGACCAAAGATAGATTTTTCTGGATGTATTGGCATGCAAATTTTTACTCCCCTAGATGGGATATTTTTTTCAAACGAATATGGGTCTGATCGCTCCATATGATATTATTGTGAAAATTGACAACCCCTTCTTTGTTTTGTGAATTATTCTAGGTTTGTGGTGGTCGCTGGTTTTAGCTCTTAGATCAGTTTCATTTTATAGGTCTTTAATACTCCAGGTCTTTTTTTAAATTTATTAGTGCCATATAAATGATTCAATTGCTGAGAAAGGTCACTGATGGACGAGCTTGGTTATTCTTGTACATTATCACGTACATGAGCTATATTTTCATTTGAACGACCTCTGGATTGATAGTTAACTCTTGATGTATTAACAACCATACCACTTGCTTCAAATATTAAATCACAAATTGCTCACTCACTTCTAAATTATGCAATCGTAACTTATCGCTTATTTTCATAAACTTGCACAATATTTACGCGTTGCCACTGTATACGATGGAAGTCCGATCTGGATCCTTTATTAATGACGATCATTACAAAAAAAAATTTGGAAAATATGGTAGTACCTATTCCAATTTTGATCGAATAGTTTAATATACATTTTTATGTTAATGTCTAAAGGTATTAGGAATACAAATCATGTATAGAGTAAATTTACGTAATTCATAAGCTAGCAGAGGAGCATTAAAAGGCATGGCATAACCAAATCGGATTGAAGCAAACGAGACTCTTCCTAGATATGTCCGGTACCTGGCTGATGCTATTAAGACTGAGCAGATTGAAACTAAAAAAATCAAAGGACTAGTCACTGGGCAGTGTGACTTGAATAAGCACAAAAATAGGATGGCAATTGAGAAAATCCTCTTATGCCGTGGGTAACACCTACTGTGTACTTGCGAAACATATAAACTAGAACGCTCAGCGAATTTGGGAAGCCTATGCTTTCTGTATTACAGCTAAAGAGAAGACACAGGAGTACACAGGGAGTAAAACATCCAGAGGCGCACAAAAGAACAACGGTGGCCGCAGTGTAGAGATGCTAAGCGACACCACCTCATGAGGAAAAAAATCTACTACTGAGGACTTCTAAAATAAGTTTAAAGAAGTTGTCATTTTGTTATTCAAACATAAATAATAAATAATGACTTATATAGTAGATGTAAAGAGAGATTACAGAAAAGTATGTTGAGTACTAGAAGTTTGTAGTAGATTTTTCTATGGCTAAGAAGCAAATTAATTTGCAGGTGGCACTGTCAAAATATGTAGAGACTCTAAACTCCAATTACTTGAAGTTGCCCACACGAATAGATTAAGTTCTACCAATTAAATAAGACTTAAGCTAGTCAAACGTGACAGCGCCAATACCAAAGTTTTGAGCTTCTGGAGAAGAATGGCTTGGTCTACTCTATAAAAGAACATTGAAACATCGAGTCCACGATAAATTGGTCTTAAGTAGATTACTCCAAGTAATCCTTTGTAAAACCTTGTTGCCTTTTAGATATAAAAATTAGAGAGACTACTGGGATATTTTTGGTACACAGAATAAAATAGAGATTAATCGATAGTTTTTTTTTAGTAAAATCACTAATGAAAGCTTACATCTCTTTGTGATACATTTTAATAATTCAAAATAAAAGAAACAACTTTTTTGGTATCACTTCTTTATTAACATTTGTTACAACGTTAATAACTCTTTGATAATAACAAGCCGAGTTGTCGAAACTATAGTAACAAGTGTTATTTTAGAAATGACACCAAAAAAGTTATCTGTTTCTCACAATTTTTAAGTATAGTACTTATTATTTATTTTTTCAAAAGGAGGAAAATATTCCAGACATAACAGATAAAATAGGCGGGAAACGGGGAAAGCACAACGTTTCAGTAAATCTGATATAAATTTATCAGGACCAGTTTATTCAAATCTTTTGATAGTATTCTTATTTGAAAGTCATTTTATCCTTACTATTATTTAAGAAATTTACTTTAAAGTCTCCTGTAATTACAAAAAAATCACTATGGTACGAAGAAATCATCAGTTTATCCGAGAATATTATCGATACTAATTCCTCCCTGATGTGGCCCTTTTTTATTGCTGATAGTTTGTCATGCCGTATCATTTTTATTTTCGGTTGACGTCTTATGCTGTGGCTATTTACTACATTTGGAATTGTGAAATTTGTTTTCGTTAATTTAATTAATCTCAAATCCAATCTATCGAAAGATGTTTGTCTAAGACGATTTCTTGTTGATTTATGTGTTGTGTATATTTTTTGATTTTTGTCTTCCATTTCCTGCACTAATTTGGAAAGAAACTCATTTTCTTTTTCTAAAAATTTAACTACCTTCAGGGTCTGCAAATTCCTCGCATTTAGCCTTAAATCAAAACAGTACTTAATACATCTTGTTGAGTTTTTACTGAAAGACCACTTCGCTTGCAAGATGTACACACTTTAGAACTTCAGACTTCAGACGAATAATACTAAAATAGAGTAAACTATAATTAGAAGTTAGTTATTATAGTGAAACATAATATCGTATATATCCAGCAAGAATTAAAAGAAATAGAATGAGAGAGGTAGGGTACCAAAAATTACGTAGAAATACACAAGTACATAAATAACATGCATTAAAGAGATTATTATAAGTCGGAGGAGAACGGTTTAATTAACATAAAACAAATATGATAAAAATACAATATTTAGAGAGTTGAGTGGATTGGGTCGATTATAAAAAGTAGAAATTATATCACAATAAAAAGCTTTAATAAATTAAACGACAATGTTAAAGAAGAAATGATGTATCGCATCGTGGTAATATAAACATAGAGATTATACAAAATTAAGGCATCAACTAAGATATAGTGCTGGCAGGAGAAGAAAATTTGGAGAGGAACCAAATATAATAAAGCCGAAGAATCTTAATTTTGGAATAAAGGTAAGGCTAAAAAAAATAGGACCATGGCTGAGATTAAGAAAGAATGAGGAATGCAGTAAGAGAGAGCTACATAAATACTCATACTAGTTTTAAGTCATAAGTCATCAAAATTTAGAATAATTATAAAAATAAGGGATAGTAAAGGTGAAATTTTAAGAATAATCAGGAGAAAGAAAAATAATTTGAATGAGGACACGTGGTGGTATATAAATATAACGAAGTGGACATCAACTTAGGAAGCATAATACATAAAAAGTAGAACAAGAAATAGATAAAATAGGGATGAGCTCTTACAGTATAATTTAAACAACCTAACTACAGTAGTTGTATAAATTATGGTGAAGCAGGCGTAAACTTACAGTTTTCAGTCGAATTAACAACAGCCAGAGAATATACAGAAGAATGATTGTTAATAAGAAGAAATCAATGGTATAGTAGATAGAAAAGATACAGTATGCAACAAACTTTATTATTACATTAGTATAAAACAGTCTCTCTTGACGATCGTCATATAAATCCAAAAGTTCTTGTTTTATATTGCAAATACATTGATGGTTAACGGAGGGGGAATTGTTCATCACACAATTGTCATATCTATTTTTCTTCCATAGAATTGTTGATATTGTCAATAGCTTGTTCTATTTGATTTTGTGGCAGATTGATACTATGATGTTGCTGTTGCTTTTCACGCAGATGTCATTATTGAATTTTTCTATAGATGTTCTGCCTGATGTAAGTTGCCTTCGTTTCACTTGCTTCTTCTTCTTTACGGTACATTTCATCTTTTTGTCTCCTTTCCCCATCAATGATAACATTTTGGTTTTACTCAACAGCGAATTACTTTTTATTTTATATCTGTTCTTACTCCTCTCCAGTTTTCTCTAACTCCGTTAAGAGATTCCTGGAGATCTTGATTTTCTCCTTATATTATCTTCTATGTCTTAACGTAAGGAATACTTTCTCCGCTTTTTTCTTTAGTGTTCCGAATACCACTCTGTGCTGGATCGCCTTCCTTATGTGCTGAACGATTTTCTTCACAGGTGACCCTTTTGTTTCGCACATTTTTGCTACGACTTGGAGAACGTCTGAGAATAAACTAGGATACCTCTTCTTGTTCGGCATTTTCGACCAATCCTTCAAAAGCACAGGAGCAAATTTTCTTGAAGTTCTAGTTTTTATTCTAGCGCAATTACCATATCAGAAGTTTATATTAATTAATGTAATTTTGTCGTTTTGTGATTGACACTTTCAGATGTTCTTAGAGAAAACTATAGAAATACAAATACCGAAAGAATATTATATTTATTTATTAATTATTATTTGACTCAATTCTTGAAAATAGAAAAGTGTTAGTAAGTCTAAATATAAGAAACGAAACACTTGTAAAATTTAGAAACAAAACAAAGACAAAAATTGATATAAATTATTAACAGATAAAAATAAATATCTTTATATGATAGAAAATAAAAGAGTCTAAATACTCAGAAGTATTTAGGTTCAAATAGAAATAATAGAACGGTCAAAACAATATAATGTCTGATAGGGTAAGAGATGAAATTCCAGGATTTCTTCAATACAACGCTGTGCGGTCATGTTGTCTCTAAAGAAGATTAGAGGTTACTTATAGCCATAAGCAATGGTATCTCATACCATAAAGCCAACAACAACAGTGTAAGGAACGTGCCTTTCAACAAAAATTATCGATTTCTTCTTTCACCACGTCATCTTCTGACTCTGTCTCGGCCATCATGCATCCATAAACATAATCTAGAATCATCACTAAACCCTATATCATTCCACTCCTGGTTCTACATCAATCGTTCTTTACACCACTCTAAACATTTTCGTCGATGCTCAGCGGTTAAAGGAAGCACCCAGTGCGACCGGAATGAAAAAAGGCCAAAAGTGCGAATCCGTCGGTAAACTGTTCGCATTCCAATCGGTCTTCCATGCTCTTCATACCACTGATTTGCAATGGACCTTGTAGTGGATAAACGATCTCTTAAAGCCAATAGTCTCAAACGCTGATCTGCACGCTATGTGGTTCTCTGATGTGCACCTCTAGCTCTTCGTGTTTGACCCTATTGATACCATACCAGAGAATATTTTATTATAGTATTAAAATTTCTGTGCACCCTGTCCCTTATTTTTCGAAAAAAAAGTCCAGCCTCTCCAAGTCCAACTATCCGCCTTCTATCAAACTCAGAAAGTTGATGAAAATTTGGGCGGCTTTGCACCCTAGACATTGTAAAAGATAACAACAAAAGCTTAGAACCGCAGTTAGTAAAATTAAAATCGTTACTATGGCAAAAATGTCAAATTTCACCTTGTCCATAAATAAATAAACAAGTTGGATAAAAAACGAAAACTTCATCTGATACAGCTGAATTTTTAATGGTATTTTTTTCACTAAGATAAGCCTAAAAATAAAATTTTGTCAAAATATAATGATTTATACTGGGTGTTTTCTGTTTCTATATCACTTAGTATATTAACATACATAAATACTGATAAAGGGAGAAGAGAAAATTTACAGGTGATAAAGATAAAATATTTAAGGGCAGTAAAGGAGGTCGCAAGAAAAGACAAAATAAAATTAGAATATAGTTTTGATAAAAGCGGTAGGAGAATGTATGGAAAGAAGGCAGGTAAGCTTTCGAGAGTGAAAACTAGTAAAACGAATATGATGAAGAAAAAAGTTGCCAATGCCAAAGAACAAAAAGGCCTGAAATAATGCTACTGAAGAAACGCTAGCAAGAAATGAAAACAAACGGAAGCCAAAATACTTCAGAAAATAATAATTTTTATACTAATTAGGACAGGAGAGAACTAGAAACAGATAATAGAGATTAAATATCAATGCAGAGCAAGATGAATCTTACAGAGAGTTAGAATAAAATTAGGAAAAAAGAGAGAAAAAGAAGGGTTGGATTAATTTATGGAAAAAATGTGAGCAGCGAATTGAAAGTGAAAAACAATAAAAACGAATTTGATATTAACAGAAAATGATAAATAATAATAGACCTGAATAAGGCTGCAAAAGAACCATGAAAGAAAGATAAATATGAATGGGAGTCAACAACACTTAAGCAAACAATACAAAATGTTAGTATATATTAACTGCTGTCTTTGATATGTCATTATAATAAACCTAATTTTACAAACGTGATTGTAGAGGTTTTAACTTCTTAATGGGTCTTGAACAAAAACTTATAGTTTTAAATTAAGAAGCCAAATTGGTCTAAATTTTGATTTACACACTAACCAAATTCTTTTCTAAAGTTTGTGTATTAATTCCTTTTTCACTTGAGACATTTTCTGAACACGAGATTATATTTTCCACTAGTGAGTAATTCGCATTGAACGCCGAAGCTTTTCCAATATTTCTCAATACTCATCAGGATCAGTCAATGATAATATATAATGTACAAATATATTTACTCTTACCTTATGAAATAGAACCGCAAAGTCCGTTTTATTGATCGAATATGTAAATATCCTCCTATTCATTCTGTTATAATTTCACAAATTAATTTATAACCACAAACGACCTTTCATTAGAACTAGTCGGAGTGGTTGCGTTGGCTCTTTTTTACTATTGATCAATTCGTATTTATGAACTAGGCGGATTATAAATTTGTACGATGAAAGTCTAATTTAAATGTATACGAACGTATGCCATTTACCCGATGCAATATTACAGTTTATTGAGTTCGTTAGACTACATTTAACTTACATATACTATTGATACGTTTTGGTTTTTGTGTGTAACGGAAAATTAATTTAATCAGTTTCAATGGACGTATATTTTAGTTATCGCAATTAATTATATTTGAAAAAACTTCTAAAAGCTACTAATTTACTTTCTAATAATTCTATACCTTTTATGAAATAATTGTGCATGTAGGGACTTTGGAAAATAAAGTTTTAAATTAGTTATAATGAACATTTCTCCTTGAGAATGACTTATAGTCGAAACTATTCGGAGTAAAAAAAATAACAAGTGAAATCATACCAAGTGTTTTAAGTCAATCAAATTAGTTATAATGAAGCTACATACCATGAGCAATAATATTTCCTCCATCCCTCGTCCAGTAATTAATCGACTTCGGATACGCCTCCGAGTGACATTCCAGGGTAATCTGTTGTCCCTCCACTGCGCCAACCAGCTGGTTTTGTATCCAAATCATCGGCGGAACTAAAATCAACACAAACGCCATCACGCAATTTCCACTATATCCTCACTTACAATGCACGATTAACATAATCCTCTTGCTGACAGACGGCGGAACTCCGTTGGATGCTATGCAGAGATAAGGGCCCATATGGAGTCTGTTCACCTTGCTGATGTTGAAGATGCTGCCGTCGACTGTAGGCACTGTAACAAGACGTTGAAATTAATAAGCGCCTCTAGCTGAAAAGTCTCGATTTGTTTGCTTTTCCGGTTGTAACGCCGTCAATTCAGAGCGGGCGGAAATTCGAAGCAAACCACCGTACAAATCTTATAAAGATAAACATTACCACAAATAAACCCCGTAGACTGGATTATTGCTCACTGAACAGTTTACCTTCTTAAACATACTTCCGTTAAAAATACGTATATAAACAATTGTGAGGATTATTTTCAGTGGTGGTAGCTTTAATTTATGTTCGCTTATAAGAAAAATTGTTTATGACGATAAATGTGATTATAAAATCAATAATTATTGCATCAAATATAATAAGTGGAGATAATTGTGGTGGTATGAGACCGCGCGATATTAAGTTTTAATTGAATGGCGAAGAAAGTGGCCCGGAGGTAGTGGATAAGAAGAGGTTCGAGATAAAGGGTGTTATCCCGGGGGTAGTGGGTCGCTAATGAACTGTTAACATCGATAACGAGCATAAACTTCAATTAAATTGTTTTACGGGATGAATTACACCGGCCATAACGTTTGACAAGTTCGGGGCGCCAGAGTTGGAAACTGGCGGTTTTGCTAGTTAGGATGATATCTGAGGGTAATAATAATTTAGCGGGTGAGCGGTTCCTTTTTGCGGATGGGATTAGAAGGGGTGGTGAAAATGACGATGGTGTCACTTTGATGCACGGCCATGTGTGTAATTGTTTGGCGGAGGCGGCACGCACCGCCGCCGTCACGCGACCTTAACGGACGCCTCACGCGAACCCCAAGTGTTAAAATATTATCTTGTTATCAGAGGGCGGTAAATTACGTGGATAAATCGTTCTTTCGCCCTCGAAAGATCGGAAGGATCGCCAGGAAACGGTGTTTATTTTTTCCGTGCCCGGCCTAGTGTCCGGGAGGTCATTACGTGGTGATTTTTTAAAATATCGCTCGCCGGCAGGAAACGCACCGGAAGAGCGGAACCCTTTTGTGATAACCGTGCCAGATTGAAAATCCCTTAAAGACAAAAACATTATTTATTTATTTTGTCCCGATTTCATGAGACGTAGTATAAAAGGGGACCCACACAAAACCTTTCTATTCCGGCTGGGAAGGGTTTTAAATCTAACCCAATTTTTACAAGTATTTGTTTATATACTTTCACACAATAGAAACCCCGGAATAATAGATAGTCTCCATCTGAAATATTTATATAATATATTTTTAGTGCAAAAAAATACACTAATTACGAAAACCAATTATACATAATAGAAATTATTTACTAAAACATTTATCATAAGACTACCAACAATATGTTGTTTACTAATTATCAATTAGCTGTGTGTATTTGTATCATAGTTTAACAGAAACAATAATAAAGCAATTAATTAAAACATTTGGGCACATACATATAAATACATATAAATACATACCTATTAAAAAATATGTACTGGTTTTTTTAAATTTCGCTTATATAATGTTTTCAACGTTAAATTGTAGTTATTTACTTTCTCAGCAACTAATTTTTGTCTAATTTAATGGAAAGTAGAAGAGACCTAAAGTAAGTTTATCGATAATGAATATAAAATTATATCCTCGCAAAATACAAAAAGTTCTAATAAAGGAACACAATGATGGTAATAATAAGATATGCTTATTATCTAATTATTACGTAAATGAAAATAAATTTACTTTACAAGCCAGAAAAGACAGTAACCCCCTGCCGTGAAATCTTCATTCATTGTGTAATAGGTGCCGAATAATGAATTAATCGATAATATGAATTCGATCAATATAACATGTTTAATTAGACAAATATGTACTGTATAAAAGTCTCGTAATAGATTTTCTCGGAATTTATATCCACCTTGAGTGTTATTATATCATATATGGTATATTTCTGACGAGGCAATGGAAAGAAATGCCGAGAATATCCATCAAAGTCATTTCGAAATATAGATTTTAGATAAGGTTATTTATATGGATTAAGTTATAACCGTTCGGGCACCGATGCACTGATGTGGTAGTAAAATCGCACATTGGTGTTATTTGAGATGACATAGATCTCTCGGCTCTCGGTACACTTGCGTATTCAGCAATTTTAAAAGTTTTCTCTGTAAATCTATAAGATAATATTATTTATGCTGACAGAGAAAATTGACTGAGATAAGGTTTGATGTTTGTAACGATGATCTTAACTTAATTAAATAATTAACTAATTATGTAAATAGTTATACAAATATTGTAAACTTATTGTAATGGAATTTTCACCAATTTTTTATTGCTAATGAATAAATTAAAAATTATCGATTTGTTATTTTAATTTATTCATTCCATAAAATATATTTTTAGTTTATAAAAAACAACAGAGGTGCAAATAATATAAATTTAAATATAACCAATAATAGAAATAATGTTTATAATTATTTAAACTAACAATATCCATTAAATTAATTAGGAACACAATTAATCAAAATATTGATCTCTATGATAATTGTATAAGCTTTATCATAATAAATGTTTCATGAACTCTCTGTAAAAAAGATAGAATATAAATACAAAGAAAATTTAAAAAATACAATAAATTTAAGTATTGAATATATCACACACTTTATTATTTTTAGTGACTATAGGTTCGACACAATAGACTATAGTCACGAAAAATAATAAAGTGTGTGATATAAACAAAGTTCATTTTACTTTATTTAAAATTGTAAAATATGTATCACAAAGTGAAAGCCTCTACAATCGAGTATATATTTGCTACATTGAAAATTCGTGCTGTAGAGAAAAATCTATGTAACTGAAAATTAATGTTTATCACACAACATTGTTTAATATTACTTAATTTATAGAAAGATTAAATAACTCATTTACACACACACAAATATACAAATGACACATTGCGGAAGGACCACGTGGTCGATAGCCAAACACTACTACTATTATTAAATAACGAAAAAGTATTAGTATTTTTTAATACCTAAATATTTATTCCGTATATTTCATAAAGAACTGTTAGAGAAATAATTCTTGATGCATTATTTTACAAAAATTCTGATCTTTTGATTGCTTATTCCAAGTTTTTTATAAGAAATAGTTATATTAGAGATTTATAAAAGCTTGTATGTGCATTTATAAATAACTACAGTACCTTAAAACATAAATTAAATATTTTAGAAAATTGTTTAACGTGAAACGTGATTGTGAGGAAATAAAACTGAGTTTTTGTTGAATATCACACCTAAATCAGTGATTTTCCAAATTGTATATTGGTAGGATTAATAAAATTTTATAAAAATTGTTAAATTTTGTATATTTAATTTTTTCTACATTTAGCTAAAGATTATTTATACATATCTCATCAAAATCTTTTTAAACTAGTACTTTAATTTTTAGAATTTCGATTATATTATAAAATTATGTTTTTTTAGAATCTTTCGATATTTTGTGGGACAAATCAAGTGATTTTTAATTAAAACTAAGATCAAATTTATTTTCTAAATATTGTTGATCAAGAAATTAAATAGAGTACATATTCTAAATTTGAGCAAACCAAAGACATATATATCTTGTGTCCAACAATTATTGCAGTCCCGGGTGGCGTTGGAATCAAAAACGTAGGTCAATTCTTTTATGTGCCAAATAAATGAGCTGACATGTTAATTGCCAAACATAACTTAAATGTGTATTAAAAATGTCAGTTCAATGTATTTGCAACATGTAAGAATCGACCTACGTTTTTGATTCCAACGCCACCCGGGACTGCAATAATTGTTGGACACCCGTTATATATATATATTGGGTGATAAATACTTGAAACTCTTATATAAGGTTTAGACCACAATAAAATTAAAATTAGCATAGTCTTAACAAATTCCATTAAAAGTTTAATCACTCGCACCACTATTAGTGTTGTGAAAGCCCTGGTGGTCCTGTTGCTGGGTACGTTAAAATCTAATTCAGCTAGTAAATTAGGGCAGTCCAAAGAACCATTAATTAGAAGAAAAAGACAGCACAAATCAGCGATCTCACTTCTTTCCTAATGAACCCATACGAAGTTGGCACATGATGTTAGCGTAGGAATCCTGGATGTGAATTGAAGTGGAGTAACATGGATGCTGCCAAATTGGTTCTCTGTTCTCAATAAATAGTTTACGTATAATGACTTGGCCAAAAGCTTTAACGAAGTCTGTATAAAGTATGTCAACTTAATTATTAGTATCCAATGCAAATAATACAAAAATAAAACTATAAAATTAGACATTGTTGATCGACCCAAAAGAAGAGCGTGCTGTTGTAGAATAATAATGCTAATAACAAACCAAACCGTTAATTTTTTAAGCATCTTTAGGTATACATGATTTAATGTAAATTCCTCTGTAATTGTGCATTGAGTGAAAATCTTCTGCTTTAAATATCAGGTAGATGCAGTAGATCTTCCAAGCATCCAGAAGAGTGCCAAGTTTTTATGATTTACTGAATAAAATGTATATTGGTGTCAAAGCAAATAAATGCAATCAACAAGAAAGCTGCTGGGTATTTTATTAGGGCCGATAGTATTTATAATTTTTAAGCTTAATATCCAATTAAAAACCTTTTTTCTGTTGATTGAAAACAAAAAATTGTTAGGCTCGTTGTTTTAAAATAAAAATTATTTAGAACCTATTCAAAAATTAGTAACCAATATTATCAAATATTGTAGTTTACCTCATTAACACAATCCAGAAATATTCTTTTGAAAGCTTTCCTTTGGTTTAACAATTCTTTAAAACAGATTAGAGAAACTTTGGCATTAATAACAGAAGCAAGAAATAGATTCTCGAAATTGAAAGCAAATTCTTTATATTATAAAAAAACAATACAGTCTTGTCCTAAAAATGTGAAGATAAATGCAAATGAGATTTTTGTTAATAAATAAACAATAACCTGAAGGCATTATGGTCTTTGATTCAAACAACAAAAACCAATTGTGATGAAAACTGTGATATAACTTCTAAGAATTTTAAAATGATTTTTAGTCCCATTGCTGAAGAACCTTCAAGGAATATACCATAATCCAATGATGAGCTCATGCAACTTTTAAATAGAAACATTAAAACCTACTTCAAATTGCGTATAGTCAGTTTCATAGAGACTATAAATATAGTAGGAACTTTAAAGTATTCACAAGCCCGTGACATCTATGATATGTTAACAAATTTATTCAAAAGCATTAGAGTTTAGCATAGATTCCGCTACTTTTCCAAGTTGTCTAAAAAGTTGGTTTCATTTAAAAAAGGTAATGTATTAGACATAAACCACTATATACCCAATACCCCTCTACTACCAATTATTTCAAAGATTTTAGAAAAAGCTTGTTTAGACAAATTGCAACTTTTTGTGAAGACCAGAGACTAGACTAAATTGTAGTAAATTTGGCTTTAGTAGAGGTCTATCAACCACCGATGCAGCCAATACCTTAGTAGAAGAAATTCTAGAAGGTATTGATTTAGCATCCTTCTTTGACCTCAATAAGGTATTTTATTGCGTGCTTCATGATATCCTTTTGCAGAAGCTTTACTGTTATAATATTCATCTTATTACTGGTCCACTATTTACTAAACAAACAACAGGATGTTTGTCTCAGGGGGCAACAACGACTTATAGGGTACCTCAAGGATCAATTCTGGGACCACTAGTGTTTCTACTCTAAATGAATGATCTTCCCTTACAAATTAAAATCTAAAATCCTATTATACGCCAATGATATCACGTGTGTCAATACATCCGAAAACTTCCAGTCCATTAAGACAGAGAGTGAGGCCAATGATGTAGTACTTGAATAGTTTAATTATAATAAAGTGACAATTAACACCGAAAATGAGAATGTTAGTTATAGTGTGTGCACGCGAATAACAGTGCTCCGTTTTAAAGCCCGTAACTAATAAACTACGTAACCGAATCTCGTCATAATTGACATATACACTTATCATAACATAAGTTACATATAGTATAACCGAAAGTACGTAAAAAGGACTTTTGCTGTGGTCGCTAAACAGCATTCCCGATTTATATGAATTCATTAAATCGTTACTACGGGCGCTGTCGTTATTTTACGGCAAGGCCGTCTCGAAATAGCGGCAAAAATAAAAGTAAGAAATAATATTTGATTAGTCGGTTCAATACACTTTCATTTACATTTTTAAGTGGTTTAGTATATTTATTTTAATTCATACATTTATCAATTCCTGTCCTTGTTGTTATGTTGTCATAACGCACTCACTGATAATAACTCCATAAAGTGTTATGTATGTAGAAGTTTATTTAGCATTGTTTGCGCAAAATTATCAAATAATGAATCGAAAGTTCTTCGCTCTGCAAAAAATATAAAGTGGACATGCGCTGGTTGTTGTACATTTGATCTCACTGATCATATACTAGGCCTGAAAGATATGGTTACTAATCTTCAACGTGATATTGCTCAACTTAAGGGCTCTTTTAATCAACAGCTGCAGCAACTAACATCTGAGATCATTGATGAAGTTCTACACGAGATAAGAGAACAAAAGCGCAGGGAATGTAATATTATAGTAAGTAATCTGAAAGAAAAAACACACAAGGAAGAAGAAATTGAAGAGGTGCTTAAAGTTGTGAATAAAATACATGAACATCCCCTCAAGTCGTATAAAAATATTTAGGCTCGGTTTGCCTAGAGCGGACTCAAAACCAAGATTATTAAAAGTTGTACTGGACTCAACATATGCTGCTCAAGATATTATCAAAAATGCGTTTAAGTTGCGGAAACATAATCAATATTCGAACATATATGTCAACAAAGACCTAACTCCTCAGGAGAGTCAAGCAAAAAGGAATACACTTACTGCTTATAGATCCCGTAAAGATAAAGCTGAAAATGTATTCTTAAAGTACGAATATGGTTTGCCCCGTATTTTGCAAGGAAAAAACCCAGCAATACCCAACAGCCAAAATTAAAATTGTTTTATCAAAATGTGCGGGGGCTGAATACAAAAACTTTCACATTTTTCAATAGCTTACTTGCTAGTGATGATTTAGATATTATTATGCTAACCGAAACTTGAGGGACTGATTCATTATTAAATGCAGAGCTGTTTCCACCATCTTATAATGTATATCGTAAAGACAGATCTTTTCGACGAGGTGGTGGAGTTTTAGTAGCGACAAAAGAAAATCTCACTACAAATCAAATGGTGATAAAAGATCAGCGCATCTATAATTTAAATATAGATTTTATATGTGTACATATACGTGTAGCGAATTTGTTTTCTAATATAATTGTTAATTATTTTCCGCCCAAGACGCCAGTTGAATCATATGAACTATTATTTAGTAAATTTGAATCGGAATCTCTTTTAGATGGCGAATTTATAATAGTCGGTGATTTTAATGTAACACACTTTCCTAAAATTGGATGTAACAAATCGTTAAGTTTATCAAATTTCATAAATTTTCATTCAGCAAATTAAAGTAATTGTATTCGAAATAGCACAAACGGATTGTTAGATTAAATAATAAGCTCTGGAAACTTAAACTGCAGGGTTGTAAGAAGTGATTTTCCGCTTTTTACTGAGGATAATTATCGCCCCTCATTAAATATTATATTCCATGGTTCGGCTGGTAAACCTGTTAAAAACTTTAAAACTGCTCAACCAACTTATAATTTCAGGAAAGCAAAATATTCAAAACTCTATAAACTGATTTCGGAGACGAATTGGAACTCTGTAATTAGCTTAGAGGGTCCGGATATTGCCTGCGAAGAACTAAAATTTCTAAATAAATATATTGGTTTATGTGTACCCTTGAGAATTGCTAGACCACGTAAATTTCAATTTTGGTTTTCAAATTTAACCATTCAAAACATTAATCGAACACAGCACTATTATAATGTCATGAAAAATTATAAAACTAGTTTTAATAAACAACAATACACCGCATATCGTAAACTTGTCAAAGCAAATATCAAAACTGACTTTTCAAAATATATTAGTTCTGTAGAAGTTAATATTCAGCAGAAACTTCAAAAACTATGGTCATTTATTAATGAACGTAAAGGTAGAACGCAAATTCCAGGTGTGATGAAAGTAAATGACACCGAACTTGACCAAACTCAAGATATCACAAATGTATTTGCTACACATTTTTCATCTGTTTATTCAACAAATAATGTTAAATCGGATCTTATTGGTTAATAGTCAAATTGCAATCAGCTTTTGTTAATTAAGTCGTTTAGTTTAGACGAATTTATGATGGCTTCCAAAAAATTAAAACAAACCTCACAATGGGCCCTGATAATATTCCTGCTTTAGTTGTTAGTGATTGTCGACAAGTTTTGTCAATACCACTTTTACATATATATAACTTGATTCTCAAATGTAATAAATTTCCCACTATCTGGAAATTTTCAAAAATAATACCAATTCATAAAAATAATAATACTGACGATATCCGGAATTACCGCCCAATATCCTTAATTAGCAACTTTGCCAAGATATTTGAGATCATGATATAGAAAATAATATATAACCATGTCATACAGTCTCTATCACCTAGTCAACATGGATTTATTAAGGAAAAGTCAACCACCACCAATTTATGCAAATTTACATCTATCATTTCCGAAGCCCTAGATAATCGTGGTCAGGTGGACGTTATTTACACTGATTTGTCGAAGGCCTTCGATATGGTACAGCATCATTTACTTATAAAAAACCGAACTCATTTGGTTTAAGTGAATCTTTGATTGAGCTGCTTACATGCTATTTAACGGGAAGGACTACGTAGAATACACAGGTTTCTGATCACATTTTTTTGTCTCTACTAGCGGTGTGCCCCTAGGATCAAATCTTGGCCCGCTGTTATTTTTAATGTTTTTTTAACGATGTTGTCAGCTGTTTGAAATCAGAAAGCTTAATGCATGCTGATGATTTTAAGGTCTTTAGGGTAATAAATACTAATGACGACTGTATGTTACTGCAGCAAGATATCACTAATTTAAGAATTTTCGGGCATAAGTTTATAGAATTAATACGTTTGGTTTTATATCTTCTACTATTCCTAAATATTATTGGTATTATAGAATTGGTTTTGCAATAGTCTGGAAATGAAGCAAATAAGGTATAAGAATTTATGTTTGAAATAATACAAACGTATAATCCAAATAATCGATTACACAAACTGTGCAGAGCATCATATATTCGGGTAGCAATAACAGACGCAAAATTGTTTTTAGCATGTCTGACGAACACTTGATTGACACGTTAACTCTGACATGGCGTAGCGAAAACTGAAGAGCAGCGATTCGTCCAACATTCATGTCGATACGTTTATAAACCTATTTATGTTCGAGAGCTGGCATAAAAGTGCGGACAAATCGGCCCATTCCGCCAGTCAAACCCGTAACATTAGCATAATGGTTTCCAGTTCGAAATTCACAATGACCGCTTCGGTTAGTGGCCGAATTTAAATTCGGCCTGGGGGGGTTTAATGGCGGCCACACTTACACGTTTTCCGCGTGACGACCGCGGATTAAATTAATGATCGCCGATTGACAATTAACGGACTTTGCTAATGGCAACACACGGGCCCCGCAACTGCACTTGATTAATAAATAAATAACAAGCGCGTTCCAACGCAAATACTAAAACGCGACGTGATTATACCAATACAAACATTACAATCGGAACACGTTTATTCGTTCATGAATAAAAATGTTTCCGCGGATATTTCAATTCGAAATTTTAATTTTGAATCCTTTATAGCAATATGTCTAAGATCGATTATAAATATAAAATATTAATTATTATATATAACCAATCATTTAAATCTATTCGCTTAGTTTAAAACAAAACATTATAATGTTTGAACACACTCAACACCCCTAGAGGTTTCAATTCCAATCCATTCCATTCATTCTCACCCTTAAGTTATCTCGAGGGGCGGCTCGAGCACCGCTTAATAATTGATCTTTACACAGTTAGGATAACGCAACGATGCGGTTTGCTTGATAGAACTAATTTGTATCGGGCTCGGTTGGTTAATATTATTATGTAACATACCTCCATGTTTGTATGCATATAGATTAGAGTGTGAGCATGGGAGCCGCAGCTAAAATTCGATATGCAGATTAGAGCCCTTTTGTTATTGCCTGTTTATGTGTATATACACTGTTCTGTATGGGAACCGCTCTACCTGGAACGATCCAAGACAAAACCATTGTCATGTTAATTGCGTTTCTATTTACCAACACTACGACCGAAGTATCCATCCACCTATCAGTTAATAATTTGCTTAATTTTAATTGTCGCAGGTTGTCCATAATTGCAGTCGATTTTAACATCGGAGGGATCCGGCAAATATTTGTTTTCAAATTAGTACAAATATGGACAGAACCGCGCTTTATGAACTGCTGCGGTTTGGTAATTTGCGGCCGGAAATGCTCTGCCCCTGCACGACACAGAAAACAATCCAAATATCAGCGTTCTGCATTTGGCAATGTCAAAGTTTCAACAATAAAATCCCGCTTGTATTTATATTAAACATCGAATTCCATAGTATTGTTTTTGACAGAAAAAATAAAACAAAGGAACATTATTCCAAACAATTTAATGAATACCTCTCTGCCAGAAATGTTTTATATGGTTATGTTTAATTAAAAACAAAAAGTCATTTTTTCCTAATCGCAATGCTTAATAATATAATTCAGCCTACACAATTCGTGTCAGTTTCTTAATTCATTTTTATTATCTCCGGAATGATTAAAGAATTTTACTATACTACAAATTATTTATGAGTGATAAAGCAGATATTCAGGGGTAATAGTGCAGTTTTTAATTAAATTTATTAGGAGCGACATGCCGATTATTACCACAATAACGGCATTACAAAGCATTTCTTGAACACTATTCGATTGCTCTATTGTTAAATCGGAATTAATTATTTGCATTTATTATCGCCTTAACATTTAATTTAATTTTATTTATACGGTAGTTCTGTAGTTAATACTAGTCAGGACGAGTAATTAGAGAGTACAAAAAGCTTTCAGTAATATATTACTATTTGTGTAATAATTGATTCCTTGTAAAATAAGTTTTTATATTTAATTTATCGAAGGCTTTACCTATTTAATTGGCATTTTGCATAGATAAGTAACAGATACAAGCGTTTCCTTATTACTAGTTAGTGACTTTTTAATGAGTTTTTGATTTTGTAAAGGTATTATTTTTACTGTGGTTTTCTAAAATCCATTATTGCATTACAATTTGCTCATTGCCATTGTTGGTAAAATCTATGATTAAATTAAAAGTAATTTTCTTCTAAATATTGTTCCAAAAATAATGCAATTTCCGATAAAATAATTAGATCAGTATTCGAATTTAGTGTATCTTATAATGCCGATTACCTCTGTTGGGAGTATACTGTCGAAATAAACGGGTAAACAATCTGTTTTTATTGAGTATAATATGTAGTTAGTGGTATTAGTGTTTGGCTATCGATCACGTGGTCCTTCCGCCGTGTGATTTGTGTATTTTGTGTGTGTGTGTGTGTAAATGAGTTTGTTACTTTAAAGGATCGCCGCCGTCACTCTAAAGCACCATTAAATGTATCACAATGGTGAATGTCAAAAGTCAAGATGGCCGATCGTCAGGTCGGACGTGAAACAGCGTGTGCTAATATTAACAATAAAAATAGTGAGAAACATAGTTCTATTAATATAAAGTCGTGTGCATGTGGTCATATAGCTAGGTCCGGTATTCAATGTGCTACTTGCAAGTCTTATTACCACTCTGGTTGCCCTAAAAGTGTAGAAATGTGCTGCGAGCTGCCAATAACGAACGGCGGTGTCAGTCCGTGTCCAAATGAAAATATGGAATTCAATTTTCAAAGGGAAGCCTATATTTCAATGAAGGAGCGAGTACAGGAGCTCAAACTCACCAACAAGCTATTGCAAGAAAAAATCAAGGCATTGGAAGATGAAGATGCTCGACTTTGTGTGCAGAACCGAAATTCTCGATCCATAGTGATGGCCGAAACAAAAATGTAAACAATGCTCCGAGCCACAAGGACGCTGCGATCAACACAAAAATCGAGCGAGTGTCAATTAATCTGCGAGGGACTCCAAAACAGCCGTCTCCGTTAAATAAAAATCACAACTCTATTTCTCCATCTAAGGAAATTACACTTAATACAGTAGTAGGAAATAAGGATCCGAATAAACGAGAAGCAAGCGAAACGGATCCCGAATTCACTACTGTGTTTCACAAAAAGAAACAAGATTACAAGCACCATGGAATGCTCATGGACTCAAAATCTTGGCCGGATGGAATAATATTAGATAGATATATTTTTAGGAAAACCAGCCGGCAACCATACAGTAAATAACGAATTCTGTAAAAAACTCACTGATATAAATTTTTATTTTATTAACATCCAGATTATAAAATCTAAAATTAATGAACTAGAGGCATTTCTAGCAGTCAATGACAACATAAGTGTGTTATGTATAAGTGAACATTGGCTTAAAGAGTTTGAAATTCGTAGTCTCCAAGTAGAGAAATTCTCGGTAGTATCTAGTTATGCTAGATGTAAGTTTCAGCTCGGAGGAGTGATGCAACTATCTCAAAATAATATCTCTTCCAAAACATTAATAAATCTTAACAGCTTATCTTTAGAGAAACACTGTGAGATAACTGCATCATTTTTACCCTCTTATAATATTACCATCATTTGTATGTACAGATCGCCTGAGGGTGATTTTAATATATTTTTATCAGTCTTGCGTAAAATGTTAGATGATGTTGACTTCCATCGAACAATAATCCTTGGTGGAGATTTTAACGTCAAATTTAACATCAGTGATCCTCAAGCTGCTATTTTGTGTAATATTTTTGGCAACTTATGGTAAGTACAGTTGGTTTTAATACGCGTATGAACAACTGTTTAGATAACGTTTTTTCGAACATGCATTCTTCCGACATAACGGTAAATCCATGTGATCCAGGTCTTTCAGATCATATTGGCATTAAGGTCAACGCTAAATTGTATAACATATCAAATCCTCAAACGTATATAATAACCAAACCTATTACACAAGTTGGTATAAATATATTTTATAGCCTACTCGAATCTACAGATTGGAGTTTCGCTAATAACTGCAATATCCCATCTGAAAATAAATTTTATTCTTTTATATATGTTTTATACGAATATGGTTTGTTTTCTTCTTGGAACAAAAAGGTGTCAACCAGGAAAAATCAAGTGAAATGGTTTAACAATGATCTGTATAACATGCGTGAAACTCTATTATTGGTGAAGGCGGCAAGCGATCAAAACCCAGCCCTAAAAGATAATTACCGAAAATATAAAAATCAATATCGTTCTGCGCCTAAAAATGCAAAAATATCCGCTAATGAAACCTTTAAAAAATAGTACGAAAGCACTTTGGTCATTGATTAATAATAAAACATCCTGTGATATAAAGGGTGATACTAACATCAATCCCAATTTTTTCAACGCTTATTTTGCCAATATTGCCGAAGACCTTGCTCATGATCTTCCTGATTCTACACAAACAGCTGTAAGTTTTTTACTCAATGCTCCTATCAACTGCTCGCAATATTTTAAGTTCAGAGAAACAACATTTATAGAAGTCAGTAAACCAATAGTCTCAAATCCAAATTTTTTTTTAATATTGCAACTGGTCTCCTTAAGAGTAGAGTCGATATTATTGTCATACCATTAACAAAATTTATAAATTATTGCATCAACGATGGTATATTTCTGAGTTCCCTAAAAAAGGCACGTATTATACCTATCTTTAAGAAGGGCAATAAAGATGTTAAAAACTACAGGCCGATTGCCATATTACCAATTGTAGCAAAAGTATTTGAAATTGTTTTATTAATTCAAATAACTGAACACCTTAAGGGCAATAATCTGCTGAGTGATGCCCAGCACGGTTTTCGCAAGGAAAGGTCTACTACAGGTGGAGTAATTGGCCTTACTGAGGAAATTATCCATGGTTTTAAGTCAGGTTCTTGGACCTAAGTAAGACGTTCGACTGCGTTGATCACGATATTCTCTTGCGAAAATTATACTTTTATAATTTTCATCCGAGTAGCTGCCGTTTAATCAGATATTACCTAAATCAAAGGAAGCAAATGATTATTGTCAATTACTAACTATCTGATGAAACTTATTTGAAGTGTGGGGTACCTCAAGGATCTATACTGGGACATATTCTATTCTCATTATACATTAATGATCTATATCTTCTATATCAGCATATCCCACTTTTTTTCAGTTTGCTGATGACACCACATTTATAAACAAATCAGTTAACCTTGTGAATGTAATTGAGGAACACTAAAGATGCCAAACTGATATCGTTAATTGGTTTGTGACAAATAGGCTATCCTTGAATGCAACAAAGACAGTCAATATTACATTTTCTCTTCGATCGGACATGTCCAAAGAAGCTACAAAAAATTTCTTGGGTGTTTGTCTGGATCACAAACTCACATGGCATGGCCATGAGGAGGTTGTAGCATTAATATTATGCCATTCCATATTTTTACTGCAACAACTGAATTTGAGTCTCCCATTAACTGCTTTGCATATTATATATTTTGCTGTATGCCAATCTCATCTGGCTTATGGATTACTAGCTTGGGGTCACTCTACTATGATGAAACGTCTATTTGGTATACAGAGACGCGCAATACTAGTTATATCAGACTTAAAGTATCAGGAGGAGTGTAAGTATAAATTTATAGAACACTACCGTCCCTATTTATATTGGAATGCCTCATGTATGTTTGGAAACGTCAGAAAATATTTGTCTAAAACAAATGCGACTAAATAAATCCAGAAATGGCACAAATTATTACGGTCCTAAACTATTTAATCTGCCCCCGGAACCAATTAAGTGTCTAAACCTCAAACAATTTAAAGCTACCATAAAAAAGTACCTTATAGGAAAGGCGTTATATATATTGAGTGAAGGTCTAGCCAATGATTATAAAACTTTGGTAACCTAGCAACATCATCTAAGCAACAAAACGATCTAATCTCAGTATTTTATTTTAAACCTATTTATTTACTTATTTAGAATAGGCTATTTCTAATAATACATTCTTAACTTTTTATATTGTCGACGGAATATGTTCTTAGTTTTATTTTATTCTAATTTTAATTATTCAATGATTTTAATCTTTTAACTTTGATCTTATTTCACTTATTACGCATTAAATTTTAAAATATTGTGTCTATCATGTCTTATACAACAATTTTACTTTTAAATTTTATTTAATCTGTGTCTAAGTGTATGTCATTCGTTCTAATAATAGGTTTTATTTATACAAATTATTTATATGTTAAATTTGTTCTAGTTTGTTATACATCTAATAATATCCCGTGTAATAATTTTAATATGTTATAGATATATTTTAATAAATATCACCTGACTTGTGTAAAACAAATGTTCTAGCACCAACAAAGGATTTGATTTGATTTGATTTGAATGATACCGGCCACCCATCCAACTACTGGCCCGAACCAACGTTGCTGCACGTCAGTTCGGGGCTGTAACCGAATGCGCCACCACCGGCGTGTCAGCCGATATATTTTTACATGATAATACTACTTTATTACTTTCATTTGTACTGTAAAGTTATTTTTTGCAGTTTTCATTTTAATATCATTGGCAATTTGAATTTCGGAGTTTGGTTGACTAGTTTCATGAGAATTTCATATACTGGATTATACTATACAGGGTGTTCAATTTAAGAGAAAACATTGAAATATCTCGAAAACTACACATCGAATAAAAAAAATATATATTTAAAATTTGTTATGAAACTCGACCCACTACCCTCAACCCCCTAGGGGGTAGGGGCTGAGAAATATAAAAGTTAAATAGGAAACCCCATTTTTTGTACGGATTTAAATGAACAAAAGTTTGTATTTGACAAGCAGGAAGGAGTTTTTAATCTAGAACTAGAAAACAAATATAATAAATATGGAAAATTTTTGAATGATCCAACGGAAGCCTCTGCAAAACATATTTTAGAAAGTAGTAACGTCCATGTTGTTTAATTTGTTATTTTAACCATTGTGAAGCCCCTGTTAATGATTGTTATCAAATAATGGTCAAATAAAGCCACTTTGTTACTCATCTGCCTGGTGAAATAATTGTAGCTAACTAACTCAATAATGGAATTTCGCCTCATCAATTTTAATAATATTTTAAATTGACTTTAATTTTGATTAATGGTGAGAAGTTTATTTCGTGATGCATCTTAAATATTTAAATAACTACCAGTGACTCAATTTTTGAACAAGAGCTGACCATTTTCCAACTTAAAGTAAATTAAATACATTGAAAACACGTATTTATATACAATGAAATAAGAAGGAGAATACAAGGTCAACCTGGTCGTTAATAATGGGGTTATCCGAACTAATTTTTATAAATTCACTATATTTTTATTAATTTTTTATTTCTAACCAATCATTGTACAATTCTTGCATCGTTTATGTCTCGCTTGGCAACAATGTAATTGCAAGCAGCTTTTCAATAGCAGCTTAATCTGCATGCGAACACTTGTAAACTGGCACCTACGTTCTAAAATCCAATCCACAAACCACCCTAATGAAATTAAAGAATCAAGGAGTCTCCACTATTATATATATACATATATTATAAGGTGGAAGTACAATCTTCCCATTACTCAAAGTTATTAGAATCTCGAAAGAAAACCTTTCTAGAGGATTTGTTGTAGGACATATATATCTCGGTGTACCTTAAGGTGAGAAACTTTTTAAATAAACAAACCTGAATCACCGTTTGCAATAAATTGTAAGGAGTATGCATTAATTCATGCGTTTTTTTTTTTCGAAAATTAAGGCTTTATTGTGAAAAAATGGTTATACACTCAATGATCAAAGTATTGTCCATCGGAAGCTATAACATTTGCCCATCTTTCTGGCAGTTTGTGGATTCCATCCCAAAAGAACTTCTCCGGCTTGGTGGTGAAGAATGAATCGAGACAATTTTTGATATCCTGTTCTGAAGTGAAGCGTATTCCGGTGAGTGCATTCTGCATTGATCTGAACAAGTAGTAATCAGAAGGGGCTAAGTCTGCGCTATAAGGCGGGTAAGGTAGAACTTCCCACTCACTGTTTTCCAAATTGTTTTGAACCTGTCTTGAAACATGTGGACGAGCATAATTATGGATTAATGTCTGGTTGCATATTCTGGTCGTTTTTCCCCAATCGCTCTCTTCAAACGAATTAATTATGTTCGGTAGATGTCCCCTTTGATCGTCTGACCCGATTTCAACAGCTCATAATACAACACACCCTTCGGATTCCACCAAATACAGAGCATTACCTTGTCGCCATGGATATTCGGCTTTGCCGTGGATGTTGATGGCTGGCCAGGCTTCACATACGATTTCTTGCGCTTGGGGTTATCGTAATGAATCCATTTTTCATCACCAGTGACAATCCGATGCAAAAATGACTTCTTTTTGTGGCGTTGAAGCAACATTTCCGACATGCAGAATCGGCGTTCGATATCTCTTTAATTCATACGGCACCCAATTTCCAAGCTTTTAGATGAATCCCGATGCTTTCAAACGTCTGAAAATGGTTGCTTGATCAACTCCCAATGATTTTGCAAGATAAGATCTTTTTGCATTTGGCACGCATCTTCATCAAGCAATGCCTCCAATTATTCATCTTCAAATCTTTTTGGCTGTCCGGGTCGTTCATCGTTTTCTAAGTTGAAATTGCCACTTTTAAACCGTGCAAACCACTTCTGGCACGTTCTTTCAGCAAAAGCATGGTCACCATAAACCTCTACTAAAATACGATGACCTTCGGTAGCATTTTTCTTCATGATAAAGTAATGAAGAAGAACTACCCGCAAAAACACTTTTTCTGGCACAAAGTTCGACATATTCAAATGAATAGAAAAAAATGTTGTTAACGCTTCAATGAAATTATATATACTGAAAAAGACGTGCAATGGCAGTAACTTTCAAATGAATATGGTCACTGATGAACACGACGCGAAATAATACTAGTAGCGCCCTCTCTTAGAAAACCGCATGAATTAATGCATACTCCCGATATTAATAAGTTCTACTAGTAGTTTTTTGTATTTACCTTTGTTTTCTTTTTCAAAATATTCTCCGTTTTCCAAAAACATAGGTTAATACCATTTATATAGACTTGACAATCATTGAGGATCAATAATTGAATATTATAATATTCAATATTCAATTATTGATCTTCAAGGATTGTACTAACAGTAAATTCCGGAAATATGAAGCAGAGCATCCACGGCTTCTTAAATTTAATGATAATCTAATCTAGCTTCTATTTTGCAGGTATATTAAAAGAAACTGCAATTATATAAAAATTTATTTAGAAGGTTTTCGAAGAGAAATTGTAAGTGTAAAAAGGTGATACAAGAAATAACAGAAACAGAAATCAAATATTGGCATCCATCTTGCACTGACATTTGACATACCGTGGTGATTATGGGGGACCAATTTAATGGTTATTTTAGATATTATTTTTTTAATTTTTTCGATGAGAGCTGAAGTGGTGACTTCAACTGATCGACAAGGTAGGTAATCATCTTTTAAAGCTTGCCTAAAGAAGTATCATTTGTATAACTATGTTTTCCTGGACAAGAGACAAGTTTACAGGAAAAAAGATGACATCTCTTCCAATATGGTTTGAACACATTTTCCTTGTTTGGTAAAGAACCTTATATCGGTGCAGAGTTCTATTATCTCCATACTTCACAATTTCTTCCGGATTGAGTTGCTTGATCGACGACTACTAACTGACTTGGTATATACTAATGCTTAGACACTGAATACCTGCACGGGCGCCTCGAACACCCTCTATACCCACCATTTGTCGAACTTATAAACACACCCTTGTATGTATAACTATGGCCACGCATAGTTTACTAAGCTACTAAGAAACTAAGAAGTTGTGGAAAAGAAAATATTGATCGGAAAGAAACTCGTTACTCAATATACTTCGAGGCTTATTAGGTTAATCTAGAACTGTGAGTGTAATTGCTTATAAATTGAAGAAAAATCCGGAAATAGATCCTACGAAACTTAATGAATAATAATTGGTACATAACGTCAGTTAATAGACCCTTACTTTTTCAGAAATCAAAAATGCATGCCTTGGGTCGTTGTAGAAAAAAAAACCATTTAAAAATACGAAAACATACTAAAGTTACCACAATGAGTTTTTATTAAGACTATAAAACAAATCACTTATTGAAACATTAGCCAGAGAAAAAGTAGTTTTTACAAATGATTTGTATTAATATTTTACAAAAAGTATCAAAGTTAATATTTATGTAAAGTTGTACTTTTATTAAATATGTAGGGTGCGCACGTTTGTGCTATAGCTTTTAGGTCGCAGCTGATGTTAATTAAGACTTTTCTGCATATTATTAAGGCTTTGTATATTATGTAAAAGTCTCATAATGTTTTCCTAAATTTATATAATGTATATGTCTATATAACCATCATTATTTATTTATCATTAAACAATTATCAATATATTTAAGAAAATTATACAAATTTATAAAATAGTTTTCTTTGGAAGCCTAAGAGCATCACTCATAGAATCGTACAATATGCAGTTATAAAAATATTCTTTGGGGACACTCTTCTATGGCAAATGAGTTCTTAATTTTGATATTTGAGAATGTTTTGAATTGAAAATTTTAAATAAAGTGGTTATGATATTATATTCGTTCCTTTCTATAACTCTTCTAAAAATTCATACGAAAATCATATAGCTGCTATAGTTTTTGTATTAATACAAAAATACTTTTAGTGAATTGTATATAAATGCAAGGGTATTCAATATTTTCAATGCAAATGTCAATTTCATTTATAACTAATCCGCTTTACTCACTGCGATACTGAATATTTTTTGTATGTTTTGTTAAAAATACCGCACTAAATAGATTGGGGATTCATAGAATTTCTATAAAGCAATTAAAAAGTATAAAACTATTGAAACATTTAGCTAAAATATTTTATTTCACTTTAAAGGTTTAATCACAGTTAATCGCAGCTTTATTAACGCCTGTTTTAAATATTTTTTTCTGGAACTATATTTTATTAATAAACGAAAACATTTAAAAATATATCTGCAACAATGAATAAGGCAATAAAATAAATGCAACGAAACAGATAAATGGAACTTCCCAAACTCAAAAGATCCATGAATTGAGTGGCCTATTTCTCATGGGGAGATAACGTGAAGATCTTTATTGAAATGCCGTTAAAATTGAAGGGTACTTGGAATTGATTATAATTACAATTTCGTTAAGGTTTTTTTAAAGATCTTAAAAAGGAAAAGGATTATATAAAATTTCCAAACTTAAGGCAAATATTTTTTTGATTATTAAACTATCTATTGTATGAGTGATAATAAAAAATTGCAAAGAAATATATTTATATGAAAAGTTTTTATAAAAATCATTTATAATGTTCATTATTTTTCTTATAAAATATCAGTTATTGATTAGCTACATTCCCTTTCAGTTCACGTACCGTTTTTTATATATAAATCCCAGCAAGAGAAATAGAGTCGTCGAAAAATGGGCTTAAGAATATTCAAGGTATTTCAGGAAGTTATATGAGATAATCCATAACTCAAATAAACCCAGCAACTCTTTCTTTACTGTCTAGGGATACTTTTATATTACACAACGCATTTTTTTCCTTTGCTTCGCCCATAATATTATATCTTTGAGAGAGGACATGATTTCGCGAATAAAATATTACATTATATGTATATATTTTTTGTTCGGCCCGATACACCTTTATGTATCTGGACCTTTTCCCTGAGACGCAATATTTGCCATTCGAAGTCGGCCCTACTTTATATTTATTGTTCATTCTGATTCGCAATAAATACCGACAGTGAATTTTATTGCCGAGTCCCCCTCGCGAAAGTTATTGCGTCCTTAATTTTTAAGACGGAAAATTATTTTGTTTATCGTCGTCCGACCATAAAAAAGCGATGCATGATCAAATAAATTGTATCACGCTGTAAACTTTACGCTGTTTATCGGAAATCTAAAAGTAATATTATTAGAGGAGTTCGTAAAATGTTTGGCAATAATATTGTGTTTTATTTTTTTTACAGTAAAATCTTTACTTCATTTCGATATTAGTTTACATACTGATTGTATATAGTAAACTTTTCTAGGATTCTATCTTAGATAATTATAATAATATATATATTTAGTGGCTCATTTATACAGGATTTACACTTAAATAATGGATAATGAATAAGATGCTAGTGTTAATTTGCCAAAAGGCTCTTATATGTTACATTATCTTATAATGAAAATATAAAAATACAATTATTATGTAATTAATACAAATACCTTACAATTAATAATTAATACAATTAATACAAATACCTTGTTATAACTCTAATCTTTTTAAATACTTTTATATATAATAAATCACAAGATTGCCTTTATAATTAATAAATTAACAATAATTTTGACTATACGAGGTTTTTCCGTTATATTTTGGGAATAAAGAACAAGAAAGAAGAAATTAATCATCGTACATGGGTTTGGTTTATTGTTTTTTAAAATATTTTCTATATATGCAAATGTGCATTACGCTTCATCCAATTTTCGAAGCACTTTTTTATTGACGTATATATACTTCCAAAATATGTATTTTAAACTCATAAACTGCTTCTTTAAGCGTCGGAAAAAGTACTTCTTACGCAAATAACGTTTGTTGGAATTGGCTGCTCTTGAAAGATTTATAAAGTCGACTGATGATTACATTCGGGCACACACGTATATATTCATTATTTAACACTTGTTACAATATCATAGGTATTAGGTATGTTATTTAGCATGTGATGATAATTAGGACATTTGTTAAAACATCATTGGAATAAAATAGTCCTAGGATGAATCTAGTATATTACAATCAATATTTGCTAGAGCAGATGTTTACCAAGATGATTTGCAATATTCATTAATAGTAAATTCGGAGGTATATATAACAACCCAATTATATAATTACAATAGTAAATGTTCCACTATTTGCTCTTAGTTCTTGCACAATTTTTTAAGTGCATTACTGCACCAGTTGAAAATTTATTTTTTATTAAGAATTATAATTTTCAATTTAATATAAATACTGTCAAATATTTAGAACCCTACCGATTTAAATAATAGCAATGCTAGCTTTGAATAGAAATATTTGGGTTATGGAAATGCCGCCTTAAAAATGGATGGGACAAAATGGAATCCTCCCGAAATATGAATTAGGGAATTTTAAGGCCATCTGTTTCCTATTTTATTTTTTCGTGGGCCATAACTTGTTGCTGTCTTGGCACGGGAGCGGCCGACCTACCGAGCACAAAGGTCTCCCAGCACCATCCCTATTAACATCAATCTTCCACGTTCGACTTGCTTTCACGCGCCCGAAACTTTTTCCCCTTTTCTTGCGGCTGGCCATGTCTGCGGCGCCCCGAGTTTCCCTGATTTAATATCACTTTCATGCCCCGTTATCCCCGATTGATCCGGGCCATAGACCCATAGACCCAAGCATAAGGGCGCGACGTTTCTCCCAATTTTCCTTTTGTCGACCCACCGAAACTTTCCCGTTTTATAATACAAACCGCGCTACCCGCGAATATCCCCCGAAAGCGTAAAAATAAGCGTGAATTATTCTCCTCCGCTTTATTAAACTCGCCCTCCTTATAAACCCTCCTGTTCTTTCCGCAGGCGCAAATCCGCGGCAATTAAGTGCGTAATCAAGATATATATCGGTGCGTAATTAGCGTAGAACGCTATCCTGTAATGAGGTGAAATAATGTAAAATGTCTCTAGGGTAGGATTTATGTCTCCGCTTTCGGCCGCCATAAACCAAGAAGTCCATCGAAAAACCAGGATATATCGTTTCTATTCCAGCGATTCCTCCTTTTAAAAAGTCCAATTTAAAGGGTGTTTTATGGCAAATGGAAATTTTAGTACGTTTCCTTTCATAAATTGAATTAATGAAACATGAATTCAATTCCACCTCTTTTGCTCCATTGATAATCATGCTAATTAATAACTCTTTTCATTTCGTTTAATTACTGAAATTATATAATATATTTATTTGTTTATTTTATTGAATAGATGAAATAAATAAAATATTTGTATTTATTTTGGGAATAAGCTGTAGTGTCTAGACGTTGTGAAACTGACTAGATTTAAATAAAGATAACGAAATTCATAAAAATGTTGATAATACAAGCTCCAGTCTAGCATAGTTAATTAATGCAGTAATTTTCTCTAACGCCAACGTTAATACCTATGTATACACACTCGAATCGATAACATCGTAGTAATAATAATTTGCCCCCTGTTTAATTACGGAATTTCGTCAAGATCGATAAGGTCTATGCATATATATACATGAACAGAATTAGTCAGCGGATCCGAGTTTTACGTGCGACCATTAGTGACAGCCATGGTAATTGTATTGACAACGTAATAATCGACCCTCTAGAATGACAACGACAACTCCATATTTCGTAATAGATGCCTATCTTTCAGATCGTAAAACTGTCGCCGCACTGACTTATAAACGATATTAATGCCGCCAACAGTGACATTAAAGCGTTTTCACTCTGCCCCTCGGGGGGCGTACTAATTTTTAATGGAAAACTATGCGTGCCCATAACACGGATATTAATGTGTTTCACCGACGTCATGAATGTTTTATGTTCGCAATTTGTTTACGGTCGGTAATTAGAAAAATAAATGGCACAGATAAGGAAAAGTTAGTAAATTAGCTTTTCTAGGGCTGCGACTGCTCGAATTGGATGGCAGTTTTACGAGTTGTCCCAGGTCAGGCGATTTAATGTGTAAATCTCACATAGTATTCACGTTGCGATGCCAAGCCATAACAAACTAACATTTATTTTGGTACAAAAATATTCAATGGAGCTCACCAGAGAGTGTGTACATAAATTTTCTATTGTTAAAGGCGCGAGGGTAGATTAATCACTCCTTGGGTAAAGACAGACTTGTCCATCAATCGATCACGGGACAAAAATCGTCAGCCGAGATGAGACGGCGACGCTCTCTAACTTTTTGCCATCTCCTTAGCACTCCAAAGTGGCACAATTAAAATCGTTAAAGTGCAGCCCTGTTTTCACTTCGCTTCAAAATCGTAAAAAAACTTCCCCAATTACTCTCGTCTTTCCTCCGTCCAAACTGACATCGGTTTAATTACAGTCTCTTATAAAGCGCGTTCAATATCGCTCCTTTAATTAAAATAAATGAATTTCGATGTTATATTGTATTTATTAGTAATAGAAATGCAACAGGAATTAATTGCTAACATAATAAAAGTTTTCAAAGAGGCATCCAATTATAGCTACTTTCGTAGATATTTTGGTGGGTCATGATGTTGTGTGGAAACTTTCCTGACCCTACACCGCTGTATACGTGTATGCACATTTGCTGTTTAAATAATGCGAATTTGAGTCGGCTGCAGTGCTTGCTCTAATGAACAGTTTAACTATTATACACAGGATTAGTTGAAAGTATGAAATAATCAGGTTAACTTTAATAAGGCCACTGAGGTTTCAGTTAAATTTTAGGTAATAAGATTTTTACGTCTATATGATGGTATTATTTAAACCGCAGTTTTAAAGCGCATTATTTATAATTTTTTGATGACGAATTATATAGAAATTCTATTAGAGCTGCTTATAACAACATAATTGTAAGTAATTTTCATATTGACATATTTAAATATGAAAAAGGAAAAAAAAATACGAAAATCTGTATTTTAACAACCACGTATAGAAATATGTAAACACTGAGAAGAAATATAGAAACTGGAATTTTACGCTAAAACCGTTATATTATTTTTACATGTTGTGTATTTAATTTTCTCTTTACGCCGAATTTTTTAACAGAAATATCCGTTTTTTAGTTCCCTATTGTGATTTTATTTTACTTCATAATTTTATCCAATTTTGAAAATATTTCATTGTTAAATTGTTGTAGCAATATTTTACTATGTTAGTTCACTCATATTTTAAGCGATTATTTACCGGCGTTATGTACTTAAAATAATAAAATATTTTCTTTGCAATTGTCAACAATTCAATATTTTTACATAGACTATTATTGTGTTTAATTCAAAATTACTTAGCGATACTTATTTTTTAAACTATTTTTTATATTATTTTACTGTTTTCATTAATGTATTTAATTGTCCCTTTTATCAATTTCAACTTAATTTTCTTGTCGTTTAACAAATAAGAAACAATAAATTATTAACAAAAAGTAAATGCGTAAATATCTATAATATGTTTAAATTAATTTTAACTGTCTTTAGTACCAAAAATTATCATCATTTCTTAAATGATAAAACACGTTAGAATTCACTTTCTTCACAATATATTTTGTATTCACTAGATGTGAACTTAGTGCTCTAGTAACTAGTTAGCTATTGATAATGAGCACTTAGTGCTCGAAATGTACATCTAGTGAATACAAAATAAATTGTGAAGAAAGTGAATTCTAACGTGTTTTATTAATTGAAATTTCTCTTCACGTGACTCAAAAACCAATAATTTAAATTTCTTAAATGATTTCTCTCACCAATAGATATTTATTCTATTTATATTATAAATACATTCGTGTAATTAGTCCATTAGTAACCTATTTAGAGACTTAATTTCTTTCTAGAAAAAAATATGACTCAACTATGAATATAGTGAGAAAACTTCTTTATGAAGAAAATAAATGTAGTTTATCAAATATGTATATTTATGGCTTAATTAGATTGTTGATTCATTGCAAATAAACTTGTGAAACAGAACCAAGTGTTCTATTTGACTTTTTTTTTATCCTAAACAACATTCACGTGTTTTAGAAACATGAGCATCATCTGCAATTGAATTGAAATGTTTGGCTGTTTCTAATTTTCAAATGGTCCAATTTCTACAGTGAAATTGGTAAGAATGGTAGCGTGGCTATATTTTTGGAGAACAATAAATTACTGAGTATACATGTGAATCAGTTTTCAAATTAAAACCATATAGAGATGTATGCAGCGTTAGTAAAATCACATATCTTAAGAATAAAAATAACAACATATTTGTGTGTAGTGATTTTAATATTAATTTCCCTAATAGCTCCATTCATAAGCAAATACTAGTGGATTTGTGTCACTCCTTCCAAATCACAGTTTTATTAGATAAATCATAAAGAGTTTTCACTATCACTTCTATTCCACTATTGATTATATGGTAACAGATTTGCTGTCTAGTTCACACAGAGTACAATTAGTTAATCTCTCAATAGCTGATCATTTCGCTCATACTATAGAACTCACTGATGGGCAAGAAAAAACCTAACTTACAAAAAGAGAAGTGTAGGTAGCAATAACTTAGAGTATTTAAAGCTAATTATTCAGAAAATTTTGATTAGTATAATATTTACAGGTTAGATGCCGACTCAGCATTTAACTTCTTTTTTACATGTTTTCAGAAACTGTTTAAATTTGCTTGCCTTTTTAAGATAACAACTGTGTAATTAGTAAAAAAATATCTCAAGAAATCATTAATAATAGTAATGAAATCAAAACCTTATTTTGTTTATGCTATATGACAAATGACAAAAAGTTATAGAATAATTATAGAAATCAGAAAATAATATTTAATAAAACGTGCATATTTTATACGGAAAATAAATAACGCGTCAAATAAAACAAAAGAAACAAGGAAACTAGTAAACAACCAACCAAAAAAAAATAGGAATAATAATAATATATCATCAAATATTAACCATAAATTTATTTCCAATCAAAAATTTCGCTGGAAATGTATCAAACAGCACAGTCAGTGATCTTACAGACCCAAATTCCTTTTTTAATCCTATCATAGAAGCGCAAGTATTAAAAACATTTAATAACTTTAAAAATCTATCTACAACAGGAATAGATGATATCTTAGTATACGTTTTAAAACATGTAGCAAATAGTATTGCAGAACCCTTAACATATATTATAAACATGACTATTTTAAATGGTATCTTCCATATTGGCTAAAAATAGTTTCTGTTGTGATAATTTATAACAAGTGACAAATCTGAATGTCGCACAGTATTATTACTCAGCATTTTTCAAACTTATAGAAAAATTAATATCAAAACGAATGATTAGGTAACTAAAAAATTTAATATATTACTACTATATGGTTGCAACTGACCCTAATAAACTAATACAATTAGGTATTTTTTATTTTATCCAAGATGCTAACAAAAGTATTTCAATATTATACATAATAATTATTTACAAAAATTTCGATCGCATTTGAAAAGGTTTGAATTCACAAAAAATGTGTTCATCCATTCTCACCCTCTATTCGTCTAGCAAAAGGTCTGCTCCACGAAGACTTTCTTGATGAATATTTATCACATGATTTGCCAAATATGGCCTTTTTTATCTCAAAAAGGGATTATGATTTGACACTACGTGTCAATGCATAATTGGAAACATAGATAAAGGCTAGAGGTGATAGGATTATTTTTCGATGAGTTGTGCCTTCGATACAATTGGAATAAATTTGATCTTTCAAAAGTTAGAAAGACTAGGTTTCTTGAAGTAGCTCGAATCTTATTTACAAAATTTTTCGGTGAAAATTGGGGAGACGGTTTCTGATGATTTTCCAGTAAACATACAGGTTCATCAGGGGTTCAGTGTTGGGACCACTATTTTGTTATTGTTTGTAAATGACTGGCCTAGTCATGTAAAATCAGGGAAATTAAGTATTACTATGTATGCCGACGACACATCCATAGTGGTCTCAGGATTTTCTCCTGAATAGCTCCAAAATTAGGTTAACGATTTCAGTATGAGGTGTACTAAAAACTTTTTAATATTAAATGACATTAAAACAGAATTTGCTTACTTTTCAAATAAGTGGAAGCCTAAAAACAGTCTTTGGAATTTCAGGTAAAATTTCTTGGAATAATGACCACCTGAGATGGGATAACCATATCAATTTTAATAATAAAATATATAAGTCCTTTACGTTGTAGAAAATTCACTAATAATTAGAAATCATATCAATTTTATCTGCGCAAAATTATTGAGTGCTTTCTATGTTACCAGCATTCATAAAATAAAGATTCTCTTGTTTATATTCATTGTCCATTGACTTACTCAATTATAAATTTTAATATCCTAGCTTGGGGTAACGTAACTAACATTTGCTGAGTATTTTTTCTTCATAAAAGTATACTGCTGCATATTTTTGATATTAAACCTAGAGATTCTTGCGGTGCATATTTTATAAAATACAACAAACTAACGCTACCGTGTATATTTATGCTTAATACAGAATTGTGGGTAAAGGATAACTTCCATACGTTTGTTAAAAATTCAAGTAATGACTCATACAGCACTAGATATCACAATTAAGAGTTAAAAAACTTCAAACGCGATTATTTGAGAAATCTCTTTACAACAAATTGCCACATGTTGTAAAGCCAAATACAAACCGCAATTTTCTATAAAATGTGAACAACTTCTTAATTAATGGTTGTTTTAAATTCAATATCGGAATTTAAAAATTATTTCATAAAGATATAGTAAACCCTAATGTATTGTTGTACATGGCTTTTTAAAATGAAAACTTAATTTAATGTGAATTTATATCTTTATAATAGAGTTAATTTTATATAATTTACTTGGCGTCTCGGACCTATTTTTTGTAAAAGTTTTATGTGTGCAATAAAGACCTTATCTTATCTATTGATAATAAATAGCTTATATTCGAAACTGTAGTTACTGTAATTGTTTAAAACATAAAGTGATTGTTTCTCATTTACAGATCTCATCATTATCAATTATTCTGGAAATCACTGGAAACATTTTTTTGTATTTGTATTTAACGCTGTGTTTCCCTTACAATAAACAAAATGACTACAAACTAGATTATTAGGTTAGAAAAATATACTTATAATTTTGACGTGGGAGATCCAGGGAGACTTCACTCAGTAAAATTTTCTTCAACTCTACCTCCATACTGCGTTTTGGGATCTCGTTTGCAGAATACTATTTGGAATTTTAGCATTGTTTTGCTTCTTTTTAAATTATTTAAAGCATTATTTGACAACTAAATTGCGCTCGTCACATTTTCACTCTTGATGTCAAAATGGAAGAAAATTCTAGTAATGTATTAAGGATTTAGACAAACAAAAAATGTAGACTGGTTTTCGTCCTGATGACGTTTCTTGCAGAATACAAATTGTAATTTTGATATCGTTTTGCTTTATTAGAAACGATTTGTTTAGAAACTGAAATGCCCTTGTTATATTTTCTCTATTGACGTCATAATGAAAGAAAATTCAAGTAATTTAGAATAGATTTTCACTAACAAGAAAATGTAGAGAGCTATTAATATAGAAGAATCGTCTATACACATCGCCGTGTATGGAAAATTCTTCAATTTTACCTACAAACAGTCGGAAAACTAAATAATGTTAACTCAAGAAGAAAAAAATCCAGACTTCATATCACGTTGATAATGTTTTTGTCCATGTATTTATTGATAGAAATTATTTCTAAATAATATTAAACACCGGAAAATCTAGCAGTATTATTCGACCCTACTTTTATCAAATCAATAAATGTTTAGCTAATGAAACGAAACGAATTATACCAGGATGTGTTATGTTTTTATTCATATATAATAAAATCTACCATAACTTTAGGCAACAACTTTATATATAGTAATAATTGAGATTAACAATTATTGGAAGGAACATTATCAATATTAAAGGCTTTATACTACAGTTTGTTACTACTCACATAAAAACAAATTTACCATGACCTTGGGCAACCAAATTACAGTAGATGATAAAGAAGATGAATTAATTTTTAGAATGAACGTCACGAATATTAAAGGCTTTAAACTGTATCTCCAAAGGGTTTTAAATTATTAATATGAAATATGCCTTAGTTTAAAGACGGGACATTTATAGTGCCCAATTAACCATTTCATCAGTTCCAAAGAACAATAATAAAGGGGAATAATTATCAGTACGTAAAACTAATTTTTATAGAGATAAGAACGTAGTAATAAGATATTAATCCATCTTATTATTAATTATTATTTTATATCTTTGTAGAAGGAAATTCTGTTAGGATTTTGTTCTCCTATTTTATAGATACTGGAAAAGTCAACAGAAATAATGAAACAAAAACGTTACCTAGATGTAAAAAAATATAAATTTAACCTATTAAGTCAGCCAATAGTGAAAAATTGAAGATATTAATAATAAAATTGCAGGATGTATTTGATTTTGGAAAGAAATGATTTGTTAATGTTGTTCAGATTATTACCAATAATGTACAATCAAATGAAGAATCAATAAGAGGACCGCCACTAGCGAAGATGAAGACAACATTTGATTATATAGGTACTGGAGAAAGATAGCCTTTTAGAACCACTATCCAATAGTGTTGGTTATGAAAAAGGATTGATCTACTGTTTTTTTTGATTACTACTAACCTAATAAAATAAATAAAAAAGGCTGCTATTTGATATTCCGAATCGACCACTCTTTAGATTCATTACCTATATATACTATTTTTCTACGCTTGACTATAAAAGCAGATATTGACATATGGAAGTAGCTCTTGAAGACATAGAGAAAACAGGAACCTGGAAATTAAATGCTAATCCATTTAGTTTTGTAATATAGTTAGAATTAGAAGTATCCTGGGAAACCGGCCTGATATTTCTTAACGATAAAATTGTGATAGAGAAACATTCAAAGGCCATATGGATAACTAAGAAGAGATATTCCAACTAATAATTAATTTAGGATTAAAAGTTAGTCTAAAAACATATTTTTTCTCAAGGAGGAAGTATTTAACCCTGATACATCTTCCGTTGCAGTCGATGTGCAAAACATTCTAATTACAGGAGAATGGCTAATACCCAGAAAAATTGATATTGAGTAATTTTGAAGTTTCTTTATTTGAATTAACGAGGCGAATACAAGAACAACTAAGTTAAGAGAAGCACTGAATAAACATAATTAAGAGGGTTTAACATTTATTGTTGAACACTCTCAACTGTGTTACTTTATTTAAAGTTTCTTTATATTAAGCGTCTATTATTGAAGGCACGATGCTCGATTATTCCAGAAGCGATTAATTTTTAACACACCTTATAGAAAATATTCTAAGGTTTTAATGGAGTGAGAAATATAATAAGGCTGAATACCGAAGCTAGAATATACTGTAGAAAAGCCATAAGCTGTTGAAAAACTAAAAAGTCCACCAATATACTTTAAGTCATACGAAGAAGTGCGAAATTGCAGATTTGTCTATTCAGTCTATTACAGTTTTGTGGATGGATTTAGAGATGGAAGTTCTTGCCAAATATTACAAGATTATGATGCTACTAGGACTAGTATACAACCTGAAGTTTCATAAAAATACAAAACGTTTGATAAAGGAAATGTTTAAACTTAATAAAACACTGACACAGTATATGATTTCAAAGAATGTAATTTTTGAAATCATATACTGTGTCATTATATTAATAAGTGATATGGAGTTTTGTGATGTAATCCGTTCGTCAATTACTATTATAAATAGTGTTTAGTAAATATACTCATAATGTTATTGTTATGAAATATAATAGTAAACAGGTATTGACGCAGCAATAAACATTCCTTGAGAAAATACTGAGTTTGTCAATACCTGGTTCCCATGAACCGGCGATAACGACCTAATGCAAGGATGTCTACTCGCATCAGGCTCGTGCCCTAGAAATAGTTAGTATATAAGACATTTTTGTATTAGGACGATAAATAAAATTCACTTTGTTGTTATCATACTCGGATGATGATGATGTGATAACAACAAAGTGAATTTTATTTATCGTCCTAATTTTCAAAATCTATCTCAAAGTAATGGCTTCAAGCATCAACTATAATTTTGTATTAGATTGAGAGATAGATAGATATAGACTGTTAGAGACTGATATAGACTACGCTAGACTAAGAACGACTATGTACCCGTCCACATAATTGTGTATATTATACTATGTATAATAAAGTACCACTAATTTCCGAGTATATTTGATGTCAACCCGAGGCTGAGCTGTACCACTGGAAGAGTCTGCAGTTAACCAACCGATCCCGGCATATCACAGTTTCAAATGAAACAGCCTTATCAATCCAAATGTTTAAATCGTAGTAAACACATTAGTTTAACCCAAGTGAATATAGTATCTGCTCATGGGCGCCGTGTCTGTGGGTTCGAGTTCCAACTGGGAGCTGTGTGTGTGTGACTTCCATTACAAATGTATATGGTAAATTACAATAATTGATGTGACTGAGTGGCACATGCCTAAGTCAAGGCTTGCTTTCATTAACCATTCCCTAACCTGAAAATTCTGTCTAACATCTTTCATTAAAATGAGGATGAAATAATTCTAATAGACATTATTAAAATTTATAGCTAAACTGGATCTCAGTAATAGAATTTTAAAAGCTAATGGGAAAGAAGTCATACTTTAAATATGTAACTTTTGAAGAGTCTGAGTAACCCTTTCATCAGAAATGTAGGTTCCAGAGAAAAGTGAGATGATTTAAAGCAAACATCGAATCGAAAAATCTCGATGATCTTTATAATGGAGAGCAAGGAATAGCAATATGCTTATTTTTCATTTGTATATGCGGGTAAAATAATAAAAAGTAATTTTTGAGAAGAGAAACATTGATTACATTATCCTATGATCTATATTCATAAAAATATGACATTAAGAGGAATAATAGAAAAATACTGTCTGGTATATCTCTTGGATATAATCATAGTTGAAAAAATCTATAGGTAAGTAATTGTAGTGTAGAGGCTTTCATTTCGTGATACATTTTTATGATTCAAAATAAAATAAAACGAATAACTATGTTTATATCACTATTTTAATAAAACTTGTTACTATAGTTTCGATAAGTGTAGCTAAAGCTGAGTGTTATTAATAAGTGGTATAACCAAAGTTATTCGTTTTATTTTATTTTAAAATCTATAGAGACCAACTAAAGAGCTAAGAAGAGATATTCTGACCATTAAGAAGTTTCGAATCAAAAGGCGAATCAAATAGAAAAATCTGGAATATCTTCGATAATAGAGAGCGAGAAATGGTAATATGTACTTACTTACTTTTGTTTATTTAGGTAGGAAAGTAATAGTTGAATAAAAAATAATTTTTGAGAGGTGAAAAGTTGATAACATTATTCTATAATCTATATTCATAGAAATATGAATCATTGATAATGTATTAAAAGGAGGATTCTGGAAAACCTGTCTGGCACACCTTGAGAATATAATCGTAAGTTTTTCTCATAGGGTCCAAATAAGGAGCAAAAATAAGGTATTCTGTTGATTAAGAAGTTTCAGACTAAAACTTAACTTAAGAAAATGTCATCTTTTCTAAAAGGATATATTATTATTATTATATTTATCTCTTCGGAAAAGTTGTAGCATTCGATGTGCAAAATGTTTCAGTGATAGTACACTTAGATTTCAAGTTTTCTTGGGTTTTGCACGTATTATCGATGGTATATGCCTCACCGAAAGAAATCATAGGTTTTATGGAACTATTATTATTATGTAATTCCTGTTATAACCAGAATAAATGGCCACATATCTGGAAAGGCTTAAGGAGTTTGACATTAATACTGAACAGCGTGCTGGAGAGATTCACAGAAATGCATATGATGTATCTCGGAGACCATATCCAGAACATTAAAATTTGTGCCACAATGCAGAATCTAAAGTAAGTTAAGTAACAACGGAAAACTGACTGTAATTGAAGACTTGTAATGAAAACCGTGCTAAGTGCCAAAAAAATCCAAATTAGTTTTATGCCTAAAAAGTATGTTATTTGTCATAGCTCACAACCTGTAAAAAGCGCTAAGCGCCACGATCGTTGGAAATTGTTTCAAAGTATTTTAATAGATGGCGGATGTGTCAACTTAAGCGGTTCGACTAAAGAAAGCCAAGTGCAAGACGAATTATAACCTTATTATTATTTCCCATTTAACGTGCGTTGGGTGTTTCAACTAAATCGCTGAATACATGAAGCAAAAAAACTCTCAATAATCTGAGAAGAAGCCAAGGAAAAGAATATGTGGGAAACAAAAACAATGTAGTGCCACCTAATGAAGAACCAGTAGCAACAGTAAGTAAATTTATAATGATTATTAAACAAAAATAATGAAAGTTAATAATTCATAAAATAAAATATAACAATTTTTTAATCTAAAGATGCAAGCAGAGGGCAAACGACTGTTTATTTTACGGTACCTTATGGAGCTGGGAAAGTCATGCAAGTCTGTAAACACACTTTTTTACAAATTTTTGGAATCAGTCGAAGACGTGTTGAAACTCTCGCGAAAGCAAAAAAGCGCAGGCCAAGTTACTTATGTCGAAAGAAGAGGCAACAAAAATCAACATAAGAAATACTCAATCCACGATGAAAATTTAGTGGTAGCACATATTTCCCGGTTTCCCAGAGAGGAAAATCACTATGGAAGGACGAACAGTAGCAAAGAATATTTGAGCCAAGATTTAAACATTAATCGATTGTATCGCGCTTTCAAAGACACCTATCCGGATTCTGATATAACCTACCGTTTCTACCATATCACTTTTAATAAACAAATTCCAAAGTTAAAATTTCACCATCCACGCACTGATACGTGCCAAACGTGTGATATATTGAACATACAACAGATCTCTAATCCCAATGACAAAATGCAAAGAAGAAACTTGAACTTCATCATAGGATAGCTGAGAAGGCGATGAAAGTAATGCAGTAAGATCATGCCTAATACCAGCTTTCCTTAAGTGACATATGTACCATTTTTATGGACCTTCAACAAGTACTTTCCCTACCAGCCCTGACACACAGCCAAATGTATTATTTACGCCAACTTTCTTGCTATAATTTTGGCGTCCTCGTTGCTGGTACCAATAAAGGGTACATGCATTTATGGCATGAGGGAATATCTGGGAGAGGAGGTAATGAAATTACGTCATGCCTTTGGAAAGTAGTTACAAATGGAATAATAAGAAAGGAAAAATTAAATATCTGGAGTGATAACTGTGATGGACAGAACAAAAATAAAATGATGCTATTTTTATGTATATTCATGGTAACAAAGTGATATGTTCAAGAAGTTAACCAGACGTTCTTGGTCTCTGGTCATTCGTTTCTAAGTTGCTATCGAGACTTCGCCAAAAATTGAAAAACAAAACCGATTAGAAAAATGCGAGGTCCCTTTAGATTTAGTCCACCTAATGAGATCTGCAATCCCAGATAATCCATTTATTCTAACTTTAATGCAGCCTGAGGATTTTAAAGATTTTAAAGCTACTACTGATTCAACACTGAATACCATCAAGCTTCAGATTTCAAAAGCTTCGTGGATTCAGATTTCCACAGCATATCCTGGATCAGTAAAAATCAAACAAACTTTAATCGAAATGGAGCCTTGGAAATCTGTTAATGTTTTCAAGAAAAACATCAATTCGCAAAAGATTAAAAACATGAATTTACCACAGCTTGACTGTACAACTCGTATCAAGGCCGAGAAGAAAGAAAACAAGAAAACATTCAAGCAATAATCCCATTCATGAAGGAGGAGAATCGAGAATTCTATAGAAATTTATTAGTTTAGGCTGCTAAATTTTGGTATTTGATAGTATTATGTTATTAGTTATTATGCTATTAGGTTATAAAATGTATATATATATATATATATATATATGTTATATTTGAGGTTTTCGCGGGTAAAATATGTTAATACAGGTTTTCGGGTGTTTTTCCGCGTGAATTGTGTAAATGTACGACGTTTCGATGAGCTCTCTGCCTTGTGTGGATCAAGGAATTACTGTAATTCCTTGATCCACACAAGCGAAGATACCTGATGAAGATGGCAGAGAGCTCATCGAAACGTCGTACATTTACACAATTCACGCGGAAAAACACCCGAAAACCTGTATTAACATATATATATACAGGGTGTTTCAAAAAAATGTATACACACTTTGAACTTCCATAGAAAATTTATTTACCGTTCTACAAAGTTAAATTTCAGGAAAATGGAAAGCTGAAAGTCCAATGTAAATGAAACATAAATAACAAATGTTAATACTGTTCAAATTGGCGACCTGCAGCATCAATACAATTCTGAGTACGAGTCACCACAGATTCTGTACATCGTATCAAAACGTCCAATGAGATTTCTCTACACACTGCTTGAATCTCATTCCAAAGAATGTCTAGGTTACGTGGTTTACGTTTGTACACCTCATCTTTTACTGTGCCCCACAAGAAGAAATCCAGTGGTGTAAAGTCTGGAGAGCGTGCTGGAAACTCGATTGGCCCCCTGCGTCCTATCCACTGGCCCGACAAATTTTGATCCAGGTAAGCTCGTACGTCCCTGTGATAGTGCGGCGGAGCACCATCTTGTTGAAAATAAAAATCATCATTACCGTATAATGCACGAATGGCAGGAAATATGGAATCAGCAAGCATTGTTAGGTAATTAATACCAGTTACAGTGCCTTCAAATCGAAAAGGTCCAATGAGTCCCCTTGAAGACAAACCGCACCACACATTTACACCAGGCAAATTTACAGCTTTTTCAATTGTAATGTGAGGATTTTCTTCACCCCAGTAAACACAATTGTGCCTATTGACAGTTCCATTAAGTTTGAATTGGGCTTCATCCGACCAAATGATGCTACCCATAAATCCCGGTTCACGTATCACCATCTCCTGAATCCATTCACAAAATTGCAACCTTCGATCTGGATCGTCGTCATTTAGCTGTTGCACCAGCCTTGGAATGTAAACACGATACTTGCCTCTCTTCAGAATGCGTAGCACGCTGCTAGCACTTACATCACTTTCACGTGCCCCTTGCCTTGAAGATTTGTTAGGAGAGCGTTGAAACAGTTCCAAGACTGCCGTTGATGACTCATCACTTGTAGCTGTTCGAGGCCGACCTGAATGACCTTTATGCACATCACACACTGTTCCATGAACTTCGAATTTGTCTCGTATGCGTGTAATTGTTAATCTTGAAGGTGGTTCTGTATCATACTCCTTTCTCCACTGTCTTTGAACTTCATTTACATTCTCAAACTTCCAGTACCACTTAATAATCTGCTTACGTTCTTCAAAACTCAAACGTACGTCCCCCATGTTGATATTACAAATTCCAACTGATAATATAACATAGAGGGACGATTATGCTGGCACCTGGCGAAGAAATATAACATTAGCCTTGTAGAGCGGGAAAACTACAATAGTTTAAAGTGTGTATACATTTTTTTGAAGCACCCTGTATATATATATATATATATATTTATGTATTTTTCAATATAAGTAGTATACTCGTAGCTGTGGCACATAGCGCCTCTGAAACTATTTTGGAACATAACTCATTTTTAATGAAACATTATTGGCACTTAACATGTTTTTCCAAATGTCAAAATAATAATTTTTTTATACAATTCGAAGTACATTAACCAAAAATGTATTGCGTCACTAATTGTACAAAATTTTGCAGACTATTTAGTCCGCAAATGCACGTCACTTGCAAAACAAATCATTTATCTCAAAGTTATAGGTTAGGCACTTAGCACGATTTTCATTAAAAGTCTTCAATTTATAATCCATTCAACAGCCATTAAAAGTATTATTAGTAAATATCCTGCGAGGTGTTTATTAAATGCGGAAACATGTCTAAACGGCAAAAAATGCAAAATCTAAGCATAGAAACAAACGAAGGAAGGGAAAACATTTTAAAATGTGCTGGTTGAGTTATATAAGAATTTCATCAAAAATTCATTTGGAAAGTCTATTGAACTTCAAACTTGGATTTTGGAAAGAAGCGTCTTGTTGTCAACGCCATTAATTCGGTATTATGAAGAACGGATAAGCTCATATAATAGTGAACAAAGAAAACATAATGATCAAACGTTGTAAGATCTCTAGGCTCGATCCTGTTGTCGATTCTATAAATGTAGATTGTAACATGAATTTGAAATTCAAGGTTTAGAGAAAATTAAGTTGAAAATTGTTATCTTGGATACCCTTAAGATGATATATATATACATATTAAATACATTAAAATAACGAGAAATAAAGCATAGACTATCTAAAATTTGCTGGAAACAAAATCAATAATTTAACAAAAGCCTGGAAATTGTTATATAAATTTAGAATGCAATCATTTTAAGTATTTCCATTGAACATTACCTAAAAATTGTTCAATTGTGGTTGTTTCTGGAGAAATCATATTAATATAAAATAATTTGACTTTGCATAGACATTTTCACAAGAAATAGCTTTTAGGACATATTGATTTTAAAAAAAATTGTATACTTCCTATAAATAACGTTAAATCATTAAAAAATCGTTGATAGTAGCCGCTTTAAGATGATTGTTGAATAATAGTTTGCATTTAAAATCAAAGCCAATATCTTTAATAGCTCTTACACTTTGTACTGTAAAATTACACATGACATAACTATATAAAGTTAGTTTCAAATTTCTAGTAAAAGATATATTTTTTAAACTTTTTCTTAGTTTTCTTTCTTCGTAAAAATTATAAATTAGAATCATCTTTAGATTAACTTTATTAAAAAGATATATATAGTTCAATTTTTGTGATAGAACATCAATAGAAATATTAAATAACTAAGGACACACCTGATTGGAAAAGGAACTAAACACATACAAAATAATTAAAGTGAATTATAACTTATGCTTCTTCAGATAAGAATCATTTAATAATAGATTATTTCAAACAACCAAATTTACTTAATGTCTGTAAATCAACGTGTAACTCTTCCGATAAATCTATTTAGATAACATAAGACTATTTTAGTAACAAGATGTGTAAAAAGGAAGAGATGAATATTATGGAGAAAATCTGTTGATAAGGTCAAGTAAGGCAAAACAAAAGCACATATTGAATTACAATATGAATTTTTGTTATATAATTAGTTTAAACACTGAACTTGAATTATCTTCTAGATCATGCGATGAGCTCTTTTTATAGCCATTTAAAATTTAGATTTATTTCTAAATTGACAAATATAATGTAAGATTTACAACTTTTGCTTCATGTTTAAAGTAAGTAGATAATAGGCTATAACATAATGTAAAATTATAATTTATTATGGTATTGAGGTAAGTAAGGTAGATTTGTATATTTATATAAAAACTATATATCTACATCCTGCATTAAGATATAAGGTTAAACACTAAGAGAGTTTATCATGTCCTTTTTTTCTGGGTATAATAAGCTGGTGGAATGTTGAATGATAGTCAGGGGAGATAAGAAGACACGATGAAGAATACGAAAATAAAAAACACACACGAAAGTACAGTGTTCAGCTATAAAGTTAAACATGAGTTTAATAGGGGTGAGTTGAGTTAACTCGACCCTACGTTTAGGCACTAAATGTTACCAGAGTGTGACGACGTATAAAGGAAGCCACACAATTCGAGCAGCTCATCCCTGCTGATGGCAGCCAATTGACGATTGTTATTGTTACCTTATTTTCGGAAGTAAATTACCTTTAAAATATAAATAAAGACATTACATAATTAATTAATTTATTGATTTATTTAAAAATATAACGGTAATACAACTTTTAAAAAGTTATAAGATGTACTCTAAAATGGTGGATGCGCCGGGTTGAAATGTACGTTTTTATATTATACTTCACACCTTACTGAATACATACTTGAACAATATAAATAATTATGTTTGTAATAAAGATGCAGATACGACTACTTTGTTTTGCCATAAATAATATTTAATAAAGTGTTAAAACAGAGTAATCATGTCTCCTTCATTATATTCAAGATGTACTACAAAGTAAACACATCCAAAATTAAACAATTATGTTTGGTCTTTAGTAATAAGGGTGTTATTACTATTAAGAAATAACTGACTTTATTAATTCAGAGTAAAACAAAAACAATGTTTTTAAAAGATAGCAAGTTTTTAAATTAAATGTGTGTGTAGATCTATTAATTATCACTATCATGGTGATTTGGCTTTATTTTAGACCTTAATAAAAACTTCTTTAACATTGCATGTTACACATAAATAATAAGGTTATTGGTTATAGTAGTTATCTATTATGGCCACACATGACTTGATTGATTCTTTTAAATAATGTAATTAATTTATGTTTTCAAAGCACAGATTTAATGCCGAAACCTTGTAATAATTTTCTGCCGAAATAACAGTGTATCTACATTAAATAAAGTACTATTAGAGACAATTAACCAATTTAGAACGAGCGATTTAATCGAATTTGTGCGGTATTTCGCTGAAATGAAAAGCACCGTGGAAATATTGGTTCCACGGTGATTTTCACATTATTGCCCTTAAATCAATGTGCGCTACCCGTTTCGCACATTTTGGGCTTATTTGACCTATTTTCCGCAGGTCGCATTTATATTAATATAATAAATATGAATTAGTGCGGCGAAAATTCGGACGCGGCGTGAATTGTTTATTTTTAGCGAGAGGTGGAAAAATTAAAATATCTCACTAAATAATTTAAACATTCAAATAGTAAAATGTTGGTTAATAAATTAATTTACGTTTTCATACTGCTGCACTGTTTTTTTAGGATTTAATTATTATTCAGTGTGTTATATCGAAATCAATACTAAAAGAAAAATTCTATGAAACTAATTATATTTGTGCTATATTTCCAGTCTTATATTTTATGAAAAATTAATATAAGCTTTCAATATGAAATTATTATTAAACTGTATGCGTATATTAAACTAATTTAAATTTTGAGTGGACGGAACAGCAAACAAAAATACGGTATTAATTTTGCAATACATATATTATTCAAAATATAATACATATCCTCATATAATTTTAAATATATTATACACCGTTCAATTCTTATATAATTCAATAAATTATGGAAGTATTTTTTTAATATATTCAGATTTATTCGAGCTTAATATTAAAATTTTACAGCGTAAGCGGAAATTCATTTTTGGCATATTAATTTTAATTAATATTGTAAATCAATTGAGATATTTTTAGCAAATTTTTAAAATATTATTTTGTTTGCATTTATTTATAATATAATATTAGAATAGTATTTCAGAGATAAAATTTTGTACGGTATATACTTTCTTCACTACACTCTTGATGAAACGAAATTATAAAATTAGATAATTTGAAATTAAAACACTTGTTTAGTTTCATATTGTAATATTCAGTTTCCTGACACGTGTTTCGGTCAATGACGACCATTATCAAAGGAATTACAAAATAACAGTTATTTTGTAATTCCTTTGAGAATGGTCGTCATTGACAATATACAAAAATAAATGAATATTAAATTTTGTAGTATATATATTGGCATAATAATGTCATAATAGCAGCAGGAAGTTTGTTTGACAAATTATTGGAATATTTAAATAATATGATCATTTTGAAAAAAAATTATTGGTAAATTGGTAATATAATCTAGAGGGAAATACATTCTTGAAATAGTACCTCTTAGAAAACACTAATCTTAGCATTTGTATGATATAATAATATGTTATTTTTATCGTAGGAGGTCTTTTGTTAAATTAAGTCAATATGTGATTAATGCATAAAAATGCGTATCATTTTTTAAGTACCATACCAAATTAGGAGCTTAAAATTAGGAGTTCCTTTAAAATAATTTACGGAAATATTTTGGCTATACTAGAAGTAATATTAACTTTAAAATAATTAATTCTTTGGAATTATATAAAAAAATTATTTAAATTGCTTTTAATAACCAGAATTAATAACAGTTAATTATTTATTGATCTGATAATCAATTTGATGAATATTACCTGAGTAATATTTATAAAAGTATCCAATTATACAATCTAGTTCATTCGTTGTGCGCGGGGGCCATTTCGATTTAGGAATTGGAAAATTCAGGTTTAACTGTTTAATTAATGCAACCGAAAGTAACAAACATACCGGGGCTGTTTGCCCCTAATGGCGTATTTGTATTGGCTGTGCATTATCCTAATGGGTAATACAGTTTTTAATGAACATTGATATTTAAATGAAATTTAAATAAATGCGCAGTATAATTAATTCTATTGAGCAATAAAATTGAAATAAATGTTAACCTTTAATTGCCTGCTAAAACGGGAATTATGACAACACAGTTATTTTTTGTTTATATATACTTAACTAACAACATTGAATGTTACGAAAATGTTTAAGCGGGCGCCTTTCTAAAAATGTCTCTTTAATTTGCTTGAACGTTCACTATTTTATTCCTTTATTGACGGTATTATATCTGCGCTGGCTAAATTCTTATTTTCTCACCATGCTACAATAAAACACGCTTTTTTGAACGTTGTCGAATGGTCGAAAAGTTTTTGGGATGTATGTGAAGTGGTACAATACGGTCGCAATTTGCATTTTGACCTGTTAGCCGCGATTTTTGAACATGCGCCTTTCAACACACCCCCACAGAAAGTGGGGTAAATATATCTTGTAAACAGTATGCAGTCACTTGCTTGAAGAACTTTGTGTAAAAAACACACGTTCTTTCAGTTAAAACTATTGTATATTAGCCAAGTTTTTTGAAATATAAGTTTTCCTGTGTCTCGGAAAATAATTCTTTTATTTTAAGTTGGGTCTCAGAACGAGAAGATTCTCAACAATCGGACAAAATACATATTTTTGGTTCTGAATGAATAATTTATTTTCGTATATTTTGTATTATCAATTGTATACATAATGAAATGCATTCAGAACGTACATTTATTTTATGTTCATAGTAAACTATTTATAGCTTCAAATTATCACTTATTCACAAACTTATGATAGTTAAGTTAAATTTTGTTTGATTTTAATACTGAACTTTAATTATTACTTATTGATAATTTTAAAAATATTGTTGGCCCGGCACCTCCACCATTTATACACATTACTCCAACTATTCACATTAAAAATCAATCACCTGTAGAAATAACCAGCGTATAACATTCAATCGATTGTAACAAATTATTCTCTGTATTTTCTAAAGCATCAGATCAATAAGCCAATAATATATTAAAATAACCGCCAATAAAAATGGAACTCGGTGTGCGGGATCGTAAACCTTTACAGCATTTTTTTTTCTCGACGGATCGGCGTCCGTGATTATCATAATAAAATTTCCAATCGGTTATAGTCCACAAAAGTTTGGCTATCGGGACGTACTGGAGGAATCAATGGGACGCGCATAAAACCGTCTTCGCTTGGATATTGCCTCGTCAAACACCGTGTGATGTCGCGCGTTCTTATATAAAGTGCAAGTACAGATAAATTTACGTTAAATTTAGAGTAGTATTCGGAATTGATGTCGGTTTACGATTATGTAAATACAAATACTGTGACGAGTTTCCTGTTTAAATCGAATGTTTCCGTTAGTTATTTATAGTTTCATTACGTGTATTTATTTTGTAAACAATTGATAGTTGTGCTTCAGGTAAATTTTAATGAGGTTTTAAATATACTACTCCTAATTATTAGGATTAATAGTGTATTTACTACGTTTATCTCGTTATATAAAAATACCACATCAATCGAATGCACTTTTTTATTTATTTTTTCCATTATCATTTAATCGAATTGTTGAAAAAAGTTTTAAATTGAGTAACATACAAGGTGTGTTCAAATGAAAAGGTATGAAGCAAACCCGTGGGTATAAGTGAAGTCTTTATTCATACTCCATAGGCCTGAACATAATGATTCCATTGATTAACAAGCCATGATTTCGTGTTCTCCGAACTCCTGTGGCGTGATCAAGTATTTCAAAGCCATTGTCATTCGAGTTGATGCGCTGCCCTTTCAGAAAATGTTTCTGGGGACCAAACACATGGGAATCGCAGGGTGACATATCTAGGTTATAGGGTCAAGCTTGTTTGAATTTGGACAGTTCCGCGTACATAACCCTAGAGAGGTTCTTGATGCATCTGGGTAATCTTTAGAGTATCTCTCTCACTGTATATGAGAGTTAATATTTTTTGTCTTCTCGAGGAGTTCACGACGTAAACAATGACGACTAGGCTTTGAATTTTTTAATAGGACGTGATGCTTCACTGCATGCTGTCCTTCTTTGTCTCTGGCTCATAGTGATGGCTCCAGATTTGCTCCAGGAAAATGAGGTTCTCATGATACCGAAGCAGATGTTGAATTACGAGCCTCATACTCTGTTTTTTTTTTCTGGTCGGTGAGCTGCTTGCGAACTTACTGCACGTACACCTGCCGATAACTGCAATGAACAATTGTCGAAACTGCTTCAACGCTAACATCCACCGTCACTACAAACTTTCCCATTCTCCTGAAAACCCATCTGAAAGAGCAACGGTTCAACTCGGGCGACAAACTTAAAGACGCCGTGAAGAACTAAACCTTGTCACGGCCACAGGAGTTCTGGGAACTTAAATATACTATTTAATATCTAAAGGGTTCATTTTATTTAAATGAATTTTCATTCAACACTTGATAATGACTTGCAAAGGTCGAAACTATAGTTGTGTCAAAATTGATAATATATTGTAAACTTTGTTTGTGTATATTATACAATAAATAGTGGTATAAAAACTTAAAAATCATTTTAATTTAACCTTTTTTAAAATGAACTACCACATCGTAACGGTCGCTACCATCATTTTCATGATTTTAAACGTTTAGTAGTTATATACATTGCTTAATATTTAGCAAATCATTAAAATAATGTTTATTTACAGACATGATCGTGTTCACTCATTATTACAAAAATGATGTTGCATATTAAACTTAAGCTTTTAAACTAAAGTCCCATAATAAATCTTTTGTATAAATTTGTTTGCAGCTGTACACTAATAGTTTTAAAGGAACATCTCAAGTTGCTTTGCTAAAAACAAAAATTTGGCAAATATTTACTTTTAATAATTTTGACTATATTTATTTCTTTTATCAGAAAATATGAGAAACATTGAAGCATAGAGACACCATTAAGGTGACATTTCTTCTCTAAACGTTGCAGTTATTTCCCTAATTGAATAGATAAACCACCGATAATTAGGAAAATCAATGCAGTGATTAGACATTAGATGTCACCTTAATGCGATCCATCTTTTAACGGAAAATAGTAATAAACCTACTAGAGCAATCCAAAAGAGCAATTTGTAAGCAAATATTTTATGATAATTAATAATGAGAGAAATAAATCTCTATGAGCTTCTGCACTAATGTTTTACATAATAATGTAAAAACTCCAGCTAACAGTTAAAACAACTACTCCCCGTACTAAAGCACCGCCAGGCATACGGGGAGTAGTTGTTTTAACTGTTAGCTGGAGTTTTTACATTATTATGTAAAACATTAGTGCAGAAGCTCATAGAGATTTATTTCTCTCATTATTAATTATCATTAATACTGCACTAGATATTTCAATACTTAATTTGTACAAATATTTTATGTTTTAGGGTAATATTTGAACAAAAAATATGTGTAATTATCTAAATAGAAAATATCAGATACCTTTTTTAAAAATCTAAAAAATAGTTATGTTATGTACAGTATGTTACTTAGCAAAAGCCTTTTATAGAAGTTTTTGAATATGTTTAAAAGTTTTAACAGAAAATATCATTTCGCTATGTGAAAGATACAGAAAACTATTACCGTAAGTAAAAGAACAATAAATAAGCAACCGTTACATGTCTCTTTGTTAATCTCTTGACTAGAAAGCAAATAAATTACTTTTTCAAGATCAAAAATTATCTAATGCTTCCATAATGTTACCTGTTTATGGAAGCATTAGATAATATTAATAATAAAAAGGCAGGTAATGGAATATTAAAGAATTGTGTTTTATTGGTAATGTAGGGTCTTTCAATTAAATTTCAAATTGCTCACGCAGAATGTTTAATGTGGCATGAGCTTTATGTCCTGTTAAAACCACACGTCGTTGGAGTTCATATCATCCAATTCAGGCTAAAAGATGTTGGTAATCACCGACCTATAGTGCTCGCCTATGACGGTCATGGCCTAGTTAACATCATTCCCAAATAAACATGGATTGATGACGCCGCCAACCCAAAATTCACACCAAACGGTGACTTTTGCGGGATGCATTAGACTCTCTTAGATTATGGATTGGTCGTCCAAAATTCGACAATTGTGTTTGTTAAGGTACCTATCCATCCAGTCATAGGCAACGATGTTTTTGGCAGATTTTACGTTTAGTCGTCATACGGGTGCTTGAATAAAAGAACCATTTTAATAAAACTATTGTATCATTGCACACGTCGTTGAACGCAATATTCATCCATGGTAATTTGGGAAAATAAACTGAATAAATGACAACCAATTTAATAGATATAGCTTCAAAAATATGGTCGCCGAAAAGATCCTTTGTTTTAGATTCCTAAAATTAGCTTGGATCATTCAATACCATTACAATTTTTTACTCTGTATATACTGTCGCAAGTTTCACCTAGGTATTTTTTCAAAGAAAACTTTTTAACTTATTGGTAGTCTTTCTCTGGTATGATTGCTAACCGTTCCTCCTCTATAACTCAAGAATATTTGAAGTCTTTCGAATCTAGTTAATTTAATACTAATAATAAAAATATCAAAAAACAACTTTCTTTTGGTATTTGAGAGTCATTAATCGAGATCTGTATAAAATATTTTGTCAGATTTGTCAACTCTATTTATTATTGTAAATAGTAATTGGTTTTGCTTTTTTATTAATAACATTTATTATTCCTGCTTTGAAATTAGTAGAGATCAGTATGAAGGATTTTTTTCGTTTTTGTGGTCTCGGTATGAACACATAAATATTTTGTTACTTTTAATATATTTTGTATGGCCAACCTACACAAATTTTGCCTCATTTCGAATTAGTTTCTTATTTCTCCGAATGTTGCCAGTTATATAATAGTTCTTCTGTAGCATTACTTTTGCCAAGCGAAACAATTATCTACGAAGAAATGGTATCCTTTAATCAAATAGTTTTCTAGTGTTAACACTTTTTCCAAAACTACATAACTAGAACCATTGTTTTTATTTAAGTTGTACCATTGCTTGACTTTGCATCTTGATAAAAAAATTCCCAAAAAACATTTTAAATAAAATCACAAATCACCAGAACTAAATTTTCCTATTATGATGTTTCTTGTTAGGAAGATATTGATATACAATAAAGTGGCAATAACTGCCAACTCAAGATTATTCTATACTAAACTTACTGTAAGGCATATATAGTTTCTGAAAATATTTATTGGCATAATCCTGTAAGAATTTGAATTTACCGGACGTATCCGAGTGTCATGATGGTGTAGAAAATCTTAAGAATCATATTAAACATATCCCCAGGAAACATTTTGTAAAATCGGAAATATTTCTGGAAGTTCCAATACAAGTATATTGATGGCTATTTTGTAATGTTCATTTCTAATAGAACCGAAACAAATACGTTCATTTCTACATTAGTTATTGGTGCCAAAGATTTCGCGTGGAAATACCGGAATTCAAATCTCCTCAACATAGTTAGAAATTGAACAACTGTATTTAATAAATTTTCAATTTATTCCAAATAATGTTTTCAATCACGTACTTTTCGATTCGTTTACTGGTTAAATTGATAATATCACCATTGGTCATATTTCTTGTAACTTCATCACCATCACTTCTATAATAACCCATAAATCTCTTATTAGGAATGATGATGTCACTTCCACTATCACTTTAAAAGCCATTACTATACTTTTCGTTATCACTTCTCATATCACTGTCACTTTTAGATGAATCCAAACTTTAAATGATGATTAATGCCTCACTGCAACCTTGTTATATAAAAACCGATGCGATCCGTTTAAAATGTATAAGGAAGTCAAAGTTTTTAGACATTCTTTTACGGTTTACTGTAAAAAATACTATATTCTAATTTAAAATATTGACCCAAAGAAAAAACAATTTTCAGTAGAACATAAGGCATTTTAGAAATAGTCAAAAGTATTGCCCTGAGGATAATATTATTTGCACTAAAACTTTAGACTTTTGGAAATAGCCAAAAACCAGTATATATTCTACATAATAATAATGAAATTGTGTCAATTAAAATAATTACATGCGCTAAGTATAATTTACAAACACGCAAGAGAAGAATCTGGTATCTAAATGTCAATGATTTTCTTGTAACTCTTGTGCATGAAAAAGGATCTGTTTGAGAAATTCAGTGTTGTCGACTTGACTATGTATTATTATATACAAAAATGGTAATAATTGAAGTTTATGATGACTAATGTTATTTATTATGTCAAATTGTTTGAACAAATCCGTTCAAACATTCTCCATTTGTTGCTGCAGATATTTCTGTGGAGGTAGCCAAACTGGTGCGTAGTAGTCAAACTTGCACACGGCTAATGATTTATATAATGTAATATAAACACCAGTAGAGGCTTAATCTTTAGTACTTCCTAAAATAAATCCTAGTAATTTTGAACATGTGCTTACGAGTGAGGTAATATGTCTTTTAAAACTTAGTTTGTCATCGAAAATACCACCCAGATCTTTTGCATAAGCTGAGCGGTCCATGTTTCTCCTAATAAAGTGTAATCAAATAATATCGGTGATGTATTTCTAGTGAACGATAAAATACAATATTTATTTATATTTCATCTCAAGCCATGTTCCGTACAATGGTTAAATTTATTCAAATCTTCTTGAAGAATCTTACAATATCTTATACTGCTTACTTATAAAGTTTAACGTCATCCGCGTATAAGAGATAGTCACAGTTTAAGTTATCACAGCTTGAATTTATGAAGAGCAGAAATAAGAGCGGTCCTAGAGTTGACCCCTGTGGAACTTCACTTTCGACGACATATTTTTTTTAATTTGTACCCTCCATATGAAATATATTGAGTTTTGATAAATCTGTACATACTATCGCCAGTTTGGATATTATTGTTCTTGTTAATAGAAATATCCTGGGTTAAATTTAGAAAATTTGTAAGCATAGATCGATTTTTTATAAAACCATGCTGGCTACTAATAATATCTGTGGATACTTCAGAATATATGAAATCTGATAATAGACTTTTGAAAATTTTACTATAGTTGCAAATAATTGAGACAAGCCGATAGTTATTAATGCAAGATTTATCGGATATAGCTTTTGCTTTTTTATAGATTTTAGGGAAAGATATTGCTTTTAGAATTAAATTAAAAATAAAAGTCAGCGACTTTGCAACTATTTCACCTGTATCTTTTTCTTTCTTTTTCCGGAATTCCATCTAGTCTCTTTATTTGTCTGTATTTAAGTTTCTTAAACCGACGCAGTACCATATCTTCAGTTATCAAAAATGTTTCCCATAAATTTCTTCCTACCATTTTGTAAATAGTTTAATTTAACTCCCTTAGAAAACGATTTTTGAAAATAATTGGCAAACTCACCAACAATAGTTTCTTCGTTTTGTAAAGTAACATATCCAAGTTTCATTATTCCGGGTATACTCGTGGAATAAATTAAATTAATAACTGACTATAATTTCTTTGGGTCTTTATTCAATTTTTTTCTCTATCTTTAAAAAAGTTCCTGTTGGATTGGTTAACATGTGATTTAATTTTCTCCTCTATTTGTCGTAACTTGAACTTGATGGTAGGTGAGTTGTTTTTACCTCCAATTCGTCGATATTTACGTTTCAGTTTAAACTTTTTTTGTAACATCTGACGTAAACCATTTGGATAATTATGTGAGATACCCATAGCTGTTTTTGTTACATGGGTGTTTAGACAACTATATAAAATGGAATAAAATACTCCACAGGCATTTTCTGCATTATCACATTTATAAACATTAGACCAGTCTGTTTTATATATTTCATTATATAGCTTTACTAAATTAAAGCTAATAAAGAATAAATTAGCTTTCCTAAAGTTATAGTCGCTCACAGTATTTCTCGGTATGAATCTCGAAGCTGTTTGAAACATGTTTATTTATATTTTCTGATACTAAGATTAGAACCAAAAACCTGTCCATGCTGTTCGTAATAGTATTGATTTGATGAAAGTTGTTAAAACTAATAAAATCCAATAATGGTATTAAAGTTTTAAAGGCGTGTGTAGCATTATCATCAAACATTTTGAAAAGTTATTGATTAAAATCTCCCAAAAATATAGTGTTATCGCATAGGATTAAAATTATCGAAGAAGATCTGGTAATCCTCTTGTGTACATCTTGACGGAATGTATGTGCAGAATATGTCGCAACATGAACTGTCTTACCATATTTTAAATCCCACTAATTCAATTTTTTAAAATGGAGAGGTAATTTCAAGCGATTCAGATTTTTATATCGGATTCACAGCAATTAAGACCTCTCCCTAATTTCCTTCCACTTCTATCTTTACGCTGAACACTGTAGTTTGTTGAAAGTATTCATTATTTCTAATGGCAAAAGTTAGTCATGTTTCCGTTAAAGTGATTACGTCATACATACAAGACATCATTGCATTTGAAAATGTGGCTGCTTTGGATTTTAAGCCACGAACGTTCTTGTAATATATATCGAAATTAATAATGTCCTAAAGGGAATTGTTTAGTTTTGCGAATGTACCCGTTTCTTTGCCATTTTTGGTATATCGTTAAAATATTTTATTGTTAAATTTAATTCCCCGTTATCTACTCTCGTTTTTAAAATTGCTTTCAGATTTTGTTGGCGAGTGTCATCCGATTTTATATTTAAGTATTAATTCATTCTTAAATATATCAATGAATTAATGGGTATTTGAAGAAGATTAAAGATTTATTTGGCTTCACTGAGCAACAGTATTAAAAATAATTTTTTACCTTGGAAAACCTCTCATTATCTAAAAAGAAATATAGAGCAGATACTATTTGGAATTATTGTGCTCGTAAAATATGAATAAAATTATAATTTCATGTATGTTTCTAGAAGCATCACATCGAAGACCCTAGAAATCAAGATGATTCAAAGTTTGTATAAAATCAAGATTTTAAATAATCGATAGCAAGCAAAACAGTATAAAATTGACACATGTATGATATGTAATCCCAAATTCTTCAAATTATTTGATATTAAACCTATATCGATCATTCTAAATAAAAACGTAGTAATTAAAATTACTAGAGTAATTTAAACCATTGAAAACATTAATTATAATTCTTCTGTAGTTATTAGAACTTACTGGATACATCGACAAGATATGAAAGTTTATAATAATTAACAGCACTTAATTTGTCATTCATTTATAGATAAATACAAAAAATTTGTATTTATTTCGTTCTATATATTCATTTACAATAGATTTTGGAGCCAGTACAGTTAAGATATATTTGTACATTGATTATAATTTAAAACGCCTTTCATTCCTTCATGAAATTAAGGAAGAATTATTAATTAAACCATTACTCATATACTTATATAAGTAAGTATATAGATTATTTGTTTTAATATACTTCTAATTAAGTCAGTTTCGAATTGAATAAATGCAATAAAATAAATGTAATTGAATCTTGTTGGTGCCGTAAATATGTTAATATAGCTTTATTCTTTAATATTTCTTTTTAATTACTACCGCTGTATATAATTACATACTAAATGAGGGCACTTACGTGACGCTTAATTTTTAAATTATTAAGCACATATAATTAAAAAAATAATTTGCTATAATAGTTATGCTCGTCACACATGGTTATCAGATACGACAGAATATTAATTTAAAATGATTGAGTGCAGACGGCGTTCCATTTCATGTAGTAGATTTAGTTAAAAACGAGTGGAGCAAGAATAGTTTAAGTAAATAGCGGGTCACTGTAATAAAATTCAGTTTACGACACAACTTTGAGAATATTGTTTCAAGAATTAGATGAGTGGGTGTATAGTTTCAGCTCAAGGAATTTACTTTTCGCAAGTTGCTTTCATCTTTTAAAGAGTTACTTAGAAAAATAAGAATCAGAGGAGGAGATATCGAGTTTCTTTAACGATTTATTATATTATTGCAATCAAATAAAGACTCTGTATTTTTTTATTTTCTTTTAATAATATTATTCACAACGATATAGTATATTATTTTTCATATTATTTACTTAAAGAAAACTTTGAAGAGTTTATAGATTATAATAAAAAAGTATTTTAATTAACTTTCATATAATTAATAACATTTTAAAGTAGTTATTAATTATAAGAAAGTTAATAAATGGATGTATTTTAACCCTGTTACATAAGAATTAAGTTATTTATTTTTGGTTTTCGTGTACACAAATGCAATAGTTTGGAAATCTATGTCTTTAATATGTATGTATTTTATTATACAGGGTGTTTATTAAACATAAGGAAAACATTCAAGAGGTTATAGTCTAAGCTATTCAAAAATATGTTTCGAAAATACAGGGCGAACAAAATTTTTAACAAAATGATTTTTGGAATGTTTAAGATTATTAATGTAGTCGAAATAATAATAATAATAATAATAGCTTATTGATGCATACAATAAGTTTACACAGGTCACTACATTCAATATATATACAGGGTCCTGCAACAGTGCGTCAAGCTTTCCTAGCGCCTTTCTCGTAAGAGATAGAAAAAAATGTTTCATATAAAAATTTATTGAATTAAAAATCTCTATGCCGTAAAATTATTTTAAAATATACAGGGTGTCCCAATTTTGCGTTATAACAAAAGCAAACATTTTTTTAAATGGAACACCCTGTATATTTTTTCATTTTATAATTTGGATAGTATTTTATAACTTAAACCTTTTTTTGGTTTTTAATTTCGATATGGCATTTCCGAGCTATTGACGTTTTTCTGAAAAAAATGTAAAAAGCGGAGGTTCACAAAAAAAATTATTCTGATGTTGTATTTAAAATTTAAGAAATTTTCTTTTTCCTATGGTTGGCCATAAGTACTGTTTATGTACCAGTGTTAAAAATTTTCACTTTTGAGGAACCCTGCCTTTGTATCAGACACGCCATTTTCTAAAATTTCAAATTGTCGTAACTCTTTTTTTTTAAATGGAATCATATATTTTTTTAAATTTTATATTATTCTACATCTAATTTTCTACAAAAAATGTTAAGCATACCCTATACCTATGATATTTTTCAAGATATAAAAGAATTTATATTTCAAACGGTCCTTGAATGCGAATTTGTTTTTGAATAGATAGCCATGACTGAAAAAAATGCATCTGTCAATTAAACAATTAGTTTGACATGTAAATGGGAGGTGTGAATTACAAAAAACAAAAGAAGAAAGCCTATCATCAACGAGGAACCAAAAAGACATTGGTGAAGGAACTGGCATAAGCGAGAGGTCAGTACAAAGCATTCTGAAGAAAAATCGATATCAAGCATATGATATTCAGTGCTATTGGTGATTCCTTATAAACAATTTCAGGTTTTGTTAGATCCTTAGATCTAGCAGGTCATTTGGTGGGTCCATTCCTACCAATCCACTGGTTGGGAAAAATGAAATGCCCTCACGTCTTGTGAAAATTGGGCAGGTGCTCCGTCTTGTTAAAACCACACCCTGTTTCTTGTTAGTTAGGGTACATTAGCTAACGTTCCGGGTAATTCAATTTGCAAGAAGTACAAATACATAGACCTACTGAGATGGCCCTCGAAGAAATGTTGACCTACAACATGGTTTCCAAAAATTCCGCCCCAGACATTCAATGCTGATGATCAACTTGTCTTATAACATGCGGATTATCAGTTAAATAATAGTGAAAATTGTACCTATTGACAGATCCGTTGTTATGGGATGACGCCTCATCCGTGAATAAAATATATTGGAAAAACGAAAGATCCTCCTGTATTTTCTGTCTTCCCCAGAAACAAAATTCGGAACGAAATTGAAAATCAGTATTACTCAGTTCTTTATGTAGCTGAATATGATATGCTTGATATCGATTTTTCTTCAGAATGCTTTGTACTGACCTCTCGCTTATGCCAGTTCCTTCACCAATGTCTTTTTGGTTCCTCGTTGATGATAGGCTTTCTTCTTTTGTTTTTTGTAATTCACACCTCCCATTTACATGTCAAACAAATTGTTTAATTGACAGATGCATTTTTTTCAGTCATGGCTATCTATTCAAAAACAAATTCGTATTCAAGGACCGTTGGAAATATACATTTTTTTATATCTTGAAAAATATCACTTTTAGGTATAGGGTATGCTTAATATATTTTGTAGGAAATTAGATGCAGAATAATATGAAATTTAAAAAAATATATGATTCCATTAAAAAAAAAAGAGTTACGACAATTTGAAATTTTAGAAAATGGCGTGTCTGATACAAAGGCAGGGTTCCTCAAAAGTGAAAATTTTTAACACTGGTACATAAACAGTACTTATGACCAACCATAGGAAAAAGAAAATTTCTTAAATTTTAAATACAACATCGGAATATTTTTTTTTGTGAACCTGCGCTTTTTACATTTTTTTCAGAAAAACGTCAATAACTCGGAAATGCCATATCGAAATTAAAAACCAAAAAAATGTTTAAGTTATAAAATACTATCCAAATTATAAAATGAAAAAATATACAGGGTGTTCCATTTAAAAAAATGTTTGCTTTTGTTATAACGCAAAATTGGGACACCCTGTATATTTGAAAATAATTTTACGGCATAGAGATTTTTAATTCAATAAATTTTTATATGAAACATTTTTTTCTATCTCTTACGAGAAAGGCGCTAGGAAAGCTTGACGCACTGTTGCAGGACCCTGTATATAGAAAAAAATGGTGATGTGGCCATCATAGTACTTTCCCTACATTTTTCTCGAAAACTATGAGGTTTACGCAAAAAGGCTATTCTTAATAATTTGTTCAGTTTTGAATTCTTTACAATTATCTGCAATACAAGTTTCATGTAACTCTAATAGTTTATTAGCAATTGACTAAAAATGTCAACATTTTCAATTTTGTTTTTCTCGAAAGTTAAGAATTTTATGAAAAAATGTTTTAATAAAAGACTTTTATTTTCTCATTCTCTCTAACTATTGTTTGATAAGTTTTGTAATATTTTTCATGTTTAGAAAAATATCGACAAAAAACCTCATTTTCATGCATTTTCAGGCACAATACTATTCAAATTGTGATGTTGCCATCATAGTACTTTCCATATATTTTTCTCGAAAACTATGAGGTCTACGCAAAAATGTTATTCTTAATAATATATGCACTCTTGAACTATCTATAATTATTTGTTATATAAATTTTATGTAACTCCAATAGTTTATTAGCAATTGGCAAAAAATGTCAAAATTTTCAATTTTTATTTTTTTTCTCGAAAGTTAAAAATTTTATGAAAAATATGTTTAAATAAAACTTGTTTATCTCTTCATTCCCTTTAACTTTTGTTTAAAAAGTTTTGTAATATTTTTTATATTATCAAAAATATCGCAAAAAAACCAAAAACGGCCTGAAGTAAACACCCATTTCCGGTTTATGAATGTTTACCAAAAGCTTTTCAGTTCCAGTTTTTAACGATGAAACCTTAAGTTTAAAGTTTCATCTCAATCGTATGGTTCGTTTTTGAGATACAGCGCCCACAGACATTTTCTCGCACGAAAAAAATGGTGATGTGGCCATCATAGTACTTTCCCTATATTTTACTCGAAAACTATGCGGTTTATGCAAAAAGGTTATTCTTAATAATTTATTCAATTTTGAATTCTCTACAATTATTTGTTATATAACTTTCATGTTGCTTCAATCGTTTATTAGCAATTGGCAAAAAATGTCAAAAATTTCAATTTTTATTTTTTTTCTCGAAAGTTAAGAATTTTATGAAAAATATATTTTAACAAAATTTGTTCAGTTTCTCATTCTCTTTAACTTTTGTTTGAAACGTTTTGTAATATTTTTCATATTTAAAAACATATCGGAAAAAAACAAAAAACGCTTCGAGTAAACACCCACTTCCGGTTTATGAATGTTTACCAAAAGCTTTTCAGTTCCAGTTTTTAACGATAAAACCTTACGTTTAAAGTTTCATCACAATCGGATCAGTCGTTTTTGAGATACAGCACCCACGGACAGACAGACAGACAGACAGACAGACAGACAGACAGACAGACAGACAGACAGACAGACACACACACAGACACAATTTTTTTTTTTCCAGAAATTAGTTTAATGGACTCAGGGGACCTCAAAACGGATATTTCCGCAAAAAAAAATTTTCAAAAAAAAATCACGATCACAATACTTCCCCTATATACTTCGTATATAGGGAAAGTAAAAAAATGGTGATGTGGCCATCATAGTACTTTCCCTATATTTTACTCGAAAACTATGCGGTTTATGCAAAAAGGTTATTCTTAATAATTTATTCAATTTTGAATTCTCTACAATTATTTGTTATATAACTTTCATGTTGCTTCAATATTTTATTAGCAATTGGCAAAAAATATTAAAAAAAAATTTTTTTATTTTTTTTTCTCGAAAGTTAAGAATTTTATAAAAAAAATATTTTAACAAAATTTATTCAGTTTCTTATTCTCTTTAACTTTTGTTTGAAAAGTTTTGTAATATTTTTCATATTAAAAAAAATATCGGAAAAAAACAAAAAACGCCTCGAGTAAACACCCACTTCCGGTTTATGAATGTTTACCAAAAGCTTTTCAGTTCCAGTTTTTAACGATAAAACCTTACGTTTAAAGTTTCATCTCAATCGGATCAGTCGTTTTTGAGATACAGCACCCACGGACAGACAGACAGACAGACAGACAGACAGACAGACAGACAGACAGACACACACACAGACACAAAAATTTTTTTTCCAGAAATTAGTTTAATGGACTCAGGGGACCTCAAAACGGATATTTCCGCAAAAAAAAATTTTCAAAAAAAAATCACGATCACAATACTTCCCCTATATACTTCGTATATAGGGAAAGTAACAATACTTCCCCTATATATACTATATAGGGAAAGTAAAAATGGCTTATATACATAAATTATAAATATTCTTAAAGAATAACAGATTTGTACAAAGATTTAAATTACATGTCACTGAAATCATTTACAAAGTATTTTTAACATTTTTTGGCAAACTAGTCTCTACTCGCGATTTTTCAAGTCGAATTTAAACAAATAAGTCGTTTATTTCTTGTCTGGTAATAATGAATATCATTGCGCGTTAAATAGTTGTCTTTATGCTTTTTAATATAGAGTAAACAGTCTAATATATACATGCAGGGAAGAGTTAATATTTTAAGTTGGACGAAAAAAGGCTTACACTCTGTTTGATAGCCTATGTGAGCCAGTATCCGAATATCTCTTCTTTGCAGTGCAAAAATATCATGTACAACACTTGATTTACTGAGTCTAATTTTCTAACGCATTTTTATCTTATACCAACTTTCTAATTACTAGGAATGGCTTTTATTCACTAACAGTAAGCAAGTGCAGACATCGAAAAGAAATACAGTTTAATCGTCGGTTTCATTTGAATACGTCTCGTGATTGATCATTTAGCACCTGTTGAATTTGTTGAGACTACGTTGACGCATATTTTATTCTTTATCACGAATTGCTATACGAACACCGATGTAACTGATATGCATTTCATTTATGGACTTGCTGATGGCAAATCATTAGAAGCTAGGCTTCCTAAAAGAAAAATCTTTCAAAGTATCATCAACGTCTTCAAGAAACAAGCACATTGAAACAAAGTGAAGGACCAAGAAGGCCAATGATACACAATTAGGCACTTCTTTTTGCTAATTTTTCTCTACGTATTGCATTTTGTCAATGACTATTACTCACATTGGTTCAAAATACTCATCTACTGACACTGATTCTTTTTACCCATGGAGAGAATTTTTCAAGAAATGCAATCTGCAATTTTCATAATAACCGTGTCTGGACTAAAAAACTACATTAGATAATAGAGGATCATTTTCAAAGTGAGTTCTCGCTAAACTTTTTGATTGGAATGGTGTGAACTGGCTAATTGGAGCGATGTTTCTATCAAGAAGACTTATTTGTGAGGAGTAACTTTTGAGCTTTTAACAGTAACTACGGAGATCACTGGATTGGTCGAGGTGGATCTCATTCATGGCCAGCTCGATCCCCAGTCTTAAATCTCTGGATTACTTTCTATGGGGCTATCTAAAGTCATTGGTGCAGAAGATTTGCAAAATTGGATAACTGATAGGTGTAACATAATAAGAAACAACCGTTTCCACTTTTAAAAATATGAAAGTGTTCGGTACTCAATAAGGAGAGGATTGGATTATTTCATCCTACCTGGAGGTAGTCATTTTCCACAGTTCTTATAGATTAAGAAAGTTTATATGTAATGTTTGGTAATAAAATATTTTTATTGTAAAAAAATTTGTTTGGCCTATATTTTCTTTAATTATTTCAATTTTTGTTGTATGTGTAATAAATACTCTGTATATATGTTCTAGATATAGTATGTAAAATAAATCAACTTTACTAATTGATTATTCGAACAAAATATATTTCATGGTTTCTTAATTTTTTTTACACTTTTGATTATTGAATTATTATCCATTATATAAACATGCGTTTACTAAATTGAAACCTTAAGCTTATATACACGTGAATATTAATGTTATATTTTACATTTATAAAATTATTTAAAGGTGAAGGAAATAAACTTATTATTTTAAACATTTTCACGTTTTAACAACGATTTAAAATACACAAACATTAAACTTCTATACATAAACCTCTTTAGAGGGCGGAGCTACGTGCATTCTATCACTTATTTAGAATGCATAGGGGGGCGGTGGTGCATGTACAATAATTTACTACCATTTCAAAATATACAGCTTATAAATTTTCTCTGATATTTATAGCTATATGAGACGAAATAGACAAACACATTTTCTACATTCGTGAATAATTTGCATCTTTGTCATTTTATATATAAATTCCGAATATGAAGTTATACTAGATCTAAGTTAAATTATCCTTTGACATAATTAAAATAAATTAAACTTAACAAATAAAGAACTAAACGTATTTCCTCGCACTTTTAATGCTATACCTTTAAAAGACATGTACAAAATGTAGTATATCATTACCAAAACAAATAGTAGACACGATTACTTTAATTTTTTTTAAATTATTTGCTCACTTAACCTGTGGTGAAACATTTTTGATCTATTTTGATTACTCCTTGATAATGACATATATGTATATATGAAATAATAAAATTTTTGTGAAACATACCAAGTGTATTTTGGTTGATTGAGTTACTTGAAGTTAATAATAACTTTGATTAAAACACTTAGAACCTTTCTTCAATATTTTATTTTTATCCAGATGCACATTTCGGACACAAAGTGTCCATTATCAATGGTTTGATACAAAAAATTTGTATAATGGACACTTTGTGCCCGAACTGGATAAAAATAAAATATTGAAGAAAGGTTCTAAGTGTTTTAATCAAACCAAGTGTGTTTAGTTCTAATCAAAATAATTGCTATGTGTTTTTCTAGATACTGCATAAATTTTACACATCAAAAATAACTTTTCTCCCTATTACGAAATACGGCTTTTAAAAGTTCCCCTTTGCTTTTCTTTTGTGTGAATCTTACATGAGTGGCTTTGGAAAAGACGGAAACTATTTGATTATGATATAACAAGGTTTAGCGAAAACACTATGAATTGCAGAAATCTTGTATTTAGAGCATTAAAGATGGTTGGAGCCTAATAAATTAATGCTGATTTATCTATAATAATTGCTAACGTTAATCTTGTTTAAATTTAGTTGTAGATTTAGGAAATGTTTTCCTACTTTTAAATTATTTATTTAATTTGTCTTATTTATTTTCCGTTCATGCATATTTAACAATTTTCATCTAGGGTATCCAGTCAAAAGTAGGATCTCTATAAATTTATATATACTCAATTGAAAACGATTCGAAAATCTCTCTGTCGTGGACGATGGAAATTTCTGGATTAAGTTTTGCTGAATAGATAAGATTTTAGAAGGTTCAAATAATTTCATTTGTCCACCTTTCTTGCTAAGCAAAATTGCCGAAAATACGTTGAAGCCAAAATCATGATTAAACAAATGTTTAGCAGATGATTTGTTAAGTTTTTAATTTAATGCTCTTTAGTGCTATTTAAATCAACCTCAATCTATAATTTTGGCAAGAATGTACTTACTAAAGTGAATTTATTAGAAGCTCTTAAATTCTATAAAGTAATAATTAATCTGGGAAAGTATATTCTCTGCGACCTGTGCTGATCTGGTATTCACTTATTATTTTCGATTTGTCGATATTAAAGATTTAGTAAGCAGAACGTTGTAAAAAATATTATTTACTTTACTAGGTACTTAGTTTGGTGATTATTATGATGTAATTGAAACTAACCACATAAACACAATATAATAAAAAAGATGTAAAATTATGTCCTCGTATTTTTTTAAAATTGAAATTGAAAATATAATAAAATGTGAATGGCTCCAAAATTCAAAAATTAAATATTTATTTTATTAATATCTTTGCACATTATCTAACAAAATAACAACAGTTATATTATGAAGTATGAAAATATACTTAAAAATGATTTCTATTGTAATTAAAACAATATACTAAACCGATATGCAAAGAATGATCTACTCGTCACAAATTATTAGGCTGAGAAAATATAACAAAATTCAACCATATCAACAGCATAATACAAAACACTTCAATAAACGCTACAATTATGAAAGATGTGCTAATTTCAAAAACTTGTCCATAATAAATAACAAGATACTTCACCACATTTCCCATGCAATTCCTCCTTACCAGTTCGGTTTCCTGCAACGTGAGTGGATCTATGTTCCTTCCCCTAGCAATAATCAACTCCAACAGTCAAACAGCAAACCTCGAAGGCCACGAAACTGCAATAGCTTTCCTAGACATTCAGAAAGTTTTCGACTTTGTGTGACATAGAGGTTTGCCATTTAAATGCAACTCCTTGTCCATCCCACTACATATTCTACTTCTAATCGGCAATTTCCTTAACATCAGATCCCTCAATGTTAAAATAGGTAGTTTCCTCTCCCGTCCATTCATACCACAACAATGCGTTCCACAAGGGTCCCCCTATCCCCACTCCTCTATAACAACTTTGTGAATGACATATACAACCCTAATCCCAATTACTTTAATCCCTCCGATTATTGCCTTCTATTTGCTGATGATACAGCACTTATTGCACATAGCAATCCCTAAAACCCTCAACACACTGCAAGGGCTGATCGATCCCAATAACTCTCTACATAATCCTTCCAATATATTGCTATACCAAAAAACCCAAGTAAACCCCATTGAAAACCGCATTGAACATCTTGCTAAAAAATTGCCAATAACCCTGATATCGAAGACATCCTCAAGCACCTATGTTTACCTCGCAATCCTTCGCACCCCCCTAAAATCAAATAAACTTCCACAACAATTTTTGAAAACATCTGTTCATGATTAATCTACATCTTCATCAACATAATCATCAACGGGCAACGAACACTAACAACTAATAAAGACTGCCAGAAAGATAGCCGTAAAGGAACTTCCATTTATTTTTACCAACGATTAAAGATATTATAAGAAAAAATAATATCGAGTGTTGCATTATTTTTAATTATTGGCATTACAGCTCATATAATATATGGGTACATTCCGTAAGATATTATTTCTTGGTGAAGGAGTACCAAACGTATTACGATCATGGGAAGTAGAATAACATTACTTAAAAAATTAGGGAGAATTAGTTATATTTTTAATTAGCTTAAATAGAAAACTCGCACTGCAGATATCACGTCGATCTGACAGTGCTGAAAATAAGTGTTTTTCTAAAAGAAAACTACACTGCTAAAAGTGAGATGACACTCAGAAATAACCCCAAGATCCTTGATTTCACATTTTCTTATAATAGAGGTGCAATTAATATCATATTTATAAGGGGAAGCCTCTCACAATTATAACTTACAACAACGCACTTTTAAACACTACATAAAATTTGAAAATCAGACATTGTCGTTATCTTTTTAATTTTAATATACCCTTAAGAATATTGATTCTACAACCAATGAAAGAAAACTATAATAGACAGGCAACAAAACCATTTAAAAATCAATTAGAGATACTAAAAAAAAATTTAACTGCTTGACCACAAGCTTTATAACTTTAAAATCACCATCATAATATATAGATAAAACAAAGTAAAAAGTGTGTTTAATTTGTGATTAAGTATGTATAACGAAGTAGAATCCCCAATCGTCAACGAGTTATATGTAATCAATTCTTTACCTTTATTATAAATTACAATTATTAGAAAAAATGTTTTAGAATAACCAAAATTTGTAGATACCCAAATGTATTAATTTAAAAATAATTAAAATAAAAAAATATGGGACACACAATAATAATATAATAATATATTAAATCAATTAGAGCCAAAAGAAAAATCATAAACTATTTGATGACAAACATTAACAACTTTAAAAATAATTTTGTTAGATGTCAAAAACTATAGAAGTTGCAATATTAACAGATGATGGCACAATTATAACCTTTTGATATCTTCCAAATCTGTAATGTTTTAACAAGGGTAAATTATAAAGCTGGATCACAATTTTCATCTACTTGATGGAAGCACTGTGTGGTGTTAAGGAACATTGTTGTAGAGTAATCAAAACAAATGAAAAACTCGTATTGTTAAATGTAAATGAAAATCTGTTTTAACCATTTGAATTATTTTAAACGTTACAGTTTTAATAATAAAAATTATTAAAAAGAGGTGATGAAAATTTTTGATTGTAAAAAAATTAAATTACTTAAAGTGATACAAATTATATCGAGGATAAAATGGCAGATGGGTTGCCTCAATTCCACCCTTTGACATTAAACATGTTTTAGATTAACATAGAATGTATTTTTAGTTAAAAAAAATACTTCATTTATAAAATAATTATTATGTTTTTTCATATAAATTGAATCATTCGCCCTTGTTTATGTTATGATAATTGGAGGATGGGATAGTGGCCACCCACCCACCCTACATCTATAATAAAACTTAAGTTAAAATACTGCTTAGAAAATTCTTAAATACATCAACAATAATACAGCTTTAGTTTTAAGAAAATTAAACAACTCTGTGTGACTAAGGATAAAATGTATAGGGTGGGTGGGTGCCCTTTATCCCACCATCTAACCTCAGAACATATTTTAGTGTACTACAAAATGAATAATATAGTTAAAAACATACTTTATTTATAAACTAACTGTTTATTTTCCTAACATAAATTTTATCAGAAACCCTTGCTTGTGTTATAGTTATTGGAGAGTGAAATAGTGGCCACCCACCTACCCTACATATGTAATAAAACATAAGCTGAAATACTGCTTATAAATTGCTTAACCTTATTGATAATAATACTGCTTTAGTTTTAAGAAATTTAAACAATTTATTGTGACTGAGGGTGACAGAAAATTAAACCTGAAAGTGACTGAAGATAAAATGTATATGGAGGGTGGGTGGGTGACCTCTCTCCCACTTTCCAACCACAGAACATATTTTAGTGTACTACAAAATGAATAATATAGTTAAAAACATACTTTACTTATAAAATAATTGTTTATTTTTTTTACAAAAGGTTTATCGGAAACCCTTGCTTGTGTTATAGTTATTGGAGGGTGGACCAGTGGCCACCCACCCACCCTACATATGTAATAAAACATAAGCTGAAATATTGCTTATAAATTGCTTAACCACATCGACAATAATACTGCTTTAGTTTTAAGAAAATTAAACAAATTAATTTGACTGAGGGTGGAAGACAATAGAAACCTGAAAGTGACTATAAATAAAATGTATATGTAGGGTGGGTGGGTGGCCTCTATCCCACCCTCCAACCTCAGAACACATTTCAGGATACTACAAAATGAATATTATTTTAAAAACATACTTCCTTTATAAAATAATTGTTTATTTTTCTTACATAAATTTTACCAGAAACCCTTGCTTATGTTATGGTAATTAGAGGGTGGGATAGTGGCCACCCACCCACCCTATATATATAATAAAACTAAAACTATTTATAAACATTTAAAAACATACCTTACTTATAAAATAATTTTTCTTACATAAATTTTATCATAAACCCTTTCTTGTGTTATAATTATTAAAGGGTGAGATAGTGGACACCCTACATATACAATAAAACTTAAACTACAATACAGCTTATAAATTGCTTAAACACATCAACAATAATCCTGTTTCGTTTTAAGAAAACTAAACAACTCAGGGTTTCTGAGGATAAAATGTATATGTAGGGTGGGTGGGTGGCCTCTATCCCACCCTACAACCTCAGAATATATATCAGGGTACTACAAAATGAATATTAAGTTAAAAACATATTTTCTTTATAAAATAATTGTTTATTTTTCTTACTTAAGTTTTATCAGAAACCCTTGCTTGTGTTATAGTTATTGGAGGGTGGGATAGTGGCCACCCACCCACCCTACATATCTAATGAAATTTAAAGCTAAAATACTGCTTCGAAATTTCTTAAATACATCAACAATAATATTTTTTTAGTTTTCAGAAAATTAAACAAATTAGTTTTATTGAGGATGGAAGACAATAAAAATCTGAAATATTTCAGGGTCCTACAAAATGAATATTAAGTTAAAAGCAAACTTTCTTTATAAAATAATTGTTTATTTTTCTTACATAAGTTTTATCAGAAACCCTTGCTTGTGTTGTAGTTATTGGAGGGTGGGATAGTGGCCACCCACCCACTGTACATATGTAATGAAATTTAAAGCTAGAACCCTGCTTATAAATTCCTTAAATACATAAACAATTGTGCTGTTTTAGTTTTGAAAAAATTAAAGAAATCAGTGTGACTAAGGGTGAAAGTAAATTAAAACCCGAAATAAACTGAAGATAAAATGTATATGTAGGGAGGGTGGGTGGCCTCTATCCCACCCTATAACATCAGAACGTATGTCAGGGTACTACAAAATGAATATTAAGTTGAAAACATACAGTCTTTACAAAATAATTGTTTACTTTTCTTACATAAATTTTAATAGAAGCCCTTGTTTATGTTGTAGTAATTGGAGGGTGGGAGTGTGGACACCCACCCACCCTTCATAAAAAATTAAACTTAATCTACAATACTGTTTAGAATTTGCTTAAATTCATCAACAATAATACTGCTTTAGTTTTAAGAAAATTACACAAATCGAGATAATTAAAGGTAAAAACTATTTGCAGGGTGGGTGGGTTATCTATATCCCACGATCCAACCACACTAAATACATTAGATTGCTACAATATGTGTAGTTACTTATAAAATATAATAATTTATAAATTATACATTTAAATTTTATCAGAAAGCCTTGCTTATGTTATAGTTATTGCAGGGTGGAATAGTGGCCACCAACCCACCCTACATATATAATGAAACTTAAAGGTAAAATACTGCTTAGAAATGTCTTAAATACATCAACTATAATACTGTTTTAGTTTTAAAGAAATTAAACAACTCAGAGTGACTAAAAATAAAATGTGTATGTAATGTGGGTGGGTGGCCTCTATCTCAACCTCGAATCTCAGAACATATTTTAGTATACTACAGGATGAATATATAATTAAGACATATTTTATTTATAAAATAATTGTTTGTTTTTTCTTACGAAAATTCTATCAGAAACCCTTGCTTGTGTTATAGTATTTGAAGGGTGAGATAGTGGCCACCAAATCACCCTACATATGTAATGAAATTTTAAGATAGAACACTGCTTAGAAATTTCTTAAATACATCAACAATCATACTTTTTTAGTTTTAAGAAAAATAACCAAATCAGTGTGATTGAGGGTGGCAGAAAATTAAAACCTGAAAGTGACTGACGGTAAAATGTATATGTAGGGTGGGTGGCCTCTATCGCACCCTCCAACCTCAGAACATATTTTAGTGTACTACAAAATGAATATATAGTTAAAAACGTGCTTTATTTATAAAATAATTTTATATTTTTCTTGCATAAATTTTATCAGAAACCCTTGCTTATGTTATAGTAATTGGAGGGTGGAATAGTGGCCACTTACCCACCCTACATATATTACAAAACTTAAACTACAAAACTGCTTAAGAATTGCTTGAATACATCAACAATTACTCTGATTTATTTAAATAAAAATAAGAATTACAAAATGAAAAAAAAAATAAATTTTAAGAGAGTGAAGGGGGGGGGGGGAAAGAGAGAAAGGGGAGACGATATACATTTATTGAGACAAAACAGGCAACTAACTACTGATCTTACAACCTTGTCGAAATTACACGAAATTTTAATTTAAATTTATTTTAATTTAACATTCAGACACTTATTTACATCACACCAATGTGAAAGTAAATTCAAATTGTTTTGAGTACGAATAACGTCATTATAACGTTAAATGAATTTGTATATTTTGACATCATTTGCATAAGCTAATACTGGACAGGAAATTATCATCAGTCTGGTCACGTCCATCAAGGCACTCTTTTAGCTCTTATATAAGTACAGCTAAATTAATTACTGTAGGGCGACCCGACAGAAAACCATAGTGACTAGTGTGTATCGATTTATGACTGTGATTGTACATAATATAAAAGACCTGAACACTTTAGCGGAATTGCACAAGATTGTCATGGGATGATAATTGGTGATAATCGGTCGTCCTGTTTAAAAATAGGACATAACAAACGAATTGATAAATTAAATATGATAGTTAATGGCAGAGCCCACACAAATTTACAGTTCTTAAGCATAAATATTTGGAAAGGCGACTGAAAAACACTATGACGCGGGTAATGACCCAGTCATAGTGTTTTTCAGCCGAATAATACTAGCAATAACATCTGATTTAGTGATAGTAGGTATAATTAGTTTTGCGATTTGAACAAGATTTATTGAGAGGGGCTGCGCTTTTTAGTAAAAAAAAATGTAAAAAGTATCAGCAGTAAGAATTTCATTAGGCACGAAATATTAGCTATTGTCACTTTGAATTCCACCAGGAATTTGGGTGGTACCATTCTTTAAATCAATATACTTCCAGAGGTCCTTCGGATTGTTCTTGAGGCCAGGCTCAATATTTCCTATATATGCGGTGTAAGCTTTAGGAATTTGGGTTTTCGTTAATGCGCGAAATCTTTCAAATTCTGTGCAATAGTACTGAGATCAAGTGGATTTCTATTTATGGTGATAATACAACTTGAATTTAATATAGGTGCAGTAAAAAGAAATACACTATGTTTCCAATAGATGGCTTTAGTATCTGTATCTCGAGTTGTATAAGTCCGATTAGGTTTCACTAGATGGCATTAGAAAGATGAGATTTCGTACTAAAAAACATTTCTGGCAGTTTTGTGATTAGTTGACTCAGTTTTGTTTGAGGGCGCGTTAAAGATGGATACTATCAAAGAGAAGATACGCTATATTTTACAATTTTGTTTCAATAAAGGCGAAACCGGAAGTCTAGCGGCCGAAAATGTGGATAATGTTTATGGTCCTGATACTGTAACAGCCAATTACGCGTAATTTTGGTTTCGTCGATTGTCTTCCACTAATTTTAATGTCAGAAAGGCACCACGCACTCGAAGGCCTATTGTCGAAAATATCGATAAAATCTTAAACATTGTCGAGTCCCACTGTCATGTAAGCACTGTTTCGATTTACCAAGAGCTAAACATTGCACAAAAAACCGTTTGGAATCATTTGGTTAAGACGGATACAAAAACAAGCTCGATTTATGGGTAACACACGAGGTAATTCAAAAAAACATCATGGACCTAAGTCAATCCATTGTTGACTGGTGATGAAAAATGTATTAGTTACGATAACCTCAAGCAAAAATGGCAGTAGTCAATTCGCAAGCCAGACAAGCCAGGATTAATGGCTAGGAATGTTTTGCTGTGTGTTTGGTAGAATTGCCAGGAATTATCTACTAGGAGCTGCTCATACAAGAGGAATTGTGTTCTATCAGAACATCGCCAGGCCACACATATTGAGAGTGAATCACCACAAGCTCCGGAAGCTTAGAAGCCTTAGAGTCCGAACCTTGCGCCAAGTTATTACCTTCTGTCTCTCTATACCCTGAACAATTTTGCTGGCGAAAAATTCGCTATAAGGGAAGCTTGTATAAATCGTCTTAATTTTTTCGCAAATAAGGACGAGGGCTTCTATGAGAGAGTCATATAATGAAATGGCAACAAGTTATCCAACCAAAACAGCGCAAATTTAACCTAAATCGAATCATTCTAACTATGGTAATTAAAGTTTACAATTCCTAACAAAAATAATGGATTTCTCTTTATTACACCTGATATTTCTTTTAAACTTATTGTCAAATCATAGAGAAAATGGATTTGCCTTTTGGCAGATGAATTTAGAATTTATGTGGACAATTATAAATACCAATATAAAATTTATCGACTGCTTTGTTAGAATCGAGACTTGATTCGAAGAATAACCAATCAGTATGAAATAATTATTGTATGAGTTGAGATAGTCGATATTCCGAAAATCATATCTTTTGCTACACCAATTTATAGGAAAGTTAGACGCTTAAATGAGAATATCAAAATAAGTTTAATTATATTTACACATTATTATAACAGTAAGTTCTACTACATTTTTTAAATGAGTAAAGTCGATACGTTCAAATTTAATATTGTTGGAAAATGCCATAAGAACTCCACCTCCAGTCATTCTGTCGATAGCTTAAAAGTCACGATCATATTGCACCACATTATATTCAGAGTCAAATAGTTTGCTTTTAAAAGTAGAATTACTCTTATGAAAAATCAAATAAAGAATCAGAAGTTTTTATAAACGACCACGAGCTTTTTTGATAGTAGAAGTAGCAGTTATTAGAGATATTTCTAACAATGGTTTGAACACCTCTTGTTTAAGCGCCGCTTACCTGCTTTTGAACCCCCGCATTTTAGAATAATAAGAAGGGGATCTGCATGGGAGTCTAACTATAGTAATAACAGAGAATACATGTATAAATAAGTTTTAACTGTTCATTCAGTAAAAATTAATAGTGTTGAAACGACAAGAGTTTTTTAATACGTAAGCAAAACTTGGTTAGCAGTTATTTGAATTCGAACGTCGCAGAATAATCCAGTTATTGATGAACAGCGATAAACGCACTATCAAGCACAATTAATATAAGCCGGAGCTTAAAATAGAATTAATAGATTCAATTCGCTTTATCTCCTCAGGCTTCAGTATGAAATAATAGATCGTAAATAACTGCTTCCCATTCCAGAACTCTCACTCTGCTCAGTACCAAGTGATTGTTAATTTTTCCATTGATTATCATTTGATTGGAATGAGTTATCGGGACGAATTGTAATTAAAACCGGGAGCGGGATCGTAGCAAAGTTTCGTGATTGAATTTACTCATTCGTTGAAACAGGAAATCGAATCGCGGATTTAATCGGTTAATGCTTTTAATGCAGAACATCAATTAAACTTGAATCGGTACAACGGGGAAAATTAGCGTCGGGGAATCGCGCAAGGTAAACATAAAATCTCCGTATCAATTGTGCCCATCAAGTTGTTTATAGAGTTGTTGTAATCCTATTTTAAGATCATTTATTTATGAGTCGTTTAAATACTAAAATTACCCGCTGCGCTATCTAAGTACTTCATTAACGAGCGAGGGTGGTGTTGAGGGTGTTGAGGGTGGCGAAGAGGGTTTTAAGTTATGGGCGCCGAGATTATCGAGAATCTTAATGAATGCGCCGAACAATGGCACGTCCGAGGAGCGGAATACTCATATTGTAACCGCAAGAACTTAATGGGGCTTAAGAGGCGAGGTGCGAAACGTACGGGGCGGTTAACTTGCCTCCGGAACGGACGCTCACTAAATCATTCCCTTGAAGTTGCCCCCCACGTTTATATTTATATCTGTATTGCAGGCACGGAAACAAATCAGAACCACCTCCAAACGCGTATTTATAATTCCTGCATGCACGCTAATTCCGCCCACCGCGTCGATTTTTTCCCCTTCAGCGAGTACCCTTTGATCTCCTGCGCGCTCGTTTTTCTGCTGTAATTTTCGTCCGAAGTGTGCATTATCGGAATGGCCCGCGTCATCATCGTTACAATGTTCTCTGCAGATGATAACACGGTTCGAATCGATATTGTCGATTTTTAGGGCCGACCTACATACACGAAATTGCTGCATGCATTAACAACAAATACATCAACGGTTTTATTTCTGCACAATTTACTGCTACAGATGATAACCGTATTACTGATACAGCATACTTCAGTTGGAGATAAGTGGTGAATATAATTGTTTAAATTGTCCGAAAATACACATAAACATGGCCATCCAATAATGAAAATTGGTTTTGTCTTTTTCATGAGTAAGCGCGTACTGTATTCAGATGTGTTAATTTTAAAATGTAGCTTTTGGAAATGTCTGTATTTTATACTAGATACATACTATTACATTAGTCGATGAGCATTATATATTATTTAATATTCTATTAGTACACATATTTTACCCTGCATATAACTAATAAATAGGTTGAATTAATTATTTGTAAATACAAAATATACACTAACAAAAGCCCATTAAAGGATTAATAACAGCTTTTATATGCTTTATTTTAATATACCCTATTATATGTGGATTGTAGTCTTAATAACATAATATAACAATTTCGTACAGTTATAATCTTGTGGTTAAACTGCTTATTACAATTAAAATCAAGTTTATATAAAATATAAAAGCATTTAACGTTTAAACCATAATAAATAGAGTTGTATTTCATAAAATACAAGTAAGTGTGTATATTAAATTGGTTGATTAATCGTTGATTAATCGATTTTCTGAATTCCGGTTATGTTTTTATATTTCTAAAGATTCAAGTAGGTTAATTTTCGGGTCTTTTGTGGCCAAATGTAAAATTTGAAGTGGTATATTTTTATTTCCAATAAAATGACTTGCAAAAGTGAAATTTATGTGTTCATGTGTTCCTTTTGTCGAATTTTAAAATTTCGACCAGATTGAGTCATATAAACACCTTTACAATACATACATTTTAGTACAAGATTGTTTAATTTTTTGTGGATTTCTATTTGACGATTTTTACATGTTTTAAAGGAAAAGCGTATGTCAGGGTTTTCTAAAACTTTTTACCGGATATCTCATTCTTGTTGGGTGATTATTATTCATTGCTAAAAGAGTCATCGAGTTGAATGATAATGTTGTATTTTATTTGAGTTGGTGCAGAGAATTTGATGAGATGAGTAAGTCTATGGAAAAACATTTTCTACATAAATATGGAATTCTAGTTTACTATTCTGGAAATTAATAGTATTATCGGTTTCGCTTTTTACTGTAAATTTATTAGATAGGTAGATAGATAGATATTTTATTGGTGCTAATAAAAGGAAATCACTTATAACGAATAAATTAATATAGTATAAATGTAAATTAAAATTTGAGGTATCTTAAAATTCGAGTGGAAGATCATTCGTAAAAGTGAACTCCGCTCTTGTACATGCAGTCAAAATTATTTGTATATATTTTTTTATTACAGTTTGTGTACAATTATATATTTATTTATGTAATGCATGCTAGATAAAGGTTAAATGAAATACAATACAATACAAAATAAAAATATATGTATGTATATCCACAGATATTAAAGTTAAACTATGCCACATTATATGAGGTTTGAGGAGTGCAGTTATTAAGACCATAAATTAATAAATAAATAAATGATCTAAAAATACTACTATAGCTTGTCAAAATTAAAAGCTAGAAATCATATGGCTAAAAATAGAAGAATAAAAAAGAAATAAAAACACACAGATGAAAAGTCCATAGAATGATTACAAGCAATTACTTAAATAGATAAAATAAAATAAATAATCTATAAATAAATGAATAAATAAATGTATAAACAGATAAAATTAAATCAGAACTAATAAAATTATAAAATTAAAATATATAATGAGGTCAACATATAAAAATATCAAACTTGTTCACAATTAAAATCAATTCCAGATATTCCTCAAAAGAGTAGAATACCTACTTTATCAAGATATCCTTTAAGAGCTTTTTCGAAGAGTTGAATTTGAGATTTAGGGTTTTTGCGGCAAAGAATTAAAGAACTTAATTGAGAACTATCTGGAACCTGTCTTTGATTTTACTAGCCTGGTTTTAGTTGGATAGACATCTACCATGTTTCTTTTAAGTGTTATGTGTATGTATATTTCCGTGGTTAACATCTTCTTTAATATGTAAATGTATAACGCTGGCAGTTAATAATCTTTGTTGCTTAAAGGCTGGAGCAGAGTTGTCCCTTTAATTGTAGTGTGCTAAAATACCAATAGCTAGAAATGAACACACTTATAACTTTGTATAACACGTAATTTATTTTTGTGACCATAAACAAAAATTGCCCGCACTCGAAAAATCTGGAATATTAAAATTAACTTATCCTGAGTGCAAATAAGTGTACATGGGTCAAACTGGTCGAAAATTCAATACGAGGCTAAAAGAACACCTACGATCTTTCCGACTTATGCAAGAAGATTAATCGATTTTCTTCTGTAAGAAAAACAATCTTTTGGCGAAGATGAAGTCTTAGTATACACATTAAGCAGAAAGGCTCCAAGATCTTTGGAATCCCTGGACATCCAGAAGATAACGACCAGCTCGATTTTATACACACACCCATTTTTAATGCGCTCATGTAATTATCACAACTATTTATACCTGTAAAATTGGGGTTTTAAATTACTTCCTGCCTGAAAAAGGTATAGGCAGTTACCCATTAAGTCACAAAAATAAATTACGTGTTATACAAACAAGGTTATAGGTGTTTCATTTCTATTCCATATGTATAGCGAAATAGAAGCCTTCAACATCAACAATACTTATAGCTAGCTTTTGAAGTCCAAAAATGTGATGAAGTATCGCCGAGTGTCCCTAAATTGTAAGACCATAGGTTAGGTGGGACTGTATGAAATATAAATATACATCTCCTAACATGTCGATCGATCTTTGCTAATGCATTACCATTGAAACTCCAAGTTATCTGCCCATCCAAGTGAAGTCCTAGAAACTGTAACTCTTGTCTATCTTGTTGAGTATTTTTAGATAATATCGACGTTAGAAGTTACGCTTCTGTGCCTGTCATGTATACTGGTAAATCGTTGATGAAAAAAACCAGCGGAAAAATAGATAAAAACAGGAAAAACTACACCAAAAACAACAACAACAGAAAGACAAATTAAGGTAATGAAACTACAACATACAACGTACAAACAATTAAACAAAATAATAATGAAACTAAAAGATAACAAAGCACTAGGTTTTGACAAAATAATAAACCTCATCATAAAACAAAACAAAAATACACTAATACTAATCCTTATAAAAATAATAAAGATAAATAAAAAATTCCATCATCATACCAATACATAAAAAGAAGATAAAATAAACCCAGAAAACTACAGACCCTTAACACTGCTGTCGACACTAAATAATATCCTCAAAAAAGTAATACAAATAGAAATGAGTCCACCTATTAAAAAACAAAATTATATATAAAAAAACAATATGCCATTCAACAAAACTCAGGAACAATATCAGCAAAAAATGACCTCATACGCTACATAAAAACAGAGCTAGATGAAAAAAAATAGTAACAGCATTATACATAGACATGAAGAAGAAATTCGACACCATCTCAAAACCAAAACTACTGGAAATACTGAAGGCAATAGGAATCAGAGGTAAAGAGCAAAACCTAATAAAAACATACCTAACAAACAGAACACAAACAACGAAGGTAAACGGTGCAGAAAGTCAACCAGAAGAAGCAGAATATGGAATACCCCAAGGAGGAAACCTATACTATATCTCATATATACGAATGATATAATGGAACTAAAACTCAAATGAAAACGTTACATATACGTGGATGACACCTGCATAGTATACACAGGAAATACAAATAAAGATGAAAAGAAAAATATTAATACAGACATAAAAAAATTAGAAATCTGGTATTCTAATAACCTACTGAAAATAAAACAGATTTCATAATTTTTAACGACAAAAAGGAAGCAACCAAACTAACAATCAATATCAAAGAAACAACTATAAAACAAATAAAGACCAACCAACCGAACTAACAATCAACATCAAAGGAATAACTATAAAGCAACTACTTGGGATTAACAATACAAGAAAACCTCAAATGGGATGAACACATAAATCGACTAAGGAAAAAGAACGCTAAACGATAGCAGCTCTAACAAAAAGAAAGAACTACATTCCAAACACACCAAGAAAACAAATATATAACGCACTCTACACATCATAAAACAATTATTTAATAAATGTATGGGGTGATACAAAAAAATATATATAACTAAACTCAAAATACAACAAAACAAAGTTTTAAAAATATTGTATAAATTGGACAAAATAACTAGAACAGACCTATACAATCAAAAACAAGAACTAAATATTGAGAACATGATAAAACTGAGTAACTTATTACTGATATACAAAATAAAAAATAATTTGATAAAAACAAATATTCCACTAAAATTTAACTAACAAGTCCATGAATACAAAACAAGAAGAAAATATGACATACGAACAGAAAAAATCCAGACATCTAAATTTTCACAAACTTTAACAACAGAATTCATAAAACAGTACAACAACTTAGAAGAATATATAAAAACACTCAATTACGCCACTTTCAAACTAAAAAATATTAATCCTAAACAAAAAAAATAATCTCCACGTGAAGAAAAAGGAAAGAAGCCCGAGATATTTTTATTTACAATGTATATTCATGTATTATAATAATAATAATAATAATACTTTATTAACGGGATAACCCCTTTTTTGTTACAATACAATTATTACAAAGTAACACAAACTTATATTAGAAATTAATTTAGATATTCTTCTTAAAGCCTAACAGTGCATCAAATAAAGATATATAATTAACATATTATATATTATATTAACATTAAGAATAACGCAGAAATAAAATATAATAAAGGAGGAAATAATCAATACGAAAACCAAAAATGAAACAAAACAAAAATAGTAATATCAAAACAAAATAAGCGCATGAAGTCTACATAACACCGACTACACTCTTTTTGAAATTCGATAATGATGAATTAAAGAAATTTACTCGGTTGTCTAAATTAAATTCATTATCTAGTCGCATTAAACGATCAATGGTGTTATTTGATGAAAAGTTTGTGCGATGTAATTTTAATCTAAATAAGGGTGTATTTCTACGAGATCGGTCATTTAAATATACGCGAAAATTCAACATTTCTAAAATTAAAGGACTGCAAATGTCACCGTTAATTATTTTATGCAATAAACATAAATCTAACACCTTTCTTCGTGTTTCAAGCGATTGAATGCTTAAGTTGTTCATTATCCACGTATAATTACCTTGAATATGATTTACACCCATTTTAAATTCTATACATCGTAGAAATTTCTTTTGTACGTTCTCAATGGAGATAATGTCCGTTTGAGTATATGGCGACCATATACTGCTTGCATATTCCATTATTATATTTATATTATGTTATAGTTGTAAATATTTGAATACAGATTTGAATTCCAAAAAATAAAAGCGGACCTATGCTTGAGCCTCATAGGATACCATATGTTGTTGGTGTTGGCTGTGATATGTTGTTTTTATAAAACACACGTTGAGATCTACCAAATATATAGGACATGAGTAGTCTGGAGCTGTCAGGGTAGAGCTTCCGAATGAGAATCTCGTGTGATACGCAATTGAATGCATTCGATAAATCTAAAAATATAGAACTGTTAACGGTGGAGGCTTCTACTTTGTTATACATTATTCTTCACAAATAAAAAACTTTTTAACTTTGTTTGTGTAACACTGACTTTACTTAGTGCCTATAGTTTCGACAATTTTAACTTGTCATTATCAAACTAGAAGTTAGTTACTAAATAAAGTAAGTATTATACAAAGTTAAAAAGTTTTTTATTTGTAAAAATATAGAGATACATGTAGTACCTTTCTCAAAGCAATTTATTATACTTTCAGTAAAGTTTATAATAGCCGAAGTAGTTGAAAGACCTTGTTTGAAACCAAATTGCTTATCACTAAATAATTTCTGTTAGTTAGTTGTTTCTGTAGATTTTCTTCAAAAACTTTAGAAAACACTGCTAAAATAGAAATGGTCCTATAATTATCAATTAAACTTATATCCCCTTTTTATATATCGGTATAAGTTTAGCTTGTATCAGGGAACTTGGTTCTTATACACTTATTTATTAAATATGTTAAGGGGTCAAATATTTGGTTTATCATTCGTTTTACTACGTGAACACTTAAGCCAAAGGCATCTCTATTACCGCTGCTTCAAGCTTCGAAGGTGATTGATTACTGTAGCAACCTCTCGATTCGATACTACACTAAATTTAAAATATTGACAATTATTATCGAATTTAGACTTTTGTTTCTTTGCCGATATTTGCCATTTTCCGCAATTTGTGCCGTTGTAGTTTCCTAGCGATAAAAAACTTTGTATTTATTCTCTAACAATTTATTAATTAAAATTAAAGTATTTCTTATACCTTTTAATTTTTTGGTGAAACAATTAATTGGATTTTTTTGTGTTTAGTATGTTTTACAGGTAAAGTTGATTCAAATTTGTGTTTTATGAATATTGCATGGAACTGATTAAATTCTGCATCTAGATATTCGCTATGGTGAAAAATTTTCCATCTTGCAAAATTTGCTGCTACATTAAAATCACTAATTTTCAGATATATTTCTATCGTGAGCAAATATTCACATAAACACAATGCCGCTGGTTTAGTAGCACTGTGGTTTAGTATAATGTCTATTTCATTTATTTTAGATCTAAAAGATTGTATACGTATATTCCGATTTCTAAAATTTTGTCTCTTCTGTTGAGTACTTTGTGTTTTTGGAGAGGATCTAATTACGCGCAATGTGAAATTACTTGTGGTGGTAAATAATCCTGCGGCAGATAGAATAGAACGCAACATGATCCTGTTCTGGTACTTTGGAATATTGAAATTTTTTGACCATGATGCCATGTGATAAAATAATATCCTTAGTGTTAATAAAACTACAATTTACCTCTTGACTTGACTGCATGTGAGTGCAGTGTGGTGTTAATTTTATCTAGTATGCATTGCGTTGGTATTTTCACCTGACCGTTGATATATTGATTAATTAATTTTGCAAATGGTCATCGAAATATAACGCAGTGTCAAAAATATTGAACAATATATCAGCAAAACCTTTTCCGAAGTTATGGGTCAAGAAAAGGATTTAACGAAAATTTCTCTGATTTTGGCCTAAAACTGATATATTTTGATATTGTTTTTTTGCACATCGTTATTTTTTTGTTTAAATCAACAATTTGATTCAACTACTCCTGTATTCTTCGTTTAAAAGAGTTTTCGACAATACGATTATTTTTAATTATACAGTCTGCGTTCTCTGCACTGACTTTTATATGTGACGGCAATACTAAATGTTCAAGTTTATATTTCAAGTAATTAATTTCATTTTCAAGGTCTTAATTTTTTTAGATATATTAAATGAGCACTGTTTACATGATTTTAGTTCAGATTGAAGTTTGTTTAAGCCAAAGCTTCAGCAGCAGCCGCAGCGAACGCAGCACCGGCCGCTAAGCCCGTAGATAAGAAAGCCGCGGCTAAGCCCGCTGCTGCCAAGGGAAAGGTCCCCGCAAAAGCCTCACTCAGTGGAAAGAAACATACGGCGAAGACTGCCAAGCCTGCAGCGTTCGGCAAAAATATCCTCTCGAAGCGCAGGCTCAACGCCCCAGCCAAACTCAGCAAGCTTGCCAAGCTCGCTAAGTTGAAGGCACTACAGAAGGCACAGAACGTGCAAAATAAGATTTTTAAAGATCCACATGGAATTCACGTTTTCAAAATCCGCAAAGTTCCACCGCCCCAAGACTGTCAGGCTGGCCCGTAAGCCCAAGTACGTGAGGAAATCTGTCCCGACCAGGAACCGTATGGACGCGTACAATATCATCAAATACCCACTGACCACTAAAGTGGCGCTGAAAAAAATTGAGGACAACAACACCTTGGTGTTCCTGGTGCACACGAGGGCGAAAAAATACCACATCAAGGCGGCCATGATTATATGACATTAACGTTTCCAAAGAGAACAGATTGATCAGACCCGACGGCAAGAAGAAGGCGTAGGTGGGGCTCGCGAGAGATAAATTTTAATACCAATATTTAATTCCTGAACTATATGAAATTTTGTTGTTTCAATCGCTGAATTTAGTGAAATATTCTGAACATTATTGCATTGACAACAAACAATTTTATGCTCGCCGACCTATTTAACCTTCCTTAATTTATTTTTACAGCGTGGTAAATACAGTGGCACTGGATATATTCATAGTATCTAAATCTGACAACGTAGCAGCACTTTAAATTGGTGGTTTGTTGAGACATTTCTTTAGCATATAATTTGAATTAAACCACTTTAAAAAGCAAATCCATTTCTGCGGGGATCGAACCCTGGCTTCTACGCTCCACTGTCTTCACTTTAAGCACCGTTTTACGCTTGCTCTTAGGATTATAGTTGTGGTTTGTATTGTGACCCTTCGAATATTTAAAATATTTACAGGAATCACATTTTAAACATTTTAAACATATGTTTCTTTGGCGTATGTGTCAGCCTTCAACGTCACAATAAAACAGTCACATTGGAACAAAGTGGAGTATTAAGGCCAATGACAGTAAAAACGGTTTAGTGGAAGAGAATCTGATGAACATGATAGAGGAATATCCTGATACTTATAGAGAAAAATGACAAATACTTTGAAGGTAAGTAATGGCTTGGAACCATTTGTTCATTTAGGCACTTCTTTCTGTTGATTTTCTTCCACGTATTATATTTTGTCAATGGCTTTTGCACACATTGGTTTAAATTATTTTTAGGAATTAAGCGAATTTTTGTAGAAATGCAATAAGTAATTTTTATAATAACTATACGTGGGATGAAAAAAAAAATCTACATGTGATTCTTAAATATTGTTTTCAACATCAGTTACCTTATATTGCTATCTTTTATTTGTCAAATATGATATAACAAGTTTAATTGAAATTGTCTCCTTTAAAGAAGCCTAATTCGGCAAGATAATGGTGAACCTTTATCATAAAGACCCTCTGTAACAACAATGTCATCGTCGCAGGCAAGAGTGGAAGAATATTATTATGAACTCAAGCCTTTCCATCTGGAAAAATGTGTAAGAATTTATTGTTATTTTATTATGTAAGCACAGTGGATAATAATACTACTACTACTACTATATTCCGTCATCGAGGGTATTGAGATAAGTAAACTTTCTTTGATGCCAAAATTTCTTGAGTTTTGTAAACAGATAGTAATCTGAAGAGACTAAGACTGGACGATAGAGTGTTTGGTTGAAAGTTGAAAGACGAGCGCGCATCATGGTTGTTCTCTCTTCCATAAAATATGAATTAAAATGATTTCTGTTGAAATTTCAACACCAGCGCCGAACAGAAGGCTCATCAATAATTTTCTCCGTGCACATTCTTCAATTGACTATAATTGTCGCACTTTTGGCACTGCCATATTGAATAAAAACCTAATGTTAATTCGAAGCAAATAGTTTTAGAGGATGTTGAAACTATATAATATTTACGATTAATTAACTTCTCACTTAACCCGTGGTGAAACATTTTTATGTTAATAAAAGGATTAATTAAGCACTTGGTTATGTTTCACTATATAGTGAAACATAATCAAGTGCTTAATTAATCCTTTTATTATATAATATTTTATCTGATTCCACTTAGTAATATGTTTTAGATTAATTCCATCCATCCTATTTCAGTAGGTCATATCCAATCTCGTCCAGATAAAGTAGTTACATACCCTCGTATATATACATATGCAGAAATCATTTTAATTAATATTTTAACTTTTGTCCTGTAATGAATACAGGCAGTAGCCCTTTGGTATGCTCAACTACTAAAAAATATCTCGAGATTTTTAGGAATTCCCCTTAAATAGATTAGATAGGCGGTTGTAATTTACGCTTGGGGTAATTATATCCGCATAGCTTCATTAGAGCAAACCCTTTCGAGTTTACGCCGACGATTACATTCGGAGAGCCCCGTATTAATTCGTGCATTTAGCAAATTAAAGAATCCTCGCGTGCTGCATAAAACACGCTCCGTACATTCTAACTAAGTGCGAAATATAAAGATCCATATCTAGCGAGGTTTTAAAGTCCGGACTGAAATAATTAAAAGGGATAATGGAGTGGGGTCGGATATTATTGCATCGATTACAGGGCATCCTTTGTTCGCCGTGGGACTGTGGGAGTTCATTTCTGCCACTGGGGGGAAATTACCCGGACGAAAAATATATGTCCCGTCGGGGAGTTCGCCCTGCGGATTGAAAAAAAAACCGGACAGACCAAACAAACGATTAAGGCCGAATCCTGGGAGAAAGTGGCGGTCAGATTTTTGTTGATTTACGCTTATCGGGTTGAGCGACGCGGATAAATTGGGATGTTGGGAATTAGGGGGGATCGCCTTTTTGGAACTTCGCGTGTAAAAAGTCGCAGGGGATTAATGCCCGCGGTGTAAATTTGACAGTGGCTATTAAAGTGTGTGCTCATATATTACTATGATAAATGTTGGTCTCAACACACAAGATTTGAAGTATTACCAACTAAATTTGGACAATCGTAATAAGTACTATATCATTGTAATTATAAATACCAAGAAACCATATACCATCTTTTTTATACAAAAGAAACTATCGTTTATGTTCTATTAACTAGAAGAATGACGCACCCAATATTTATTTTCAGATTCCTACATTAAATTGCTTAACAATGTCAATATTAATAATTAGAATAATTCTACAACATAAAGGACTTTAATCTTAATCCATTTTTATTATTTAATGTCAATATTATCTCTGTTTTATTTATTTATTTATTTATTTATTAGTGCTTTATCAGACTTGCTTTACAAATATAATTCGAAATACATAAAAAAGTAAACAAAATCATACAAATAATTTCGTCAGTTTGAAAAGCGGAGTACACTTTTGAAGCATAAATAAGGTTGGTAGGTGGACTAATCCGCTCTTCAATAAGTAGAATATTTTACCAAAAAGATAGTATGTTAGAGAAAGAATTAGCTTTTCCTTTATGAAAATTATTTATGTTATTAATAGAGTAGAATAGTGGCTTCTTCAGGCGAAGAAACCATTTCTTACCAATTACCACCCGGCGACTTTCGTTAAACATACGTAATAAAGGGTGATGTGGCGGCCATCATAGTACTTTCCCTATATTTTTCTCTAAAACTATGAAGTTTTTACAAAAAAGTTATTCTTAATAATTAATAAATAGAAAAAACACGAAAATATTTTCGTAAAATCTACAACAAATGAGTCTTATTAAGACTACAAGAACAAACCACTTTTGAAACAACTACTTCTCTAGCTAATACTTCGACAGACATTGAATAATACAAAAGTAATTTGAGTGTTACAAAATAGCAAGGCTATCAAAGCAAATTACTTTTGTATTATTCAATGTCTGCCGAAGAATTAGCTAGAGAAGTAGTTGTTTCAAAAGTAATTTGTTCTTGTAGTCTTAATAAGACTCATTTGTTGTAGATTTTACGAAAATATTTTTGTGATTTTCTATTTATTAGTGAACTTTCTACAACGTAAAGGACTTATATATTTTATTCTTAATAATTAGTTCAATTTTGGATTATTTACAAATTCTAGTTATATAAATTTCCTGTTTATCGTATAGTTGTTAGCAATATGCCAAAAATGTCAATTGCTTTTATACTTCATTTCACGTCTTCAAAATTTTGAAATCTGTAACTGGAAAGATTCTAATGTTACCAAGATTTGAAATTTTGAGTGTGTTTTTGGTTGATTTAGAAAGTTTTAAGTCGATGGCAATTGTTTTTATATGTCATTCACGTCTTTAAAGATTTTAGAAATTTTTTCACAAATTAAGATTTAGAAAATTTCAAGTTGATGACAAATGTAATTATAAAAACATTTTACGCCGTTGAATTATTCAGAAAATTTTCTAAAACTAAAACTATTATTACAAAGGATTATCCCAAAAAAAACTGTATTAACAATTAATTTTTTTTAAAGTTTTTTTTTAATAGATCTATAAAATTGAAAGTCAGCAATTATTTTTATATTGTTTTCACATTGACGAAATATTTAGAAAGTCTTCCAAAAGTAAGGCTATAATAATGTAAGATTATCATACAAACTGTAATTCGAGAGATTCTAAAGTTACCAAAATTGAAGTTTTCAGTATAAAATTGGTAAATTTAAAAAGTCTTAGATCGATGGAAAATATTTTCGTATTTTTTAAGGTCGTCAAACTGTTTAGAAAATTTTCGAAAACTAGGGGTGTAATTACATGGGATTAACCCAAAATCTGCAAATAGGATTATAAAATTACTGTGTTTAGAGTTTTTTGATAAATTTTTAAATCGATAGCAATTGTTTTTAATATTTTTTTTTTCACGTTTTCAAATCAATTATAATTAATTCTTAAATAAAGGTGTAACCACATTGGATTATCTTATTTTCAAAGGTGTACAAATCCACCCCTGTAATTATGTTACATCAAGAATGTAGCAGCGAAAGTATTAATTTTACCGTAGGGATTTTAGAAAGTGTAAAGTCGATGGCAATTGTTTTAATTTTTTTTTTCGCATCTTCAACATATTTAGAATATTTTCGAAAGTGAGGTTATAATGAGATGGAATTATCCCAAAACCTGTATCCAGACGGATTCTGAATTAAAATTAGAATTTTGAGTACGTGCTTGATAGATTTAGGAATTTGTTGCATTTTATATTTTTTCACGTCAATTTTCTTAAAAGAAATTATATTACAGGTTTGTAATAACATTAATTAACCTCAACTAGAGGGATTGTAAAATTAGTAAAATTAGAATTTTAAGTAAATTTTTGGTAGATTTTGAATGTTTCAAGTTGTCAGCAATTGTTTTTATATTTATTTCATATCGTCAAAAGATTTTCAAAATCACGTGGGATTATCTCAAAAACTGTAATGCGGAGGACTATAAAAATTAAAACTTTTTGTATGTTTTTGGTGGATTTAGAAAGTTTTAAGTCGATAGCAATTCTTTTTACGTCGTCAAAATATTCAGAAATTTTCCAAAATAAAGGCTGTATTAACGTTGGATTATCTAAAAAACTGCAACTTAAGGTAATATAAAATTATTAAAATTCAAATGTTAGTTATGTTTTGTGTATTTTGAAATTATTGAGTTGACTGCCATTGTTTCTATGTTTGATTCACCATCAAATCAGTAAATCATAAACGAAAATTTTAATTAAAAGTTGTAAAACGTAAATAAACATAACTTTAATTCCTTATCATCTCGCGGTTTCCAGTCAAATTAATTACATGATGTTCTGAATACAAAAGAAATTAAAAAGGTAAAATTTTTGAGTGAGTGAATTAGTAAAAATTTAATGCATGATTTGTGGGCAGGCTTTAAATCTAAATTAGATAAGATAAGCTATAGAAAATCATTTAATTTTAAATAATTAAAGTTCTCATGTATATGTAGGGTGGGTGGGTGATCTCTATTACACCCTCCAATCAGTAAAATATAAGTGAGGGTTTTAATTAAAAGTTATAAAATGTAAACAAACACAAAATAATTGCAATTGATGTGTTCATACAAATATTTCAAATCATTTTTGATGATGTTTTACTGACTGGAATAGAGGACACCCACCCACCCTACATATACATATTAACTTTAATTACTGATCGCCTTGTGGTTTGCAATAACTTCTATTACAAAATTTGAATAAAAGAAATTGACAAAGTAAAATTTTTAAGTGTGTAAATTAATAAAAATTATATACATAATACTTGGAAAGGCTTTAAATCAAGCTTAGATGAGAATAGCTATAGAAGGTTATTTATATTTAAACCTAAATTTGGATTATGTTTTATTTTTTATTACATACGAGGTTTTATTGTATTTTAAGCACCAAAATCATAAACAATTAGTATTTGAAGTTATTATGTTTATGTAGGGTGGGTGGGTGGCCTCTATCCCATCCTCTAATCAGTAAAACATAAGCGAGGGTTTGAATTAAAAGCTGTAAAATGTAAAGAAACATAAAGATATGGTGATGGGGCAATCACAGTAATTTCCTTACATTTTTCTCGAAAACTATGAGGTTTACGAAAAAATGCTATTCTAAATAATTTGCTCAATATTGGATTCTTTACAATTTCTTGTTTTAAAAATTTTCTATATTTTATTAGTAATAGGCCAAAAATATCAACATTTTCAATTTTTACTTTATTTTCTCGCAAGAATTATATAAAAAACATGTTTTAATAAAACTTGTCCAATTTCTCATTATCTTTAACTTTCGTTTAAATAGTTTTGTAATATTTTCATTTAAAAAAAATATATCGAGAAAAAACAAATAACGCCTCGAGTAAACTCCACTTCCGGTTTATAGATGTTCACCAAAAGCTTTTCAATTCCAGCTTTTAACGATAAAACCTTAAGTTTAAAGTTTCATCCTAATCGGATCATTCGTTTTTGAGATACAATTATTTATTATTATTATTATTTAAAACACTTGAGAAACTTGAAGCAATTAATTTAATATGTGACAATAAAAGTGGAGAATTTATAGAATAATTTAGTATATTATGTAATGTACATAGGTCAGAAATTGATCTACGGACTTCCAGGATATGCATCTTCAAAAGAGTCGTTACGAAATCGTAGGAACTGTGAACATGTTTAATATTGTATTTAAATTCAATAGATCGCAAAAACGTCTTCTGTACATTCTGAATTCTTTCAATATCCACTAGTAGATAAGGTGGCCAGACAAGAGATGCGTACTCAAGGTGACATCTTACAAGTGAGCAGTATAACAACTTAAGACATTCAGGAATTTAACTCCCTAGATAGATGTCATATAAAACCCCACATTTGTCTAGTTTTATCGCAGATTGAAATTATATGATTTTTGAATGTAAGACGGTAATCAAATAAAACACCCAAATCTTTAATGGTATCTATTCTTGCCAAAGGAACCGAGTCTAATAAATACTCAAAATTTATCTTGGTTTTAGTTCAACTGATAGTGGATGTAGTGTACTCTGGATTGTAGTTAGCTCACTTTCTTCAAAATTAATGGGTGCATAGTAGCCGAAATGTACATATAGCGAAATAAAAATTAATTGTGAAGAAAGTTTTTAATTATATCTTCACGTAACTCAACAACAAATTTCTATATCAGTTTGAAATGCAAACAATAAGTTGCTGAAACATGACAATGTTAGTTTGTTGTAATAGATTTTTCTCATTGAAAAATCTAACCGTTGAAAACCTATTTTCCCATCATTGCAGCCAGAGATTTTATAAATAAAAATGGTGATGTGGCCATCATAGTAATTTCCCTATATTTTACTCGAAAACTATGAGGTTTACGCAAAAATGTTATTCTTAATAATTTGTGAATTCTCTACAATTATTTGTTATATAAATTTTATGTAACTCCAATAGATTATTAGCAATTGGCAAAAAATGTCAAAATTTTAAATTTTTTTAGGAATTTTATGAAAAACATGTTCGTATAAAACTTGTTCAGTTCTTCCGTCCCTTTAACTTTTGTTTGAACTATTTTTTAAAACTTTTCATATTTAGAAAAATATCACGAAAAAAACAAAAAAACGCTTCGAGTAAACAACCACTTCCGGTTTATGAATGTTTACCAAAAGCTTTTCAGTTCCAGTTTTTAACGACAAAACCTTAAATTTAAAGTTTCATCTCAATCGGATTATTCGTTTTTGAGATACGGCGCCCACAGACATTTTTACGCACGAAAACAATACTTCCCCTATATATACTATATAGGGAAAGTAATAATCAACGTAACCAAAAGTTTATTGATTGTATCATGTATTATTCAAAATATTTTACCAAGTGATTGAAGAAATATGATACATCCAAATTTTCTAACTAAAGTTTTCAGGAAAATAATGTTAATATATAATTTTTAAGGTTTATAATTTAAAATATATCAGCATTAAGCATTAAGATAGCTTTTTATATAAATGCCTACAAGGTATTTATTATTTTTCAAATTCATTTTGCAACCATATTAAAAGTTATAAATTTCCATGAAAATAGGTGTTTTTGAAGTATTTTTGTATTATAAATTTTATCAATCATCTGTATAAAATTGAAAAACACCAACATGCAACGTATTCACGAAATGATTTCGTTAAAATAATTACGACACTCAGTTAGTAAGCATGCAATATAAACACAATTGAGGTAACGAGTAATCAGTAAAGTTGTAATTGAAAATTGAATGTGCCCCCTACCATTCTTCTTCAGCGCAGCACGCGATGAGGTCGCGTCTTACTCGGCTATTACATTGATATGCCCAAAGACTCCCCTAGCTCACCGCGGTGCAGTTACAAAGTTTCTAATGTGAATATGCAAATATTATTGCAGGCGCTTTTTAACTCGTAAATGACGGCTTGAATGTTGCCATTCCCCTCTTGTGGCTAACAAAAAAAAAACACACACTGGTCTGGCTTCATTATACGTTCGGTTCGGAGATTCGTGTGCGTTGTTTCATGTTGTGCTTCCCTTTTCTGTTTGAGCTTTTAACGCAGCCGATTCGCATAGCGAACGAATGCACTTAACCAATGTAGGATGCCTAACGTTTGTTTGAGCCGACTTCAAAGGATCAAAGCGCGGCGGCTCTTAGCCAATTGGATGTATCGCGATTTTACATATCCCGAAACAAACATCGCGGCTTCTCTGATCGCTAATTGTAATTACATTCCAGTATTGTGCCGATACAGAACACATAAACATTGTAACATTCCGTCGCAGGTAATCTCTACCTGAGCTCAGATTAGTATCGTGATAATAGATATATTCCATTAGATCTGATTGGGTGCAAATTATTGTTCGGGATAAATTCTTCCCCTCCGCTTCTAAAATGATCGAAAAATTGCGAGTGCCAGCATGCAATCCCAACATTTGCACTTCTTTAAATTCATCAACCGGGAATATACAGTTGCACATAATGGAATCTAGTGCAATCCGCCTGGATGGGATTTATTGTAATTGCCGTCGGCTCATATACCTAGATCAATCGCAAATTGAGGAAGAGTGTTCCTTATTTTGAAATCTAGACGCAAACTAGTTTAACAGCGAAATCTAATTTGTAGCGAGTGCACGTGAAGTTTAATTTCACATCTCTGCAAATACATAAAATGATGCATCTCAGCTAGAACTTATTTGCCATTAAAATCTAATTAGACATCAAAAGGTGCGAAAATAAATTGATGACGAGAGGTTTTATTTTTATGTAATAAGCGAATATACACAATTAACTCTCATTTTAACAAAGTTTATTTATTATTTCTTATTCCTTTGTTTAATAAAGTTTTAAATTTCCGTAGTGTAATTAAATATCTAAAAATAAGCGTAACTAGCCGATCGACGGAAATCGAGCGTTTTGTGTTAGGAATTAGCAAAGGCTGTTTAATCATCTAGCTGGTTGTTTGAAGTATTATTAATTGACTGAAAGGTTGCTCAGGGTAAAATAACTAGTGTAATTTTGATCCAATGTTTTGACTAATAGTGAAAATATAGGTTATTAATCGATTCATTATAAATATTGTGCATTTAATATAAATATGAATAAAGAATATTAGGTAATTTAGGCTTGAAGTAAATAGACTCAGGTAATAAAAAGTAAAATAATTTATTTCCCAATTGCCAGAATAAAATAATCTTTATTAACCATGAAACGGGGTTTGAATTTAATAGTATATTGTTCAACGAGTGACGAAAGTAACATTTTTTTAAGCGAGAGAACAGTTTACCAAACGAGGCGAAGCCGAGTTTGGTAATGTTCGCGAGCTTAAAAAAATGCTTTCGACGAGTTAAACACTATACTTTTTCTACTACCTTACCTATGATACTAACAAACTTTTATTATATAAACAAATACTTTATTTTGAATTAAAAATTACAAAACTACTGATCATATTTAAATTACTTACCGACAACTTTGCAAAATATGCAAACAGCACAGTGAATAGAATTTACGCGATTATCTGCCTTAAATGCCATGAATTTTGCATATATTTTTTCATACCTCTTTTTCAATTTTTCTGATAATAAATCCACATAGGTATTCTCAGCTTGATTTACTATTTCTGGTGCAGTATTGGAAAGATCTAAATCACTTACTGAATCAGAAATCATGATATGATGAAGTTACGAACAGTACAAATTCAAAAACTGACGTTTAATAATGACACGATATAGTGACAGCAGGCAACTAGACGGAGGTGAAAATTTGTAGGTAACTTTCGTCCCTAGTGACGAAAGTTTGCGTTATGGGATTTTCTCTCACTAGTGACGGAACTTAAATTTTCGCTGGAGTATTCGGTTACGAAAATTGTCTTTTTATAAAGGGTAGTAGAAAAATTGTATTTTTATAGGCGTTATAATTAAAATCATTTTTATTTCTTAGTGCGTATTATCTGCATTTCTATTTGACAATAAGAAAGGATAATAAAATGTTATACAATCGCCTAAAAATATGTTTTCATTAAAGAATACTAAAAAATTATTACGGTAATAAAAAGTCTATAAAACCTGCATTGTGAACGGAAATGTCAAACCAGAAAATGAACCGTTATAGCGCAATAATTGACTTTACACTGTATTGAATGCAATAAAGTCGTTTCGGATTTTTATTTATCACTAACAACTATTTCTGTAAATTTGTACTACAAAAATGAAAATATCATCAAATATTTACAAATAATCGAATAGGAAATACAATTGAAAAGTTATTTTTTCGTACATAGTAGATATTGATTTTTTCAGTTATTTATTTATTGACTTAAATAAAAAGAATAATATTAAAAATTGGTAAAAGTATTATGAATTATTAGTTACTACCATTTCAGTAAAAATGTACTACTTACTATTTCTGATTTTTTTATAATTAATAATAAATAAATAATAACCTTTTATTTCAGTTAATTATTTAGTGATAATAAAAAACGAACGATAATATTGAAAATTATCAAATTAAAATTTACTAAATACTATATAAGTTGAATTAAGTTTTGACTTAATCCGTGGTGAAAAATAACCTTTTAATTACTATATAAGTTATCAAAACTTCAGTAAGATCATCTTGAGATTAATAAGCTTCATTTTCTTTGAATGATTCGTTACAGGTTATTACTTAACTTAAATATTCACATTAATATTAATAATTAATATACACATTACCAAGCTGATACAGAAATTAGGCACTATAAATTCAGTTGTGTATCAATTTCGAATTCTATATTTATGTTTTCTCTAACATATTGTATAATTATAAATTAGATCCATTTCTCACTTATAATATTAAGTCTCTTCGCGTAGCTCGAAAACATTAACAGAAATATTAGATAATTGCTGAAATGATTATTCCCATTATCAATAGTTTATTTATTTGAAATAATGCAATTATTATTATTATAGAATATTTAATTTTAAACATAAAATATTTTTATATTATGGAGAGTCATTTTTAAATCCAGACACGTGAGAATTATTCGCTAAATCAATAAGCATGAATATTAATGACGTAAGTGTAAAAATAATAATACATTGTAACTAGATGCATTAATTCAATACACTTTTTTAAATACATGCATAAACACAGCCTTTTTGAATAATTTACATTTTTAAATTAAAAATTCCCCACTTTTGCGTCGTGCACATTTTTGATGGCAAATATTTATTGTAAACATGGTTAGCTCATTTGTCGAATTTAATAAAATACGTTTTGTCACAAACGAAATTATACGTTTTATTGGTATTATATTTGTGTTTCATTTTATGATATATATATATATATATATATATATATATATATATATATATATATATATATATATATATATGCGTGATAAAGTTGCATTATGTTTTTTCTTGCTAAGTTAGTTGATTGTAGAAAAGATTTCGAGATTTAGAAGTTATTTTGATATTTTGTATGCTGCGTACTTTTACGAAACTACTTAAAGGTCCTTTTAGCGTATTCTTTTTAATTGAGTTGAGACTTCTGGCAGTTATTTGATACTTATTGTTGTGTATTTGCGTACATTTCAGAGTATTATTAAGACTTGTTGATAATTCACTTCGCTCATTTTTTTAAAATATGTAATAACTTTTTATTAATATTAAAATGTAATATTACTTTGTTGTTAGTTCATCTTAATTTTTTTGTTTACGTACAGAGAATAAGATTGTGAGTTTATATGTTTTGAAATAGTGGCCGTATATTAATTATTAAGTATGAGATATAAATTCAATTTTAGACAGCAATTTCTTGTGAATAAAATTATTAATCAAAGATATAATTAACAGTAACAAAGTTACGTATGTTATCATAAGTAATACGCCCATAAAATAAATTTTATGCAATGACTTAATTAATGGCTCAATTAATTATTAATAAGTGATTTACTACAACTAATATTTACTATGATTTTTGTTTGATATTTAAACTACAACCTTAAACAAATAGATGTTTTTCTTAATTTATTATTAGTAAGTAATTTATTCTTTTTTATTCTTTATTATTATCTTTGTTTCTCCTGCTTAGAAATTATTTATAATTTTATACGTAATTATATTAATTACACTTTCAAGTTTTTGAGCCAACAAATTAAATTAATTATTACTGGAGTCAGTTTATTTTAAAAATAAATTTGCATGTAAATTTGTTTTATAGATAAACACTTATATTAGCAAGGGGAGGAAAAATAATTATTTATGAAATATCAATCAGGTATTAATAGAGACAGTTTATTTTAAAATTAATTTTGCATGTAAAGTGGTTTTTAGGTAAATACTTATATTAGCAAGGAGAGGAAAAATAATACGAAAGAAACGCTAGAAATCAGATAAATATATCATCAGATTTAGACAAAACATTTTTAGGAAAGGAGTTGAACATTTTATTAAAACCCTTCTTGAAACAAATACTCTTAGAGGAATTTAAACAAAATGCAAGGATAATAATCTAATTATTTGCAATGGATTATGATTATTTGGAAAAGGAAACATACACTGCAAAAGTTGAAACCTTCATCATTGAAAATAACTTTCAATTCACCAGACTGATAAGTTTCAGAAGCAGATTGTTGAAGCAATTAAGAAAACGCACTCCATCATCCTAGAAAATGATATTTATGAATATAGAATTATTAATCTAAGGTCTACCCAAAGTATACAAACCGAACATCCCAATAATTGCTTTATATATCAACGCTTCCTCATATAAAGTGTGTCATCTTGTTAACAAAATCCTAAAAACTCTATCGGCTTCGTAAACAAAACTAAAACTTAGCAGTCAGCAAGAAAGCCATTCTGGTCTCTGGTCTCTACTTGAAGTAAAAGAAATCTTACGCAAAAAGTGCCAAGAACAATCATCGACTTATAACAAGGCAGAACTTAATAAGTACTTATCTCGACCAAAATTATTTGTGCTTTAATGACACCTTTTCACATTCAGAAGGAATGACTGCTTATTTTAAAGAACAATTATTTAAGAATAACATATCAACAAAATATATACAACACTGGTATTAGATTTTTCATACTTAGATCCAATATATTTGAATAATTGCCTAAACTAAGAACCAAAAGGAGCCAATGTACGAAAGCTCTAGTAAAAATTCCCTTAATTCAGAATCGAGATTTATTCATGGATATCAGTGAATAATTCACGTGGTATGTGCAGGTTAGCTTATTTTGTTAGTGAGCTAATGTAATGAAATGGTTATTACCCGTTATACCATAGTGACGCAAATATGAAACATCTTTTTATCAAATGCATGAACAAGCTGTAGAATTTTCGGTATTATTAAGTTTGAGGTAGAGGAATATTTGAAGTTTTTTTTATAAAAGTCAACAAAACCCCTACTTTTATCTGTTACAATTAACGTTTTAGAAACTGTTTTATATAGATTTGTAAAAGTACCTAAAAGCTTCTGAAAATCCAGTTAATTAATGGAGAGGAAGATTTTTCGACACACTTCTAAGGATCATAAAATCACAGCCATATAAACCCAACTATAGGAAGATAATATTCTGAGTATAGTAGTAGTAGACCACGTAGTGTTTCCGCAGCGTTATTTGTGTTTTTGAGTGTATAAATGGGTTTCTTACTTTAAAGGACCACTCTTTCACTCTACAGCGCCATTAATTGTATCCCAATGGCGAATGGTACCAATCACAATTACTGACCCGGACTAACGATGTTACACTCTTGCTATCGCTGGTTCGGCCGCAACCTTGTGCGCACACCACTGGTATTTTCATATATTTAGTCCCTTTTCTTTTCAATAACATGTTGTACATAAACAAGCCCCCAATTTTACCTGTTGTTTATCATCAAATCTCTGTCGAGTTAACATACATAGTTAATCTTCAATGAGTTTCCAAGGTGTTAAGTGTTTGATATAAATTTTTGTTTTGGGTATAAACGCAAATATCTTCAACAAATTAAATAAATTTTACATTGTGATCGAAAATTTAATCGAAATCAAACAAATAAGAAAAGCTTAAAATATGATTATGTGTAAGTATAAATCTCCCTCCAACAATATATTGTTTATCATTTATATTAATGGAAAAGGAAAGCAAAAATTTTGTAAATTTGGTGATACATATAAATCTACACTATTGTATGTACTTGTAATATCTCTAATTAAAATACTTAGAACATCAATTATCGAATCTTATCAACAATACTCTACAAAAACATCTGTAAAAAGATGATATTTATTTATTTATTGATTTATTGCCCTATAGGAAAATTTTCCATTACATGGCGACATATATAAAGAAGAAGTATTACATACTAACATAAATTAAACAAAAAACATGAATGGTTACAAACTAGTTAAAAGTATCGACGTGAAGGATTCGTTAAATATATCACAATAAGATGATAACTGATTACAAATAGTGCAAATATTGTTTATTAGAGACTTCAGTTTATAATTGGTTCTGTATGGTAAAATCTTAAAAGTTGGCTTCTGTCTACTGCTAAACGATGGGACACGCAATAAAATATTATCTAAGATCACAGATGAATCTATAGAGCCATGAAGTATTTTGTATCCAAAAACAATGCTGGATATGCGACGTTGGGATTCAAGGGATTGAAAGTTAAAATTTTCAAATAATTTTGCATGATCAAATTAGATTAAATGCCTTCGACCATGTATTTATGCTGTTGGTTTGAAGGAAACCAAATTAAGGAAGCATATTCCAATTTAGAACGCACATACATTTTATATAAAGTACTTAAAGTATTGATATTTTTAAAACTATGAGAGCTCCGATGTAAAAAAACCATCTTGATCATCCTGCAAATACAAGCAATCATCGTAATTGTTAATTGTCGCATATATTTTGAGATCATTTGTATATAAAAGATGTTGACAGGTCAATGTTGCGGAAAGGTCGTTGGTAAATATATTGAACAGCAAGGGGACCAAAATTGACCCCTGTGGAACACCTGATGTTGGGATTTAAAATTATTACAAGTGATATGCCTTACGTTTACTTAAATAAGATATCGTTAAACAGGTAGATGATTTGCTAACGCCAATCAAAAGGTTATGATCAAGTTTGCTTAAAGCTTTCTACATATCCATGTATTTGACATCAATTTGACCAGTCAAGAATTTCAGCAGTTTCATGAGTAATAGCGCATAGATTAGTTACTGTCGAGCGACAAGGAATAAAACCGTTCTGTTTATTAGAGAGATTTAATATGATTGTAAATTTAATCATATAGCATAAGCTTAAAGACTTCAAAGACTTTAGCAATACGTGGTAAAATTGCTATAGGTTGATAGCTATTAATGTTGTGAATATTGACACTCGATTTAGGTAGTGGATAGACTGATGTTATGTTCAATTTATTAGAAAAATAGAAGTTTTAACTGATAAGTTCAAAAGAATTGAAAGTTGATAGCAAAAAATGGAAGCACAGTCTTTCAAAGAAGTTATATTGTCATTACTAGAAGAATGTGTATCAGGAAGATTCTTGAGAATGTCGTAAAAACATTATCGGAAGCAGGAGTAAAAGAAAAACTTGCTATATAGCTGAAATTACATAACAGACAATTAATAAATGAGGAAACATGAACAGATTTAAAATACAATACGAAAGTTATTTACAACCTTTTTAAGGTTGTCAAGATTTTTATCTTTATCCATTAATACTGAAGGAATTCTGGATGTATTAGATCTTATTAAGTTTATGTAGGTCCAAAAATAACATGGGTTAGAAGTAACTTGATTTTTAGTAGTGGATATGTAAAAGATATAAGTAGATTTAGTTTTATGTTTAGGTAATGTATAAGATAAGATGTATAAGATATATAAAATTAGCCTTCATGTTGAGTGTGGTCTGAGTTTTTTCTAATATACTTCTTTTCTTTGATTAGATGTATTATTTCAATATCAAACAAAGGCGGGTATTTGCTTTTTTAATAACTATAGAAGTTGGAATAAGTTTAAGAAGTGCAGAGTTCAAGATATTATGAAAGTTTGAAAAGCTAGGCTTACATCAGAGAAACTTGATAATTTAATACCACATAAATGTTCATATAATTCCAGCATTTTTGTCTTGTAGTTTAATTTAATAACATCACTATTAACTGGAGACATAGCTGGCAAGCATTGCAAAGTATATTTAGGAGCTATTACCTTGCTCAGGTCTTACAAAATATATATATATCTCTTTCAACATGATTGTTTACGTTAGAATATATTAAGTCTAAAACATTATTTGAAGAGTTTCTTAATGTGTTATATTGCTGAAGGCCTAAGAAAGTACAAAATTTAGAAATTATGGACGCTTTATTAGCAAGATTATTTTAATAAGCATGTGAAATTGACGGACAGTTAAAATCGGCGACAAAAATAGGTTTATCATTATCAAAATTGGTTTGAGATAACAAATCAGAAAATAATTTAACATCATCAGTAGAAGTGTTTGGTGGATTGTACACAAGAATTATAAATAGAAAGAAATTGGTATCAATTGACATAATGTTGTGTCAATTATTGACTCGTGTATTTTTATAAAATCAGTGGAAATAAATTCAACCTTAAAAAAATTACGAACAACTATTAACACTCCACCATTCTTTGATCTATCAGTTGTTATAAGATCACGTCAGTTCTAAAAATTAAATAAGAGTAATTAAACAATTGTCTTTTGTTAAGAGAAGGAGTTAACCAAGCTTCAGTAAGAAGTACTATATAATTATCGTAATCACTAACACTTTGAGGATGCCCCTTGATGAGTTCAATGGTTAGATTTATCTCGACGCTCGTTGTCTTTGTTTAATTTTTGTTATAATTCAGTTCGTGCAGCAGTGAGTAATTCCATTTGTTTAAGATTATGGTCAGGTCACTCGAATGTTCCATACTTTTACAAAGCTTTAAAAAAATATTGGCATTAAATTCTAAACCAAAATAAAGCTTAAGGGGTCTAGTTCGCCAACTTTACCTACACTAAATAGAATAATTATTGAGAGTAAATTAATAGCTTTTACGTCGGTAAACCAAAGAATCACTGTTTAGATTCGGGAAGATTGTAAACCACGCAGTTGCTTAATCTATTTTTCTGTCTTCAATCTCAAGTAAGTAAAGAAAGTAAATTTACAGCGTCTACATCGGTAAAACTACTAGTTCTGTGGTATAAATCCTCTTGTCGTCTAACCAAAGAATCACTGTTTAGCTTCGGAAATCTTGTAAATGATGCAGTTGCTTAATCTATATTTTCTGTCTTCATTCTCAAGGATAATGCTTTCAGCGGAGAATTGCGAGTTGCATTCTGCTAAAGATTCAAATTTAGATTTCAGAAATTTATTTCCAGCCTTTAATTCTGACACCTCTTATTTTCTGTCTTCATTCTCAAGGATCATGCTTTCAGTGGAGAATTGCGAGTTGGATGCTGCTAAAGATTCAAATTCAGATTTCAGAAATGTATTTCCAGCCTTTAATTCTGACACTTGCTTGAGAGCAGACACTGCTTATGAACAGGTATCAATCTCTTGTTTAATTTCAGCAGAGAATGGTTAGTAGATCTTAAACATATTATTAATTGCCTCAATAATCTTAGTATCCTATTGTTGTACAGTTGGACTAGAATTTGAACGACTGTTCATTAAATAACGAGAGGTAGAGTAAATGCATTTATCATCTCCAGATTTCAGACAGTGTTTAATTTTATTGGGTGCTATAAACTGGTTGAATTTTATACAATTTGTCATATTGCGTAGTTTTATAAATCACTAAATGAGAAGAGCAATAAACAAACAACAAACCTAACAAAACTCCGGCATCCTCTTAATCCTTTACACAATTCCTCTAACCAGCACCTCTATGACACTACCGTAGTTATCCCCATCCAAAAACGCCTTTGACTTCTATCAGAAAAATTTACTAAAAATCCTTTCAATTTTCATATATAATCCCTGAATTATCTTTCTAGAAACCCTAAATTTAAAAATCCCAATTCAACCATAATCGGTTTAATTTTATTCTTTCATCCTTTTACTGATTAACGACTGACGCCATATGACTGGACAAAACAAGGCAGAGACCTCTGGTCGATAACCTTTCGACAGATTAATATACTCTACAAAACTCATATTGGTTTTCTATAAATCTTTCCTGCGATTCTATTCACCAAACAATTATATTTTTAAATATATATTCAAATTTTTTTAATGAAAATCATGACAATGTAATTAGACTATATGATGGCATCAGAATTTTATCGTTTCTATGTTTTAAGATAGTTATGATTTTATTAAAGATATGTTCAAGTTGAATATTGGAGTTAATAGGAAATTTTTATTTGTTTTAATTCCAGACTCCGTTTATCTTTCGGTGTCGGATTTTAATTCCTTATATAAGAAAATATACAAAATGAATTACAACTATTTACAAAATTATAGATTTAATAGTTCATTGATCATATTTTATAGGACTTAATAAATTCTAGGAGGTAATTAAGAATGAGAAAAATAAATCTCTATGAGCATTTCTGCACTTAAGTATTTGTGTACATTCGTATGTATTTTGTTTTTGTTTTGGAAAGGAAGCTAAAGACTAATAAACATAAACATTATAATGTAAAAACTCCAGCTAACAGTTAAAATAACTATTCCCAGTACTAAAGCACCGCCGGGCATTGAATGACATAACTGTTAGCTGTCGTTACATGTCTGAAATTATATTCAGCACGACGTAACATTTTTCTGGTGTTTGTGGTGAAATATTATTCTTATTTTTTCCAATAAAGTTGCTGGCCAATATGGTGGCTAATTTAGTTAGCAGAATTTCATACAACAATTCGTCGACAAGAGAATGGATATAATTATAAAATATTTAAAAAACTCTAGATAAGGATAAAACTGTTACGCATGGAGGAAAACTGGCTGAATGAATTTTTAACTAGTAAAAATTGTTTTTTTTTTAGCTACAGTTACCATTTTATTAAAGTCAGTCATATTTGCTAAAGTAGGGTTCTGCTTAAATTTCTTTAGTTTATATTGATTTATAACTGGCATGCCAGGATTTAGAAAATTTTGAGACTTTAGAGCGATTCATATTAATAACAAAATATTATTTATCGCTTCTTGAGTAAGTTTGTGCATACATGCACTATAACCACAATTATTTTGATTACAAAGAATAAAAAAAATACTAAGCGTTACGCAGAGCAGTCGCACTTCGAATATGTGGGCTGTACTGCTAGTGTAGACACAACAACAGTAGCAATTTTGTCAGTATATTCGCCACCATCCAAAAACATGGATGTATGGAAAAAATTTCTGACATATTACGGGAAATGTACGAATCACATACCAACATTATTCTATGTGGCGACTTGAATATAAATTCACTAGAAAATAATGCATACAGCCAAATTCTGAGTGATGTATTTACGTCGTTTAAACTGATCAATAAAATTAAAGATCCAACACGGATACAGCTATCAGAAAACAGGTTATCTAAATCATAAATTGACTATGTTGTAGCTAATATCGATAATTTTATATCATACAATGTCAACCTAAATCTTTCAGATCACTTTGATCAAATGATTATCGCAAACATTCCGATTTAAGTTCCAAATGAAAATAATAAAACGGAAGTTATAACTTATAGACAAATGGGTGAACGAAATATTAATGAGCTCAAGTTTTATCTAAGTAAAATAGATTGGAAATTTATTGAAACTGAGGATGTGCATACATCATATAATGAGTTTATAAATGAATTTTTACACCACTTTAATATTGCATGTTCTCTAGCAACAAAAAAGATCCCAACAAGAAATAATTATAAAAATAATTGGATAATCAATGAAATAATGGAGTCAAGCAAAACGGAACTCAAGTCCGAGGAAATTCAAAGTATATACAATTTAGAAAAGAAGAAACATAAATTATTAATAGATAAAACTAAAAAATAATACATGAGCACACGAATAAATAATGCGTCCAATAAAATGAAGAAGATCTGGTCTATAGTCGATTTGGAATTGGATAAGAAACGAACCCAAACCAGTACAGTTCTAAAAAATGCAGATTGGGTAAAAATTATAAACCAAATGGAAGTAGTCGCAATCTTTGGTCTATACTTTTCAGATATTGACGCTGTTAAATTAAATGAGCACATTGGAGATAATATATCTAAAGAATGTAGAATCTCCAGAAACTCGCACACTACTATGTTTTTAGAACCAATTTTTCCTGAAGACGTAGTGAAGACCTTACGGGCCTTTAAAAATAAACAAAGTAGTATGAAAATCATAAAAAGTGTAGCAAATAAAATCATTAAACCGCTTACATATATAATAAATCTAATATTTGAAACTGGAATATTCCCTAACAATTTAAAAACCTCTAGACTCATTCCGATCTTTAAAAAGGGTTCAATGTTTGAAAAAACAAACTATCGTCCAGTTCGTATCCTCAGTCTGTTCTCAAAACTAATCGAGAAGGAGTTGGTTACTAAACTGTGGATATACTAAACGATCTGAATATATTAAAGACCACATAACACTAATTCTGAGTTGGCAAGACAACGGAAGCAGCTAGTATCGATCTTTTAGAAGAAATTAACACCAAAATGGATCAAGAGATGTGTATTAATGGATTGTTCTTCGATCTCCCTCGTGTGTTTGATACTATTGACCCTCAATTTGTGCGCAACAAATTGAATGCTATTGGCATTCGTGGTGTAGTGAACGATTTGAAAGTGTCATTCTTAACCGACAGAAGAATATATGTTGAAGTGAATAAGAGTTCATCCAGAACTTACAAAATAAATACGGGTGTGGTGCAGGGTTCAACACTAGGACCTGTGTTTTTTCGATTGGGTAAATGTGTAATTAATTAATTTCACTTTGTTTTTTGTTTCACAATTTTATTTATTTCACTTCCCTAACTAGTTTCGATCACACGATCATTCTCAAAGGGTTTTACAAGGATTACTCCCCTTTGAGAATGATCGTGTGATCGAAACTAGTTAGGGAAGTGAAATAAATAAAATTGTGAAACAAAAAACCAAGTAAAATTAATTAATTACACATTTACCCAATCGCTAAAATATGTTTCACCAAGTGATAGATGAATCAAAAGTTCGTAGTTTACTGTGTTTTTTCTGTTGTTCATCAATGATCTTGTGGAACGTTTAAGCGAAGGCCATATATTAAATTTTGCTGAAGATACAACGATAATTGTATCTGCCTTTACTCAATCAGAACTCCTGGGGAAAGTAAACACTATCAAATTTGAATTAAATGTCTGGTGCAACAAAAATAAACTACTTTTAAACAGTGATAAAACGATCAAAAGTTTTACAATAGGAAAAAGCCACAGAGTGGATTAGTAAATGGTTCAATTTGTGCTAAATTTTTAGGCAGCTTCTTAGACGATCAGCTTTCATGGTCCGAATAAATTAACTGTATAACTAAATAGCGCTTATTATGCTATTTTAAAATTAAAAGGAACGCTGTCTACAGAATCATTGAGGAATATTTATTACGCATTAGGTTATCCATATCTAAGTTACAACATATTGATATGGGGTATAGCTGATACAAAAAGATTGTTTGTTTCACAGAAACGTTTGATACGATTAATATTTAATATTAAAAGAACGGAGGCCTGTAAAAATGTATTTAAAACCAACAACATACTTACTTTAGTATCAATTTATATATACACGTTGTCCCCTGAAATTTTGAATACGGGCATTTTAATGCATTACTCGTTGCTTAATTACCAAGCTCGTCACATATTTTAATGGATTGACCAACGGGAAATAATCAGTAATTTCCAATTTGTAATAAAATAGGGAATCAAAATGAAACATATTTACACGTTATTTTAATATTACTATCTTTACGGACACAATGCTAACGTAACGAATAACAAGTAACTGCAATGTTCATCTTATTAAATGTTCTAAAACATCTCCTTGTTGAGCCAAACAATATCCCAGATGATCATAAAATTCCTGTTAACATTATAGCTACAAAATGTCAAATTGACATGCATATTGCAGCAACAACCAACCAACCAATAATAATAATCGAGATATAATACAAATTACATTACTCATATTCAAAATTTCAGGGGACAACGTGTATATATATATATATATATATATATATATATATATAATTTAATTAGAGAGCGGATTTCTAGCATTATGCTTATCCATAATATTAATAGCATCGAAAAAATGTCTTAATATCTATACGAATCTTGAAGAATGTGATTACTTAGCGCTAAGTTTATTTTGCTTATTTTGACTTTTTATGCTTGTTTCTATGCTTTTTTTAGATTCTGATGCTTATTTGGAGCATTTTCTTAAGCATTTAAAAAACATTTAATAAAAATTTTACGCTGATATTAAATTAATGTGCTAATATAGAGAATTTTCGTAAAAATCTGTATCCCATCATTTATAGATTATATTTGTATTACATATTTTCTTCGTGTCTTTTGACAACATAATTGTTTAAAATCTTCATAATATGATATAATAATTATAATGAATTTTATTATTAATAAATATTAGTACAAATTACCAATTTACAATGGATTCGTTTATAAATAAGTAGATATAATAGACCGTTTCATTATTCAGATAATACAGACGAACGCTTCATAGGAATCACACCTATGATATTCCGGATGTAAACGTCGTTAAACTAGGCCCGAACAGGGGCCCCAGTAAGTATTAAATGTAAATAATTGTGGTGAACATACTTAATTTGTTTAGCAGGTATATAAATTCAATTAAATATCATTATATATTGTTATTATTATTATTTATAATAAAATGTATTAAAATCCTTTAGTTCGTTGTAGAAAATTGAATAATAAATTTAAAAATACGAAAACATTTCGTGAACAGTGAGTCTTACTAAGACTACAAAACAAATTAATTTGAAACAACTACTTCTCTGGCTAGTACCTCGACAAACGTTGAATGGAACAAAGTTAATTTGCGTGTTACGAATAGTACAACTATCAAAGCAACACTAATTTGAATGAAATTATTTCTTTTGAATAAACTAATTAATGATAAAATGTATTTTAGATTGTTTAAATATGACTAGAACATGAAAAATTATGCACAAAAATGTTGTGTATGTGTAAAAGATGGCAAATCGTGAACGGTCTTTATCAGATAGTAAGTTAGACAAGACGATTATGAAAATGTTACTAAATTTAGAATGCTCTGGCTATAGCTGTAGCAAACCACCGAACAAAAATTGGAAAAGCAACTGGACCTGACCAAGTGAATAAAGTGAATAGCTAAGTATTAAAGTTATTAATTAGGTGATAATGGCAAAGAGGCATTGGCAAATCTTATCAATAAGATATATGATACTGGAACCATATCAACCGATTGGCTCACATCTACATTTATTATGATACCAAAACCAAATAAAGCAACAAAATACAGTAACTTTAGATCTATTAGTTTGATGAGTCATATATTGAAGGTATTTCTGAGGGTTATACATAAAAGGATCTATCGGAAAATAGAAGAAAAAATCAGCGAAAACCAGTTTTCGAAATCGAAATCATCATCAGCAACTGTACGAGTCAAATAGGAATGTATGTAATCAGGGATGTATTCTACCACCTGTAATTTTTAATCTGTACTCGGAAGAGGTATTTAGTCAAGCACTTATCGATACAAAAGATGGAATAATCGTTAACGGCAAAAACATCAACAATATCAGGTACGCTCATGATACACTCATACTAACCAGCAGTGAAGAATATCTACAGAACCTAATGACAAAAATAAACAATACATGCGAAGATTTTGGAATATATAGCAAGATTAACATAAATAAGACAAAGTATATGGTTATAAGTAAGCGAACCACAATTATAAACAATGGCATCATAATCAATGGTACAAGGATTGTGAAGACTCATAAACTCTTTTATCTTGAAAGTATTATCAATGACCCATGGGACCCATCGAAAATAAAGGTCTAAATAGAAAAGCCAGGGCATCCTTTACCAAATTTAAAAATGTATTATGCAGCCGCGATCTACCAATAAAACTAAGGATGGGAATGCTTCGCTGTTATGTCTTACCAGTATTGCTTTACAAAATGCAGGTATTAACACTCACGGAAGCTACATTAAAAAGAATAAACCAATCAACGCCTTCGAGATGTGGGTATTTATTGAGAATCAGCTGGATGAATAGAGTCACTAACAACCAAGTCCTCGATATAATGAACAAAGAACTAGCAATAGTAAGAACTGTTAAGAGAAGAAAGCTTGAATATTTTGGCCACGTTATGCGACATCCGGAAATATATAAACTATTGCATTTAATTATACAAGGAAAAATCGAAGGTAAACGTGGATCGGGTACAAGAATAACTTCCTAGTTGAAAAACATAAGAAAATGGTACGAGAAAACTACAATAGAGTTGTTCCGAGCAGGGGCCAACAAGACTATTATTCTTAACATGCTAGCCAACATGATGCTAACTAACGATCGTTAAACGGCCATGGTACCCTAAGAAGAAGGTTGTAGCTTCCATGTGCGACTTATCAACCTCCACAATCGGCGATATCGATTTTCACTCAGGTTGTATTAAAACTTTGGAGTTGTGGCCTGTTACCGTTGCGAACAGAGAATTCAGAGAAATTTCTTTCAGTTGGTACTTGGGTTGAAGAGCGAGTATTGTTACCTCTTTAAAGCATACTTCCTTATCAGTGAAACAAGCCCGTTTTCTCAAATTCTGCGGCGCTGGGTGTAGGTTCGAGTGAATGTTAAACCTGTTATATTTAGCAAAGTTAAGTTTATTAACAAACTAAGAAATAGATATAAACAAAACAGAATTAAATTAACAATGATCATAAATACAAACTAAAAAGTCACTCAGTAATTCCGTACTGAGACGTAGTATAGAACACAATCTTTTAATAGCTCTTCAACAAACGAATTTGTTATGAAATAATAATAATTCAAAAACACTTATCCACACAGTCAGCTCAATCCCTCTTTTATCAACACAGTTCAAAGGTGTTCTCTTCAATGAATTGTCGGAACAGCAAGAAGGTGCAGACAAAACGGCGACATAAAATGGCTCACGTGGTGGTAAATTGCTGACTTCCACAAGGACCTCTGGTTCGGACCTCAACTTGACTATTTAATAGTACGTTTCTTCTATAGTAGGTCCATATTATCGGCAAACATTTTTAGACCCGCAGTCAAAATCGGCATTTTTTAATTCTCTTAATTAAGTCGCTTGACGCTCTCACTTTTTTTTCTCACACATCATTGATCCTAAATCTTTCCCTATATCCCCAAACGTGCTCGATATCGCAAAAAATATTAACAGGCAATACAATATGCTATTATTATATTTTAGTAAAGGTCATTAAACATTGTATTCACTAAATTTAAAAGCCCTTAAAATATCATAAATAAAAAAATTGAGACTGGAGAATTTCCAGACAATTTAAAAATGTTGGTTGTGAAACCAATTTTTAAAGGTGGTGATCCGAGCAATTTTTCCAATTATAGACTAATCAGTTTACTCACACACTCAAAAATATTCGAAAGGGTTATATACAGTATATTAGTTTCATTTTTTAATAAACATAATCTATTTAGTAAACTACAACATAGACTTAATATAATTAATTGGGGGCGCCCTAGATAATAAATATATTCCTTTAGGGTTATTTCTAGACTTAACAAAAGGTTTCGATTGTGCAGATCACGAAATATTGCTTAATAAGCTCTATAAATACAGCATGAGGGGAATAAGTCGTAATTAAATAACTTCGTATCTTTATAATAAAAAAAATCAAAATTTTAGAGAGGGAAAGATTACGGAATCAAATATCTAAAATGTGACTGTAGGCATTCCACAAGGAATTATAATTATAATTTATATTAACGATATTTTTTGATTAAATAACATCAATGTCGATGACAATAATACCATATTTAAAAAAACACACTTACATAGATTTAATTCATTCGGCATAGGAAATTGCAACAAATTACCTTTAAATGAGACTAAAACTGAAGCAATAACTTTTAGTACAAAACAAGCTACCAAAAATTATGCAAAAGATATCCATTTGAATCAATTTACCGTAAAAAATGTCGAATGTTCGAAATTTTCGGAGGTATTTGTGAAAAAATATTTAAATTGGTCAAATCATATTTATGTTTTAATGATAAACTAAGTCAGGTCTTATATGGCATGCATAGAATAAAACCTTATGTAAATTCTACAACTCTAATAATGACATACGAAATCACATATTAGGGTGTTTCTAAAGATATATAAGAACTTAAAGTAACTTTAAGTTTTGCTAACTGCACAAAGTTACAAAGTGTTAAAGTGTTTTTATTTATACTATGGAATGACATTATTGACAAATGCCAGTCAACTTTAAATTTTTAAATGACTGCATATTCTTTTCAAAAGATATGAAAAGACTACTTATGACTTTATGACGAAAATATATAATAGACTCGCAGCATCTTACAGAAATACTACAGATTTTTGCAAATTTAAACAAAAAGTTAAAAACCTACTAATAATAATAGAACCATATACATTAAATGAATATTTGTCATATTTCTGAAATGGAATTTTAAAAACACATGCTTTTAATTTTATATACTTGAAAGTTTATTGTTTAGCAAAAATTAGTCTATTTTAATTTGGTTGATTGAGTTACTTAAAGATAATAATAACTTTGATTAAAACACTTAGAACATTTCTTCAATATTTTTTTTAGGGTATCAAACCATTGATAATGGACACTTTGTGTCCGAAATGTGCATCTGGATAAAAATAAAATATTGAAGAAAGGTTCTAAGTGTTTTAATCAAAATTAGTCTATTTGAATTTTTAAAGTTTTAAATAATAATAATAATATAGTTTATTTCAGTAATATAATAACATACATATATTACACACAAGTACATTATACATCAACAGAAACGTAAAGAAAACAAAGAAATAATTATAACATTAATGTGCATACAGAAATAAATTATTTATTACTTAATTTATCAAAATATATATATATATATATATATAAAGTCGTATAATTTCTTTTTAAATAAATTGTATTCTTTTAAATTTTTAAAATATGTGGGAAGTGTATTAAATAATTTAGAACACATATAGAAGGGTGCTTGTCAGTGGCTCGAAGCCTGTGAATAGGGTATTCGTAATTTACGCGCCTAGTATTAAAATGAGTTAAATAGAAAGGAAATATTTCTGGTGTTTCCATAGGAATTTTAAACACTCTAATATGAATAATCCTGTAAGGGTTAGTAGGTTTATTTTTTTTTAAATATATTTCGATTTATTAAGCACTATTCTTATAATTTATTTTTGTAAGAGAAATGTACACTCATACACTGCTACCCCTAAAAGTATACCAAATCTTACAGAGAACAAAAATTGGTTAGATATAAATAAATGTAAGTGATAGCTAATAATCAGGTGTTCTGCAACCGTATCAATTTTCTACTCTCGGCAAAAATACGGATGGGACGACTGGCGCATATTTACCGTTTTCGTTAATTTTCATATTCAAACTCGCATTCATAAACTATTGAATTGACATTTCAAAAACTTTGCTTATTTATCAAAAATTATTATATGCGTGAATCGTATTAACCTGGGGAATCACAGATAAATTATATTATATAATTCACATGTATATTTAACCCATAATGCGAAAGGTGAAAACCACAATATAAGAATTAATTAGAGGCTATCCAGAATTAACAAGTGAAAATTATACATTATTTTGTAAGGCATGTTTAAAAATAGTAAGTTTTAGTTTAGTTCCCAACTGCATTCTAACTAGTCGAGACTTGTCTGTAAAACATGTTATAACAACACTACATCAAGAACGTTTGAAAAAGTTCAAAGCTGAACTGAAAAAACAGCAAAATTTCACAATCTTTAGCATCATCTTCAATAAACGATGGACAATTTAAATTAAATTCACATTTGTGCAAAATATCCCTTTAAAAAAATTACAAAATAATCCATTTAAACCTTTCTTGGGAAAATATTGTAAAATGCGCATTCCCGAAAAAAAAACTATGTAGCTCTTGCGTACTATGAAACCATACAAAAAATTAAAGATTTTATTAACAATAATTGTATGCGGTTTGGTGCGGATGAAACCACAGACGCTTGTTTAATTTAATAATAGGAGTTTAACATGAAGACATCCGACCAATAGTATTTTGATATATACAAAAGAATTGAAGAAAACTGATAATAACATTATAGCACAATTCATAAATGATGGACTGACAAGCTTATTTTTGCCGTAGACAATACCAAGTTACAAAATTTTACTAATAATGCATTTTGTGCATTGTACAAGTTTAGCACATGGATAGAAACGAATTTCTGAAACAATAAGAATGAAATTTCCATTTGTAGATTTAAGTAAATATGGAAAAATAGTTCTTAATTCTGAGTCCAATTATTCAAGAAGTCATTACCTGATATCTCACTGCCCCATAAACCAGTGCTAATAAAATGGGGAACTTGTCTATATGCTACGATGTACTATGCGAACAATTTTGAAGAATTTAATAAGGTTATATACAACTTTCCCGAAACGACAAGCAAATCAGTTAATGACTGTCAATCAGTTCTTAAGAAACAAGAGCTTCCTTCAAAACAATTTAGTTACATAAAATCGGGTTTAAATTTTGTGAACAACACAATCAAATCTTTATAAAAGCAGATTCATTTTAGAAAATACCTGGACGCATTGGCAAAGAAATCAAAATAATATCGAAAGAAGTATTCGGTGAAAATGAAGGATTTTTAATATTAAATAAATTAAACTTGATTTTGAATGGCAATTTTCAAATGGATCCAGCTATAATTTTAAATAAAGAAAAGCTTTTCCACTTTCAAAAATTTATTGAGCGTCAGAAGTAATAATATTTACAATTAAACCCCTAGAACATTTAATGATCTACTGTTTTCATGAATAGATTTCAGTTATTTTGAAATGTATACAAAATTACAATTTAATTTTTAAATACTTGCATGATATTATATATTGCGTAAAGAAAGTATGTTTATTTTAGTTTTAAGCAGAATTTCTATGTAAAATATGTTGATAAACGTGTAACCTATTAAGAAAATATAGTTTTCTTTAGTTCTTTTTATGCTTTTTTCCTGTTTTTATGCTTATTTAATGCTTTTTTTCTCTAAATTTTGTGCCTTTTTAAGTGCTTTTTTCACATTTTTTAAGCTTTTTTTATTCGCTCTCTAAATATAATCATTTGCTAAAATGGTGATAATTACCATACACGAAACAGAAACAATCTTTGTGTAACACACTATAATAGCACTTTATATGAGAAATCACCTAAGTATTCAGGTCTATTAGTATATAATAAATTGCCCAACAAAATAAAGTTTAATCAGAGTATTACAATATTCAAGAAGCAACTTAAATTATTTCTTATAAACAAATGCTACTACTCGTTTAAGGAATTTATCAAGGATGTCATTTAAATGTGATATTACATTATATTTTCATATAACTTATGACAAGTACTTTTGTTAATACTTTTTTTATTACTGTTAATATTATTATCTTATTCTAGTGACGTACAGCCGCTATATGTTATATCTGTGTAAATTTTAATTGCATGTATATACATTGTATTAGTATAAATAAATAAATAAATAAATGTGTAATTAACTAATGTCGCTGGCGTAGTAACGATAATTAGGTTTAATTTTATTAGTCTACATTTATTTACTTATTAATTCGTGATTTTATTTGTTTAATTGGATTGTCTCATGTATATTTATCCGAACAATGATATTGATGTGCGAAATATCTGTACGTGGAATAGCCTCTAGGTTTGATTTTTTATTAGGTTTGTTTATATAGCTAAAAACGACATCATTAATTTCCCTGATTATATTCAATTACCTCACCATTGTTTTATATTTGTGATAATACCACTTGATGTATTAAGAATTGTAATTTCTCAGCTCATTAGTCTTATTTATTATATGTTTAAATTTAAATAAATCTTTAGATATATGCTATGGTTAATATTAATATAAAAGAGAGCAAATGTATAAGCTTATTGCGTATTGCATGACAATAAAATTATCATTGGATAATTTTAAGTGCCCTATTACTGAAGTGTTTGATGGCGTAGGAGACTGCAGGAAGTAATCTTCCTGTTGGGAGGTCTTTTATAGCCTCCCACGGAACATTGCAGGGTTGACCTATGTGAGGCCCCAGGGTACCTTACCTTCCTGTCCGTTCCCAAGCGGTATCGGTTCACCACCTTCCCTGCGCCAGGCGATGGTGGGTTCCGGAGATCCCGCGGCGGCACATCGTAAACTCACATTAGAGCCTTCCCTAACCACCATATCTGTGCTCGTCGGGTAGTCCAGAATATCGGGTGGAACTGAAAACAAGTCACGGAATAAAATCAAATGAATAGAAATGATTTTTCATGCCGCACTTCGTGGGGCGAAACAAGATTGTTATTATCATATGATAGCCTTGGGATAAAAGTCAACTATAACGGTAACGTGTGATGTATGATAAGCGTATAAATATGGCACATTTATACCTTAAGCATGAATTTTTAATGGTGCCCTTAATCACCACAGAAATGTGCCGGCGTAATGATTCCGACGGTCCTTCCATTAAAAAAAACTGGGGTGACGGTATGGTTCATTCGGTGAGAACTCCATAGCAATCATAAGATACATCCAATGGAGCCATTAGCCAACGCAATAATCTCCACAGCATTAAGTCGCCTAAGGCATTTTAAATAATTAATGAAGCGAAGCTGTCTCGTGCCGTTTAATACGTTACAGCTCATTTGGGCCGAGCCCCGCGCGCCCTACTCCGGACTCCGGGGAGAACGAAAAAAAATCACACGCGCGTTGGGAATTAATCAATTACATTACACAGTTAGGGCCCAATTAATTAATACATTATCTATTGCTACCTGCACCAATGGCTATTAATCTAGATTGTACGCTGCAGATACAGCGCCCTGCTTGGCCATTATGTCTGCCCCTAAACGCTAGTTGCTGTTTAGCCCCGGTCGCTCCGGCGGTCGTTCCCTGGAATTATGTTGAAAAGATCACAAGCCGCTGTGTGTTTATCGCGCGGCAGACTTTTGCAATTTATGCAAATCCACGCCAGGCCGCAAATTAAATCCCCAGAATTATACAAAATCAACTGTAATTTATTGGGTGCGTTAAATTGGCTCTCTCTTGAATTAGAACTGCGTTAACAAAAATACTACATTAAATTAAATTAAAACCCAGACTGTTATTTCAAATACCTATTGAACATGCAAAAAACAAGACTAGTGGTTGTAAAACAAGTATATATACGGCCTGACTACTCGTGTAGATTAAATGTTTGGGTTATTTTTTCTGTTGGGTAATATGTAGGTAAGCTCCAAATTTCATTCGTTACTGATTTAATGCTGTATCGAATTATATTAAAAGAATTTTAAAATTTAAATAACCTGTAAACATAACGGGAATTTTTAAAAAGTGTAAAGGCAGAGCAGGAGAATGGTAGCATTTCCAATAATCGATCCATGCATGGTTTACTGAAACGGACAACAGCATGTATTCAATATAAACAGGTTTTATATTAAACCACTGTTCGTTTAGAATTTTATAGAAATTGGATAACTTTAAAATTTACGATTTTATAGCTTAATTCACAAATTATGTAGGAACCTAATTTCATAATTAGTAATTAGTCAGGTCGGTTTCATTAATTAAATTATTAATTAACTGCCAAACCGATTCATTGACTATTCATAAACAAACTATATGTTTACAGCTAGAATATGCTAAACTATTGTTAATGCATTTTGGTTTGTAAAATAAACCAGCTACTATCCATACTCAAACAAGTGAACATGCAATTGGAGACTATAAAGCAGTGGTCTTTCTGTCCCGTATAAAGCCTTTGTGCTCAACGTGAAATGCGACCAAAACAAATGTATATATGTAACTCACATCCTAATGCAGTATTGTAATAATTTAACTTCATTGATTAAAAAGGAAACGCTTTATTTACTTTTATTGATATTCTTTCTCCGGGCGTTTTATGTAGTTATTTTGTATCGCTGATTTAATTTAATTTAATTTATATAGGGGTTGATAATTGTCAATTTTTAAGAGAAATAACTTAAATGAAAGATAAGAAATTTCAGTTTTACTATTTAATATCACTACATTATTTGAAATAAAAATACTATAATAATTATATATTTAAAAGATAAAATATGAAATATAGTTATTAAATAAACTCATTATTAATGAATATAATATTAATTAATACAATAATTGAGCCTTTTTGTACAGAAAGTCTTAAACGTAAACTTGATTATTTAATGAAAGAACATGGCGATATATGCCATACATTAAATTACATGGATAAACAAGATAGTGCTCACAACATAATAATTAATTCCTGAGAATGAGAGTGAGGACACACGTAAGTTTGTTGATGATCTATTCGTTAATAAATTAAATATTTCATTAACGCCGAATGATTATCACACGCTCGAAAATTGGGTCGACAGGGAAATTCCAGATCTCGACCGTTACTTCTTAAATTTAACAATCATGATTAAGAAAATGCCAAGAAATTAAAGGGGACGCATTTATATTAATAAGGACCTCACTGCGGAAGAACGCACAATCAAAAGCATACTTAATAAAAATAGAAAACGTGCGCTGAACTCTGGACAACGAGGGTTTATTATTGATAACTCATTAAAAATAGGCGAGGGAATTTATTCCATCGATGATTTAAATGTTGATTCTAACTTCCCTTAGTAATTCGAAAATATCGTAACAAGCAACGATAGATTAGAGTACTTCAGGAGCGGGAAACTCGTCAGGTGAAAGTAATATTAACATTTTTTCATCTACACAACGAGAAATACAACAAAAAAAAAACAATTTTCAAAAGTAATCACGCACCTATTAATATTTATTACCAGAACGTTCGGGGCTTTAACTTACTTAAATATAGTAATATCTATCAGAATAGTGCTAATAGTGATTTCTCTATTTTTGCGTTTACTGAGAGATGATTGAATGAAAATTAGAAAGTTGTGAGGTATTTCATAATAATTATACAGTTTTTCGTAATGATCGCAATTTTGTTTTAACTATTCAGAAAATTGGTAGCGGGGTGTTAACTATTAATTGTAAGAGTAATTATTCATAATGTAACCATGTATATAATTAATGTTTACATTTGTCTACTAGTAAATTTAAATCATCTTTTAGTTGTTACTGAAATCTCAGAAAACTAGATTTTTTTATTTAACAGTATCGTAATTATTGTTGGCGACTTTAATCTGAATGACTTTATTATTAACCCAATTTTAAATCCTTCATATACGTGCTTGCAAAACAATATTTGGGTCCAAACCAGTACAATTTTATTAAGAATGATAATAATTGCACTCTGGACTTAGTTTTTATTAATATGCAGTGCTCGATAAATCGAATTGATGTCGAAGATAAACACCAACCAGCTTTAGAATTAATTTTTGATTTACCTGGAACTAAGCACAATTCTAATTCATCAATTCTGTTTAAAAAATATACTTTTGACCTTATATTTAATTTTAAGAGGGCTCAATTATTTTTATTGATTGATCTGATGTCCTATCAATTCATTGTTTGAACGATGCTTGCACTTTATTCTACAATAAACTGTTTAAAGTTTTTCAAGATAACTTTCATTTGGTCATACGTAGTTTAAATGAATTCCCCTCCAGGTTGATGTCATATACAGATATCTAAATCTTTTGATGGATTCATCATGAATTACTTTTAAATAAATTAAAACTGGAATTTTCTTCTAATGTTTGTGATTTATTCAATAACTAACTATCGAATAGATCTTTATTCGTGGAATTAAGCGGGTTTAAGTCAAAATAATTTACTGCAGTATCCGGTGTCCCACAGGGCTCTAACTTTGGTCCGGTGCTATTTAATTGTTTTATAAATGTTATAGCTGATAATGTTATGCCAAATATCTTAATGTTTGCAGATAACGTAAAAATATTTGCCCCTATATACACGATGGAACTCTACAACGTATCTTGGATCAAATAGTGCAATGGTATCAAGATAATAATACGTCCTTAAATGCAGCTAAATCCAATGTTATGTCATATACTAGAAATAAATCTATAATATCGTACGATTGTAACACCAAAGGAACTTGTTTGTCCCAGGTCGATACTTTAAAATATCTGGAGATATTTGGCAATAATATTTCTTTTAGTGATCATATTAAACAAATTGTGTCTGCCGCTAACCGCTCTTTGGGCTTTATAATTGGTAAAAACAAACCATTCAAGAGCATTAATGGTATAAAAATGTTATACTATGCATTTGTACGGTCTAAACTTGAATTTGCTTGTTTCGCTTGAAATCCCTATTATATGAAATATTCTTTAATACAGAAAAAAAAAATTGTTAGATATGTATATTTTAAGAAATTTGGTTTATATCCAGGCGTAGAAAGTGGGCGTAAATTTCATTCAGTAAACTCGCTGTATAAAACACTTAATAATCAGATCGATTGCCTCAAACTTCTAATTCAGTTGGATATTCATGTACCAAGTAATATAAGAAGTAGCAGCTAATTTTACTTACCAATACCAAAAACAAATACCATGTTAAAATCACTCATTTCGCCTGTGATCGCCATTTTGTTTATTGATGATTTCGAGAAAATCGAGAACTAATATCCATCTTAAAATTAAATTTACAATGGAATTGGAACAGAACAACCGATTTCCATACTTCGATATACTAATCAATAAAAACTCTATAATCGATACTTGTTCTGCTACTCTCTTGATGGAACCAAATTTTCAAATTAGGAGAAGTAAAACTGTTGTTATGTTCCATTTCTTTATTTTCAGATAACTGACACGTGTTTCGGTCCTTGCGGATCATTATCACAGTTTAAACTAAATTCAGTTTTAACTTTGAAACTCTCGGTCACACCGTGTTTAGAAGAACAACTCACACAAACCGATACTTAAATGTTACTTCCATAACTCTGCAGTGGAAAAAATTCTTTTAAGCCGCTCCCTTCGACTAACACACAAATCCAACTTGAATTACAAACTTGCCACCCTCTAGACAGGTCTTGTCCAAAACGGTTTCCTTCCAGGTAGAGTAGTATACTTACTCAAACAAAAATCTAACACCGAAAACACTGATCACATCCCAAGAATTTTCAAGCATAACATCTCGTATATAAATAATACAAACTAACAGAATATCTAAAATACTAAAAAATATAACGATTTTTATCACTATAGTAAAATATAAGAATTGCATAATTAACAAACAAAATTATTTCCCTTAAAAATCAAGGAGTATATAAAATTCTCTGCGGCGACTGTAATAAAGATTATATCGGAAAAATAAACAGACGCATAAATGTACGGCGAGACGAACATATCAGAGCTGTCGAAAAAAATCTACACTCCTCATATCTGGGCGAACACTTAAAATGTAAGGGACACAAGTTAAACTTCGACAACAAGACTTCCACCGCAGAAGTAGAACATTTTACCAAGAGGATTATCTGTCAGGCAATCGAAATAGAAAAACATACAGATAATCTCAATAAATAAGACAACGTCCAACAACTACCCCCCACTTGGAAATTCATTTTTTGCAACAAGCATATTTTATTTTAATCACCGCACGTGTCACGAACGAAATCCGTGTTTATCCATCTTTATATACTGTTTTTCTTAATAATTTTTAATTTTCTTCGCTATTTTTAATTATCAATTTTTATTTTGGTGTTTTTATACATAAAATCTAAAATATTCAATCATGTGACACGCATCGCGTCCAACGAAAATGGCTAAAGATTATTTGTGTGATAAATGCAAAAAGAAAGTGAAAAATCCAGTGCTTTGTGATAAGTGTAATTTGAACTATCATCCCGATTGTTATAAACATTATAGATACACTAAATACTGCGATATCAGCGTGAAACAGAGCCATCATCCATTACCATGCAACTTCAATATGCCGTGGATTTTAGAATGGTGGCTTACACTACCTAAAAAAGCTGGTGGAGGAGCTCACAACAACCAATGGGTTACTTTGAAGTGTAATGTAATAAATATAAGAGGTTACAATAAATTCTGTTCCTGTCAATAACATAAGTGAAGTTGCAGCAGGAGTTTCGAAAACGGCCGCGCTAAGAAAAATCCTGCACAGCCAGTTGCTGTAGGCAACCTAGTTTCCACTAATAGATACCCGCGTCGACAAAATTCGAATGGTAATAATAATGAAATACCTAAATCGAGCGACATAAAGTTTCAAATTTTTTTATTTCTTTTGTTTATAACAATTGAACGCTTTATTTGATTTGAATGAAATTTATTTTTAATAACTACCATAATATAATACATCATTTCAGTTATTATGACTATTATTGGTTAACAAGAAGTATAAGAAACAGTAGTACCACCACTTAAAAACTAAAATAATTTTTTATTGGTGGATCTAATAAAAACTAAAAAAATACTACTTGAAAAACCATTTAATTTAAAAACTTTTTTATCTCTTAATAATATGTGATATCTTTTACGGTTTTCCCACAAAAAAATAAAATATATATTTTTTATCTAGTAAAAACAAAATCTAGTTTTTCATCGAATCGAAAAAAAATGTTTTTCGTGGTCGTCTTTGTTTAAAAAATGTAAATTATGTATAATAATAATTATTTAGTGTCTTTTAACAATAAATTTTTAACTTTATTATAATTCATATATATTCATATTTGGATCAAAGAGATATCTTGTTTGTATTAGGATTTTGCAAAGAAAGTTGTTTGAAAAGTGTTAGATGTTGTTTTGATTTATTTTATTAATTGATATTATTTAATTTTTATTCAATTGAGTAAGTTTATTTACTTATTAATGAGTATATTACATTCATATTTTATTTTTTTGTTCAAAAGCCGTACAAGATATCAAAATGTAGTAAGAGTCAAAAAAAATATTTTAGTTTTTAAGTGGTGGTACTACTGTTTTTTATACTTCCTGTCAATCACTAATGGCCACAATAACTGAAACGATGTATGATATTATGGTACTTATTAATAATAAATTTCATTCAAATCAAATAAAGCGTTCAATTGTTATAAACAAAAGAAATAAAAAAATTTGAAACTTTGAAGCCAAATTCCGGCTTAACCATAAATTTTTGGATATAGATAAGATGCGTTAAATCATCATATTTTGATCCCAGGAATCTATGGTCCAGCCATTTCCCCGCATTAACGGGACACCCTATATATCCTGCGTCTTTTTGTTCCTAATTGTATTTAGTATATTTCGAAACTTCATGAAATTCAAAATATTCTTTACAATAAGTAAAGTGTCATGCACAGGATATGTGTTTGCTAAATTGGAAAGGCATTATTGTAATGGTTAACTAGTATGTTAATAAACTGTTTTGCTTTATCATTGCAATCCATTTGATTTATAAACCCAAAATCAACGTGTTCTAGTGAGTTATAGTAGTTACATATTCCGATATTGGTAATTGTTCGAATTTTATAACTTTTTGTTATGTCAGAAATGTTTTTTACCTCTAGTGATATTGCAATGGCATTATGGTCAATTAAAGTAATGGTATCATTTTCTCCAATTTTAGTATTTTAATGACTACAAAATATATTATCAATGCAATATTTGCCACTTGTTTTAAAGTTCACCAATTTACTTTTGTCCAAAACCCTGAAACATATGTACTATTGTGAAAGTGTTTGCATCATTATCAAAAAAAGACGATAAAATTATTTTCAATTGGCATTTCTTATTCTGGTAGTGTTTGTTTGTTTGTTACAAATCTGGCCAGATGAAGTGTTTATATTTATTCTAGGTCTGTCTGCCTCCTTGCTGGAATTCTTTTTTTATGCATATTCTTCAGTTCACTTTGCTTTCCAACGGCAGATGGATTCTCACTGTCACGATTTTTGTGCTGTTATTTTTGGTAGTGGTTCGTTTGCCTTTTCGTTGATAGATGTCTTGCTTAAACACAATTCTAACATTTTTACATGTTTTATAAGTTTTTCATTTCGGTAATTTTAAATTAAAACACTTGTTTAGTTTCATATTGTAATATTCAGTTTCCTGACACATGTTTCGGTCAATGATGACCATTATCAAAGGAATTACAAAAATAACTAATTAAATAACCTAAAACAAAGACAAACATCAGACGTACCCCAAGGAGCAAGAGCGGAAAAAACTTCATACTCGGCACATAGTTTCTACCCACGAGTTAAGAACTTATCTAAGACCGACTTCAACAACCGTGAAATGGAACTCCTGAGTAAGGGACTAAAATATTCTCCAACCCTACGGAATCCAAAAGAAAACCTGGAAACTTTAGTGCTTGAAACTGAACTAACACTCAACCGGATAAATATGAAATCAGATCTGGATAAAATCTAATTCACCAACATTATCAAGAAAGGAGTTGAAAAATCTGCTAAACATTCTAGTAATACCCAACGAGAAACAAACGCCACAAGAGGAATGAAAACGAAATGCAAGAATAACAACTTAATTATTTGCAAAGCAGACAAGGGTAATACTATTACAATTCTGGATAAGGAAACATATATTGAAAGAGTGAACACATTTATCGATGGAAACTTCCATAATATCAAAAAAGACCCTACTCCGAAGTTCCAGAAGCAGATTGTTTAAGCAATTAAAACAGCAAATGCCATAATCCCAGATAATGAAATCTAGAAATATAGAATTATGAATCCGAGGGCACCCACACTATACGGCCTGCCCAAAATACACAAACCAAACATCCCGATAAGACCAATCGTCTCCTACATCAATGCTCCCTCATATAAAGTTTTCTCCCTGGTCAACAAAATACTTCCAGAAATAATTCCCTGCACATCCAAATACGGAATAAAAAAACTCGATCGAAAACCAAAAACTGAGCCGTCAACAACAACTCAATTCTGGTCTCATTTGATGTTAAGAGCCTCTTCACGTCAATTCTAGTTCCTGAGATCAAGGAAATTTTGCATAAAAAGTGCCAAGAACAATAATCGAATTACAACATGTCAGAAATTACCAGTTTGATAAATGCTTGCCTCAACCAAAATTACTTTTGTTTTAACGACACCTTCTACATCCAGCATGAAGGACTGCCCATGGGATCGCCTATTTCACCATTCTTCGCGGAAATATTCATGAGTGATTTCGAAGACCAAGTATTTAAGAACAACACATCAACAAGAAACATACAATTCTGGTGCAGATAAAAAGAAAGTTATTTTTGTAATTCCTTTGAGAATGGTCGTCATTGACCGAAACACGTGTCACTAAATATTACAATAAGAAACTAAACAAGTGTTTTAATTTGAAATTACCTAATATTATAATTTCGTTTCATCAAGAGTGCATTGAAGAAAGTATATACCGTAAGTTTCATTTGAACCTAGATATTCTAGGTTATGTTTTCCCAATCCATTGAGATAGCAAGTAAAGTGATCTTCACCTGTCTTTATATGTTTTTTGTTTTTGTTTTGATAGCGCCCTTTATGCACCACATAATCACACTAGGAGCACTCAAGTTTACTATTTTAGTTTTTATTTTCCGCGTAACAGAACAGTTTTTACGTATTATTAGAATTTCTAGAATAATATTTACTTGTATTGGAGTTTTTATAATTTCATATTTTTTTCTAAATGGTCATTCAATTATTTTAGCAATTTGTTCAAATAATTTTTAATTCTTTTTATTCGTCAAGATTATATAGATCAGGAACTTTATCAAATGATAAATAAAACTTTTATGTATCATAATATGTATCACAAAGTTATGGCTTCAAGCATCCAAAATCTTATATAGATCGTTAAATTTTAATTTATTAACTTAATTTTGCTTTATAAAGTTAGAATACTCTTGATCACTACTTATTTCAGCGTGTTCTTGACCTACTATAATAAGCAATACAATGGCTTATCATATTCCTCACCTGCCCCAATTAACTAAGCATTAACTAAAGTTATGAGTACACTGGAACAAGCGTAAATTTTTTAAGTTGAAAAATGTGTAAATTATTATTTTTAATAATATTTATCTAATTTCTAAAAAATATTTATCATTATTTATTTTAATTTATTAACAAACCTATATTTCGATTCAATTTTTAATAGAGGGGGCCACATCACCATATTTCAATAAACAAGAAAATATCGACAGGGTTAAAGAAATGCGAATGATATAGGAATTGGCGCAGCAAAATAGAATATCCTGTCACTCTTTGTAATATTATCCATACCAGTAAATTTAATAGACACATACGGTCACATACTGTTCCGCACCGAAAATTTCTTTCAGAAAAATTTAGTCACCCGGTTAGGATACGAAGCCGCGGCGGTTGGGGGCACTGTGATCAAGTAAATAGAGTTTCTTTACTTAATATCGGAATTATTTACCTGGATTAATTAGTGTTATAAATTTTTATATTGAATATATAGATTTTGTGCTTAATTTTTTTTAAATAATCTTTATTATTTAAATTAGTTATTTATTATTATAAATATATATTTTCCTTATTTATATCGAAAGAAGGAAAGAATATGCACCCCTGGTCGTTTGTTATTCCAGGTAAATTTTAATAAGTTTATAAATTCCAACGTAAACCTGAATCTTTTATACGCAGCCGAAAATTTTTACCCAATAAACCACTTCATCTGCGTAAAGTAAATATTATTATGGAAGTATATTATTTTTAAATTCCATTTTAAAAGGAGAATATGCGCGGTGTCAACGCGTGCGTTACGGCAATTAGCGAAATCCGTGCGTGAAACGCATACGTAATGCGTTGTGTCGGGTTCGGGCCTCGCATTTATGTAAATGCGTAACAGCCGCACTAAATAATAAATAAATATTCACGCAGAATATTTACACGTGCTACGACCAGAGCGGCGCTTTAATGGGGTAATTATCGAAAATTGATGAATTGTGTAAACAATATAATTAATATTTAAATCACGGACTATTATTAAATAATAATAATAGTTGCGAATTGTATTTTTGCTGATGATGGAATAATTACGTGTTAACTGTCGCCGCCAAATGTAACCATGATTCGTCAATATTTTATTGCGTGAAATGTATTTTGTTAACAATTTCGATGTTATTATGATATTGAAGGGTAATAAACAATCATGATACTCATGTTTGATTATGATTTTTCTATTACATATTCTATTAACACTTAATATTATTATTATGTTTTTGTACATAGCTTTTATAATCATAATGATGGTTGCGACCGTTACTACCTGGTAATTCATAATGAAAACTGAATAAAACACTTACTATGTTTTTAACTGGTTAAAAATATATATAATAGGTGTTTTATTCAGTGTTCATAGCTTTTATATTTGCACCGTAGTATTATTAAATATGTTTTATACACATGATTTTACTTTTAAATAAAAGTCTGTTAAGTTAATCTTTAACTAAATTATTCTAGAAATTAAGCATTGAATTATTTAATTAGATTGATATTTAAAAAGTAAACATTTTATAATTTTCCAACATTAATAAATTGTACATATAAACTAGCACACTATGTTATAGGTTAATACGTAATTAGAATTACCCCAATAGATATGTCGGGAGTACGATAGGTTATTGTATTAATAGTAGTAGTAGTAAGTAAAGGATACGCTAAAGTAAATAATAATCATTTATCAGTTAATTATCATTTAATAATATATTGTTTTTATTACACGAGGCATTCACAACAGTCTTAATATTTTGTAACGGAGTTCATTTTGGAGTATTCCAAGTTTATAAGAGTGTATATTAAATTAATTGAAGGTTTATTGTATATATATATATCTAAACAAAAACAAAATACAATTAAATTATTAATTTTTGTTTTAGTTAATTTTAGTGTCATTACAAAAAGTGAATAAAAAATATAAATTCAGCAAAGAAAAAAACACGTTTAATTTAGTCTCATTTTTTTCATAAACGCTTTGCAACAGATAACAAATGATGTTAATGATTAAAAGATTTATATTATTCTAGTTATGTAGTTTACTTGTATGCTATTTACCTAGTTTTATGTTTATATTTCATTTGATCAATATGTGTTTTGGTAAGAACAATATTAGTTCAATGTCCATAACAATCATATTTATTTTAAAGCTAATTTGATGTGTATTTTTTAGAGTGTGCGTATGTTATTATTAGAAGACCAAACATTTTATTAAATAAATAAATATGTATTTTGAATGAACAAATAAACAATAAACTATTATCATTTCACCTCAGTTATAGCTTTAGTTGACAAAATGCCTTCTATATTATATTAAATCGACAATAATATTCATCTAAATATAAGGCTTCAAATTTTTGTTGAGTATATACAGGGTTCATTATAAAAGTAATGCGCATTTTCTGGGGAAAATATATTTATTGATCATACAGGTACAAATGCTACTATTTCTTTAAAATACTCTCCCTCAGCATTAATACAAATGCGAATACATGTCTGACATGTGTGGAAGACATACTGAAACCCCTCGAGGGGAATGTCTCTTAGGAATGTTGTAACATGTTTTTGGATATTTCCACGGACTCTCAATGCTTTTTTTTAAGTTCTTTCTTTAATCGGGGAAAGAAAAAATGTCGTACGGAGCCATGTCGGGACTAAAACGGGGCTGGAGAATCACGGGCTTTACTTTCATAATAGACCCTGTTTTGTATGAACAGAATGAGAAGAATATATGTTACTTCTAATATTGCAAAATGTTAGTGAAATGTTAAAATCCCACGTATTTTAAGTTAAGTGTACTTAAGTTGAATTCATTAAGTATATATTTTTCGAAGTTAACAAAGTTTTATGCACATTTTATTTATAAATTATTTGAAAAGTTTAAATACTAGTTACCTAAGAAGATTAGATTTGCCCAATAAAATAAATATTCATTGTAAACAATAAAATTGAGATTAGAATTATCCGTACCTGTAATTTTAATAGGACTATTAGTTTGAGAACATAAGATTTATAAAATTTAGAAGAAGTTTATTACTAAATTTATGCTTAATTGACTAGAATGTCAAAACCTATGAAAGTGCTTATAACTTTAAAAATGTTAATGAATTGAAAATGACTTTCGTTAAATTACAAAAAGTATTTCCATTAAACAGAATACAATTATATCTTAATCTTTTGCATTTAGATATTTTAAAATTTAATTTAATACCATGTTAATTGACAATGGCAAAATAGATAAGTTAATATTTGATTTTAGAGGCGTTTACTTCGTGGTACATCTTGAATTATTTTTAAATGAGACACAATAACTAGAACAAAGTTATTGTGTCTCATTTACAAAACATAATTTACAAATTCACGTTTACAAAACATAATTTAATATCGAAAATAAAATTCAATGTTGTGGGCTTGGATGGTATTTATTTGCTATGATTAAAAACTACAGTAGTAGTTACCTATTAACTACCTGACATTCTTCTATACTGCTCCTATATTTTTTTGCAATAAATACATTTATTACATGTTTGCATCTTAAGCAATCCTAGATTAAAAAACTGCCTTTATCCAGGGGTGGACATTGGACGAGAAGTTTGGTTTTATTTGGAATTTGGTTTTTTAAAACAGTAAAGGATTCACTAGCAAAGCAAAATTTAGAATTTTTGTCTGAATACTTTCAATCTGATTAATATATACTTGAGAAGAAGGTATATACTGGAACACAATAATATATTTTGCTGTATTGATATATTAACATTAGCGTTTCATGGTTATTAAAATCTTTAGTAATTCATAATATGAAACCAAGTAGCTGTTTACAACTGCTGAGTAAATCCGATATATGGTTTCTGAAAATTAACTTATTGTCGAACACAATTCCTAGGTCTCTGATGTTGGTTGTTCTGTTAAGTTATTGTTTGCTGATATTGTATGGATATGAAACTATATGAGAGTTACGTGTGTAAGAAACGATACAACATTTAGTTGCGTTTAGTTCAGGTCCATTATCCTAACACCAGTTTTTAAGTGTGTCGATGTTATCTTGTGTCCTACAGTCAGCTATATTTATAATTGGTTTAAATAACTGTAAATCGTCTGCATATAGAAGATAATCACAATCAAAGACTTCACTCACAGAATTTATTTATTTATTGCTGTTATTACCAAAGGTTTACAAACTTCAGAATATATAATGAAAAATTTAAATAGGTATACGATCAATAGGACCTAAAATTTACATCTACATAAATTTGTATAAAATATAGTAATAAAAAATAATTTAGAAATACGTAACAATACAGTCATATTAAAATTAAATAGGATGTAGATATCCCCTTACACAAATATAAAAATAAAAAGATAACAATGTATTGTACTAACGTTAAAATCATATAGTCTCTCAAGTGTTCCGATTTTGTTTCAGATACTAGGGGCATTGTTTAAGTACCCTTCGAAACGTGATTTAAATTGTATCAGGTTAAAGCATTTTATATGTTGTGGTAGTACATTAAATAATTTGACTGTGTAATAGTTAACGCCGCCGTCTCTTGATTTTTCTAGTCGTCGGTAATCTGCACGCAAGTTTCCCGCTTGTCTGGTGGGATAGTGGTCTATTGTTTCCTGCAGCGTATAATTATCAAAATTATGTTTAATAAATAGGAGGCACTCATAGATAAATATACAGGGTAGTATGATTATTTTAAAATTCATAAATAAATGTTTGCAATCCTCTTGATATTTTAAGTTACCGAGTACTCTAACTGCCCTTCTTTGGATTTTAAATACCTTTGCTATTGCAGGAGTATGATCCCAGTTTAATATACAATATGATAATATTGACTGAATATTAGCATAGTATGAGGATAGGCATGTGTTAATTGACTTAATATCGTGTAATCTTTTCAATGCGTAAATCTTTTGAGACTTTTTTGCATATGTAGTTTGAATTAGCGAAAATACCATATGTTCCAGTTTGTCAGGATTTAAGTGAAGCTTATTAGCAAGAAACCATTGATTAACATTCGAATATATGTCAATTATATCAGTTATAAGTTGAACTCTATTTTTCCCACCAATGCTGATGTTTTTGTCATCGGCAAATAATGTAAAATGAGCTCGAGAGGCACATTCAGGTAAGTCATTAATATAAAGGATAAAGAGTTTCGGTCCAAGGACGGATCCTTGAGGAACACCCCTCTCAATGTCCAAAATGTTTCATTGTTATACGAATATACTGTTTCCTGTTTGTAAGATACGATGAGATGAGATCACAGCTGCTAGGACTAAACTGAAGGTATTTAAGATTATCTATTAATAATAATAATAATAATAATAATATTTATTGTGTTAATATATTTCAATACAATGTTTACACCCGTCTAAGAAAACTATACATTAATTGTTCATTTAGTTAGTTAAAATTATAGTTTAGAAATTCATTATTGCTGAAGGGACCTTTTGTTATAAGAAGTTTTATTTTAATTTATGTACATTTTGATTTTTTCCAAATTTCTGGTAACACACAATCGAATGCTTTACTTAAATCGCAAAAAAGTGTATTTGTACTGGAGTTACGTTCATAATTATCTAGTATGATTTGTGTAAGGTCTAATGAGGTCGACCTACCTTTTCTAAATCCAAACTGGTTTTTGCTATGTATGTTGTTGATTTCAAGGAAGACGTCGATTTGAAAAGCAAGACTTTTTTCGAGTATTTTGCCAATTAGAGGAATTATTGTAATTGGTCAAAAATTAGTTAAGTCCATGTTACTTTTTTCTAAATATAGGTATAACTTTCCCTAGTTTTAGTACATCTGGAAATTGGTTTGATTGATATATTAATTAGTTTAGTGAGGGGGATTATTAATACGTTAGACAGTGTTTTTAATATGTTGGTATTCATTCCATATGCATCAAAACTGTTTTAGTTTTTGAGTTCACAAATAATTTTCCGCACATCATTAAAGCTTAATTCACAAAATGAAAACTGATTTTCAGGCTTTGCTCCAGTTAAAAAGTCGAGATGTGAGGTATCTGTCAAAGGTAATGTACTCACAAAGTATTCGTTAAAATCATTCGGAGAAATTGGAATTTTTTCATCACTGGACTCATTATTTCTCACTCCCCACATGGCATTCTGGGATTTTTTTAAATTGGCAATATAAGTATCGTGTGCCCGTCTTTTAGCTTTTGCAATGTCATGCCTATATGTTTTCCTAAGCTGCTTCAGTTGATTATTAAATTTCGATTGAGTTACTTACTTTATTTGCGTTTGATAAAAATTTAATTTGTTCTCTGGTTACATGCTGGTCGTATGTAAACCAATTTATTTTTGCTTTAGAATTTAGTATTTTTGATTTAGTTGGGCATAAGTAATCAATGGCCTTTTGAATTAAGTCTATAAATATACTGAACTTATGGTGTATGTTGTAAGATTTATTGTTAATGAAATTCCAATCTATGACATAGCCAGTGTTCATTGATGCATATAAATTTTAGTGCAAGTGTATTATGGTTATTACAGTCGCACTTTGTAAGTAAGGCTTCCAACTCGTTTATCTTGATTGCTATACTTGGTGATTTAAATGTAAAATTACTGATCTTTACTTAGGGTATATAACCTTTGGTGTATTTTTCCGATTGTTCTCATCTCTGTTGACGAAAAAAATTATAACGGCTAACTTCTAGTCCCGCGCTCCATGCTGCTAGATTTTGTAGTTCTTCAAGTAGTAATATATGAGCCCCTATTTTTAAGCTGCTGACGTTTGGAGTTGGGTGTCTCGTTTATATCTTCTCACAGTAAAAATCATGTCTTAAAAATTGTTCATTTAGGTCCGCGGCAACATTCTCTTCCTTGGTGTCGATGGGATATCTTGCAACATGAAACCATGCTCTTTTTTCTTTGATCACTGCTTTGAGTTTATTATAATCATTTCTAATTCCCGTTCCTATTATTGTTGTTTTGATCTTATTCTCCGGTTCATTAATCGATTTGGTTTGTGCATGTTTATTCTTTTTATAGTGGACCGTAATAAAATCGTTGGCAATTACAACAGGGTCTTCGTTTGTTGGTTTATCATTAGAGGTGATTTCGGAGTTTATTGTAGATATTCATTCTTGTGCATTATCATTTGGTTTCGCTATTGATACACATACGGCGGGTTTCTCTGCCATCTTTGTTTGTTTGGCAAATTATTTGTTGTTTTCTCTAGTAATGCTTTATCGGATATATTGAACAGCGTATCCGTCTGTATTTGCGATTGTGATTTTGTTATTAGCTGAGTTGTGTTTGTATTTTTTCCTTTGTTAGTGGAAATTGTTCTTTTATTTAAATTCACGTGTTGTTCTACGTACCTTTTCATTTAGAAACCGCCATTTTTCTTATTTATTATTTAGAAATAATATGAAGAGCAATAGGCCTAACTTTGAGCCTTGTGGTACCCCTGACAGGGATTCGAATGGAAGTGACCGGTGACAAATTGCTGCCTGCCTGTCAAGTATGATGTTATCACCGAAATTTCCATTGATGGGGTAGCGTTTCAACTTTTCAACTATAATAGTTTGATGTGCGGGATACGGTCAAATGCCTTCGTCAGGTCAGTATAGATGACATCGTTCTGAATTCTTCTGTCCATATTTTCTGAGATGACTTGTGAAATATTGAACAGATTAGATAGTGTTGACTTTTTCTTAAAGAAACCATGTTGGTAGGTGAGATAAGGTGGGAAGTTTGTTTAGACCTTGTCTAAAATATCCCACAAAAGGGTTAAAATAGAGCATATTTGCTTAAAAATAATTAAAAAGAACTCCGGAAATGGCGAAAGTGTGTCACCTGTCTACGGAAGAACGTGAGTTTGAGTGGAAGAACATTGGTAAACAGTGATCTCCGCCCGTGACTCCTGTATCCTAAATTATTTGTGTATTATTTGATTGTATGTATATTATATATTATTTGTAATTTGTAAGCAGGAGAAGCAAAGATAATAATAAAGAATAAAGAATAATCGCTTACCAATGACTCACATATTTTGGAAAATGTGTTTATTAAGGTGATTGGTCTGTAGTAGATTGGTGTTATTTTTCCTCTCTTCCAAAAATCAGGGAAAAGTTCTGTTTGCAGTATTAGGTTATATATGAAAGTGAAAGGTTGTCCTATAATATTTTTGCAGTCGTTTATTCTGGTAGATCGTCTGTATCTTTTGTTAATTTTCATTTCAGTTTCTTTATTTTCATTAGTACTAAATCTTCGGATACGTAGAAGTTGCCTAAGTAGTCCATATCAGCTATAATTTCAGCTTGCTGTAAATATCCAATTTTTTATCATTATTATAAGACCTTTTGAAATGCTCCGAAAACTCGTTTACAATGTCCTCTCCACCTTCAAGAGTTGCATTGATATAATGCCACAGTTGTATCCTTAGCATAATGCTAGGGATACAGCTGTGGTTTTTCTTTGTGTTGATGTATAACCAAACCTGTTTAAGATTGGTTGATATTTTATTTTCGATTCCGGATATAAATTTGCGGCATGCTAAGTCGATGTTCGGTCGCAGTCTAGTTTCCAATTCACGTAATTTAGTCTTATTTTCAGACGGTTTTCGGTGCAGGTTGCCACACCATCTTTTTCCTTTCTTAAGTCACAGATGATGCTTTTATCGAACCATAATGGAAACTTTCCCCGAGAAGTTCTCGGTACTTTGGAAACAGTCATTTCGCAGCATTCATTGATTAGCTTGTAGAATGTTTCACAAGCGGTGTTCGAATCTCTTTATGCATACAGGCTGGTACAATCAATATCACAAATATTAGATTATAATACAGGAAAGTTCGCTTTTTTAAAATTGTAGATAGGGTTGCTATTTGGTTGCATCCAAAGTGATTTGCTTGGAGTGTCAATTACAGTGCAGGATGATATGGATTAATAGGAACTAGAAAATTGTTAGCCTCTGATACATGGTGTGTTAGATTACTCCTAATTAATGAGAGATCTAGTAACCTATCCATATGATTCACACTGTCATTTATTTGAATTAAGTTATTACAATTTATTAAATCGATTAACGGGTTGAGTTTGAGTGGCCGAAATGAACTGTTTTCAGTATGCGCTTTAAACTAAGGCAAGTTGAAGTCTCCACAAATGATTAGATTGTCAAATGATGTAGCATTTTTGATGGTTCTGAAGGTTTGTTGACATTCTTCAGGAGATGTAGTAGGAGAAATATAGACAAAAAAACACTTCTAAGTTCAGTGGGCAGCTGATTCGACAGGCTATGATACTTATTTTCAATATCTCATGATCAATTATTATTTTTTTGCATTTGAAATTAGCTCTTATTGCTATGAAAACTCCTCCTCCTCTTTGTTTGCGATCCGGTCGAAAGACAGGTGCTGAAGAATAGTTTACTGTCAGATATTTCATTAGTTAACCATGTTTCAGTTGATAGGATCACATCGAATACTTGTAAACTTAAAGAATTTGAGAATGATAGAGTTTTAGTTTAAAATCCCCTCACATTTTGTAAATTAATAAAGATGATTGTGTCGATTGGAAGTTAGTTACTTTCCCTGTGATGTATTATTATTGGTGAGTTTAGTCAAAATCTTAGGGATATTGTTGATATATTTTATAGTGAGATTTGTATTACTATTCGCTACTAGTTCGTTTATTTCTTAACTCAGCAAGGTGTTTTTGTTGTTACGATTAAATGTAATTAATTTAGCATCTGTAGGCGATTCTAAGATTACTTTTAACGGGCGAGGATTGCTAGATTTTTTGCCCAGTCTATCTTAAGAATGTGGATTTTCGAGTGAACCTTATCAAAACATGATTTAATTTTATCTATATGTGTCTTATTATCATCTGATTCCTTGACATTCAAATTACATTGGATTCTCGAATTTTACGTTCTTGCATTTTCTGCATCATTTCTGACATAATTTTATCAAGATTTTGCTTTTGATTTTGTGTTCCAAATTATTAATTTTATTATTCAAGAGGTCAATAGTTTTTCTGAAATGATTGCTATCATTCTTTAAGTGCTTTATATAGGGTCCGCCAATAAGGGCGCGTGAACTTTAAAATTGAATAAAACAAGTTGTGTGTGAGGTAGAAACGAAATTTATTTTTCATTCGAAAGGGTATTCGACCCCATTAAGTATGGAAGATAACATCTTTCAAATGACCACCGCGGCTCCGTTTGGTAGCCCGGAACCGGGAGGTCCAATTTTCGATGACTCTGAAGCACATATCGGCCTCAATTTGAGCGATGGCGTTGCGAATGTTGACTTTGAGGTCATCGGTGTTTAGAGGCTTGTTGGCGTAGACCAGCGACTTGAGATAGCCCCAGAGAAAAAAGTCTAAAGGCGTTAAATCGCACGATCTCGGTGGCCAGTTGATATCCCCACCGCGCGAGATGACCATGTCCGGAAATCGCTCGTGCAGAATGTCAATTGTAGCATGGGCTGTGTGGCACGTGGCGCCGTCCTGCTGGAACCACATGTCGTCCGTGTCCATATCATCCAGTTTAGGCCAAAAGAAGTTGGTTATCATCGACCTGTAGCGCTCCCCATTGACGGTTATGGCCGCCCCAGCTTCGTTCTCGAAAAAGTACGGACCGATGATGCCTCCGGCCCAAAATCCACACCAAACAGTGACTTTCTGCGGATGCATTGCCACTTGGTGGACCTCGTGTGGGTTGTTCTCACTCCAAATGCGGCAATTTTGCTTGTTCACATAGCCGTTCATCCAGAAATGAGCCTCGTCGCTGAAGATGATTTTTCGGCCAAAATGGGGGTTTGCTTCCAACTGCTCCAGAGCCCAGTCAGCGAACGTGCGACGCTGTCTGTGGTCGTTTATCTTGAGCTCCTGGGTCAATTGGATTTTGTACGGGTGCAGACCCAAATCCAGATGCAAAATTCTGCGAGTTGATGTCTCCGAAAGGCCAAGTTCCTGTGCACGACAAAAAATGGACTGCCTCGGGTTCTCGCGCACACTCTCACGGACAGCAGCGATATTTTCGTTCGATCGGGCGTTTCGTCGACGTGTCAGTGTTGGCTGGTTGTTTACTGAACCAGTCGACTCGAATTTGCCCACCAATCGACAGATAGTCGACTCTACAGGCCGATCATCGCGACCGTAAAATGGGCGAAGTGCGCGGAACGTTGCTCGAACTGATGACCTATTTTCGTAAAACAATTGACAGCTCTAGCTCGAACAACATGGCCGCACCCTTCCGGTAAACTTCGCGCGTCCCTATTGGCGGACCCTTTATTATCGGCGATTACTTTTATTTTCGCTATTTCAGCGCGTAAGGCTTTCAGTTCGTTTGCCATATATGTAACAGTAACCTGTAGATCTTTAATTGTGTCTTCAGAAATATTGTATGAACTACTGGGCGTGTGGCCTATCACATTTTCTGGTAGTGGTGATGGTAGTAGTTGATGATTGTTAATGCAGCCAGGTTGAACAAATGTTTTACATGTATCGCAAGAAGTTTTACATGACACCAAATCCACTGCCAACTGCACATATGTTTTTTCAATTTGCTTAGTGAGTTTATTCAGCTTGAAAGATGTAGTACACTGAGACATTGTGAATTGCTAATTGAACTCAACACCTATAACGTTAATATCAACAAAAAAGGAGTAATACTGAGGAAGAAAAGAATGATACAACAATACAATTATACACACATTTCACGAAAAATGGCTTATTTTGGCGACTTTAATATAACAAACACAGAAGGGCCATACATAGGTATACTAATTATTACAATTTGAGGAAGCACAGGAAACGGAGTTGAGTGTAGAAATTGGTTTACATGAATTATTACGAAAACTTAGACGCACTAACTATTATGTCTGATTTGACCAAGTTCACAAACCATATCACTAATATCTAGATTTAACTACTATGTAAATCTTGATAAAAACTGTTAACTATTACTCGATTCAACGTTCACGTTAACTGTTTATTCAAGAATAAGGTAAGTTACTATACCATTCTCACCATAAATACTAACTGCCATACTGGGTCTGATATATTTGTAGAGTCACTCTTTGATTGAGTTCTGATGTTCTTTGTAATGGTATGTATATTTCTTGTGACTTTGTTAACTGATAACTGTAAGTTTTGTATTGCTGACAATCTCATAGATTTTTTAAAGTAAGCAATCAGCGCCAGATAGAAATGCATCTTTTAACAACTCACACAACTTATAAAGGATTCATTTTCTTTGTGAGTTTTTTTAGAAGAAGCAAAAGCTGCATTTTGAGAAATTAATAAAGGCCTAGTGAAAAGTAACTATTGGGCAGACATGTTTGATTTTAGTTGAATAATTTTATTCTTTCTTAATTTATATTTATTAAAAGTGGAAACTTCTTTTAAATTGACTGTACAGTTTGAAATAAAGTACCTAGATAGATACCTATCAGTAAACAAATATGTAAGCATCTGATGTATACATTAATAACAAATAATTAATTATAAAATTCTTTTTCTAAGGATTTCAACTTAAATTACCCTCAGTGAGTTGTTTGTACTACAACATCAAAAGTTTGATATTGTGACCATATGTTTACTCCACACATATATTAAACTTTAGGTAAAGCCCATTTTTTTTTAAATTTCTTAAGAACGTCAAGTCTAACACTGCTATTGTCTCTTTGGAAACCAAAAGCATGACAGTGAATGAACAAACAAGGGTGTGTATGCGGGGCGGCATATATCCCGTGGCGTAGCGTATGAAATAACAGGTGGGGTGTGTTATGTAATAATTTCAAATCACAAAGGCCGGTATATTAAATACCCAGTTCAGTGACGATACTTTAATCCACACAGCGATATAGTTTAAGCTAAAAATTTACACCCGAAGTATTCATACTCCAATAAATAGATTATAGCAGTAAATAAAAACGTCCTAAAATATATTCTGTTAATTATTTTTAATATTAATTATAATATTGCAACACTGCAAGTGTACATATGAGACACACTTGGTGCTTCTTGATTTTATCCCTTGGGGTATTAGTATGTATGTTATGTATGTCAATTTGATAAGTCAGTCACCATTAAATATTAAAGTATACATACATACAACTGGTAACTTGTATAAATACCGTGCGAGTTCTAGTGAGTATAAATAAACTCATAAATAAAACATAAATAGTAGTTTACGTCAGTTGTAAATAATTTCGGCATTAGAAGGTATATTAAGTAAACAGTAAACTAAAATAGAAATATAAAATAGGAGGAATTTTATTAAGTTTAAAAAATTCTGGGAAAAATAAACTTTTCTACTGATTTAAATTCAGATTGGTTTTGTAATAAATATTTTGAGTTATTTTATTATTTTATCTTTTGTTTTGGATTGAAATATGTTTTATTGTGTCAACTACCTAAAGCATTCAAGGAAACTCACAGAGTAATTTAAGGAATTTCAATGAATAGGATTACGCTAAATGTGTTTTAAATAAATACATTTTTTATTTCTGCAAATAATAAATATAAAAAGGAGATTTATTACTTGAATAAATATAAATAGATTATTTCTGAATATAATTATGATTTCAAAGGTTAAAAATATATTTACCTTTAATGTCATAACAGCGACGACTCATTTAAATTCGAGATTGTATAAATTATTACTTATTGAAATCGTACGAATTCATTGTCAGAAAATACGTTACAAAATCAAATGTCGACTAAGTATATAGAATCATTTGATTGTAAACCTCGATGTCCTTGCAAAAACCTCGATTCTGTTCATGTTTTATTAATATTTTCCCCGACGCCGAACGCGGAATCAATTCCTTTACATCAATTATTCCCGTAACATGTGAGGTGGTGTATTGTTCGCTCTGCCAAAATGGGGAGATAGATGTCATAGTTATGCCATTGTGGTAATGTTTGGAGCGGCAGGGGAGATTTGTTATCTCCCGTGCAGGAGATTAAGCCAGTGGTAATGTTTTTGTGCACTCTCAAACGATGCGATTATTATCTTTATTGCCCCTCTTAACTGATGATTTAATGAATAATTCGGTTTTATTGTGCCAAGGGATTAATTGATGATTACGGTAAATGAGGTCTAATGATTATTTACATTAATTAATGTAGGGTGAACAAATAAATGTTTAATGAACCGCTCGATGATTAAAATAACCGAATTGTATATTGTACGTTAATTAAATATTTAATAATGCGTGTGATGATTATATTCTTTGTTTACAATGCTATTCACATACTTATTCATAATTTAAATGAATCATATAAAGCTTTATGATAAAATAATGTAAAACAATATACATTTTAAGGAAATAATTAATTAACAGCGTGGATTAAATGTATAACGTATGTGTTAAACATACGTTCATTATGCTAATTAAAAATATTGCAGCATTCAAATTAAACAAATATATAAATACTAAATTATTAATGTTTTAGTTTTTAACCACAAGCAATTGATCGGTAATTTCAGGGACACGTTCGACTCCCCATCATCGTGGAGCAATAACTCAACTTAAATGGTGAATGCGCCGGGCGGAGCGCGTTACTTATTCATTCGGTAATGAATTTAAGATAAAGTGTTCCGTACAGACGTTAATGCGATGAAATGATGGATGTTGCTCTTTAATATTAAATGTTTATTCACGTATTTTTACTTAAAGAGATATAATTACTTGTTTCTTTTTGAGCATATTAATGAATTAAGTATGTTGTTAAAATTTGTTACAATAGAATTTTCGAGAATAATACATGTTGGAATAACTACTATTTTTTATCCAATTGTAGCATGTATTTTACATGGCTTTAATATATATATTGGTAACTAATTTTTTAAGAATATTAACTGTCGCCTTTCATATTTTAATGGCTAATAAAATTTTAAATAGTATGATGAATAAGAGAAAATCACAAAAAGCACTAATTATATAACTTTAAAACGTTATATGTATTTGATAATAATAAATGTATGTATAAATTTTATTACTGCAATATTGTTACATTTTATTATATAAATAAATAATTATGTATGTGAGTTAATATACTAAGATATTATAATTGAATCTTCTATTTTAGATTGAAATAAAAGAAGACAGTTGGGAGGGTTTCACATTATTTTTTGAACACTGTAACATGTGGCGAAACATTTTGCAGTGTTCAACAATAATGTAAAAACCCTCCCAACTGTGTTGTTTTATTTCAATGTGTTATGGAGTTTCATCATGTATCCGCCTTGTCAATTCAATATCTTCTATATTAATTGCGCTATATAGCAGCTAAATTGTCTGTATTAGCCTTATCCCCTGATTAGAACTTTCTAAATTATGCATAGCAACAAATCAAAAGCAAATGAACCTAATAATTCCTAATATATTATTCATTAGTATATAAAATAGTTTACCTTATGTTTTACAAATTGGTAACATTTTACAAATACTACTTCATTTTTAGTGTATATTCTTATATGAATTATGAATAAATTAGTTGTATTTTTAAATATTTATAGATACGTATTTGTGGTGTATGATACTTATCAACCAACACAGTAAAATCAATAATGCTAGTGTTGTATATTTCATTTGTAGTTTTAACGTGTAATAATTTATTACGTTGTCGATGTGTGTAGAGTTGATGGTCGTGAGGAAAAATGTAATAATAAGTGAGCACGAAACTGAGGAGGACACGGCCATTATTATCTGTCGGTCGGACGATGAAAAATACATTTAACGCCTGATTGTTTTGATTAGGCCGCGGAATTTACAGCCCTTCAGTCGTAAACTTCCAACACGATGGCCGTAAATAATGTTTTACTAGATACATCCTATAATGATCGAATCCGTACCAGTCGTAAAATAATGCCGTCTATAAATTCTGTTAGATTCCTTTATTTTGCATTATTTTGCAGAATTTTAAAACTACATCCAAAATTATTCAGTGTACCTACACCGTAAGGTAAATGGCATTTTTGATAATTCATATTTATTATTCAGTACAGTTTAAATTTATCACACTAAATTGCAAATTAACTGAGATCTTATAAAATTTCGAAATTACTTTTTGACAGACTTTTATTCGAATGAGAAATATTACCTTACCTTTGCTAAAAAAACTAAATTGTTGCAAATTAAGCGCAAAAGTACCTTTATTTCGTAGATTTATATTGTAGTTTGACTAAATCTTCCCTGTTAAAACAAGGAATAGAACTAAGTGCATAATTAACTATTCCTACATGTAACATATTAATTTTATACATTTATCAAAACCAAACTATCAGAATCCTTTTAGGCAACCGAGTAAACTTTCGCTGCTAAAGACAAAATTAATGAATTAAAAAAATCAGAAGTACATAAATTTTCCCTTCTAAAAGGGTTAGTACTTGGGAGAGATTCATTTGCAAATCTTATACTAAAGTGTTATCATTCATTTCCAACGATGAATATAGTCAATTTCTTGCATTTTTGTAGTAAAGGCTCAAGGTTTAACCTTTCAGGGCCATTAGAAATATAAATATAAGAATGCTAATACTAATCTACTTAACGAACAGACCGACTTAATGTATTTGCTGATTTTTCATATTAATAATAATAATACTTTATTTATGTTTGTACAAAAAATGCTTACATACGTCAAAAACAAAGATAAGTACAATACAAGGAACTGTATGTTCAATTGCAGAGAGTACAAATAATATTATATGTCTGCAGGCAGTATGACCCGAAACAACTATTCCATATCTTATATGCGATTAACATAAAGCAAAAAAATATGCTGATCTTAATGCATTGGCAACTGGGTTGTGCATTAACATTCGTAAACAGTAAATACCTCTAGACAACTTTGTGTATCCCATTTTACTTTATCATCTAATGCAGTACTGGTATTGCTTAAAGTGAATAATATCCTTGTTGTTTTAGATTCATTTGAACGATGTTGATTTTTATGACACCAGTTGGATACTTGGTTAAATGTTAAAGTATTTTTTCAATTACGGAATCTACTATCTATTACCTACATCTAAAGCCGAAGTGTCATCAGCAAATAATACTAAATTTGAATTTACTTTGTCTGGTATTTCATTAATAAATATAAGGAATAATATGGGAGCCAAACAGAGCCCTGAGGAACACCAATAGCAACAGGAAGTGGATTAGTAATTTGGTTTTTAATTTGACTACTTGTATTATTTCAGACAGATAATAGCATATTAGATTTCCGTTTTGTTGGCAGAAACCATATTCAACTAATTTATGGCTAAGGAGTTCATGTGAGATGCAATCGAAAGCTTTGCTCATATCGATAGATTTTCCGATGCAGTACGACTTATTTTCAAATGACTCGGAAATCATATCTATTAGAGCAATAATTGCGTCCGTTGTTGTATATCTGGATCTAAAACCAAATTGATTTCGATTAAATAGTTTATTTTACTCGAAATACTCAACTATCGCATCTTTTAATATTTTTTCCACAATTTTTGAAAGAATGGATAGTAAAGCAATAGGTCTGTAATTGTCAATGTCGTCAGTGACTCCTTCTTTGTGAACCGGTATCACTTTTGCGTACTTCAATACTTTGGAGAAAGTATCCGATGTAATTATATTATTTATAAATTTTATGAAAGGATAAACAATTAGATCTTTGATGAATAACGTTGACTGAAAAAACATTCTATAATTGCATTAATCTCTTCTCAAAATACGGCACCCTTATCTCCTTAGCATTTAAATACCGAAGATAATTGATCATCAAACACTTTTTCATGTTCTAATATAAATTTTTAAAATCTTAAATTAAACACAATTTTCACTTTGTTAAAATCTTGTTTTTTATTTTATGAAACAATTAATAATGAATGAATGAATCCATTATAATTTTCATGTTCTTATATAAATTATTAAAATCTTAAATTAAACACAATTTTCACACTGTTAAAATCTTGTTTTTTATTTTAGACAACAATTAATAATGACCTACAAAGGCCAAAACTTTAGTAGTGTTATTATTGTTGATATTATAATAATAATATATATATATATATATATATACCTGGTGACCCATTTTAATAAATCCACTGGAATATCTCGACACATAAGCGTCATACAAAAAAATGTTCCAAATAAAAGTTTTATGGTTTCGAAAGGGCCATCTAATCCTATACAAATTTTTTCACCCCCACCCTCCAGGGGGCGGGGCAGGGGGTCAACGTTTATATCTTAAATGGGGACCCTTATTTTTGATTGCAGGTTCGGATTCTACATAAAAAATATGAAGATTTCATTTGAACTTTTTTTTCGAATTCGTGATAGATGGCGCTGCAATCACTAAATAACATTAATCAAGTCAAAAAACGATAAAATCGTCACTTTTAATTGTTCGCCATTGAAATGGAGTGCGTCATCTTATCGCGTAGGGTCAATGCACCAATGAATGGCTGGTTATTCTAGCAAAATTGTTGACAAAAAGATGATAAACCGCGCCCCGTTTACTTCCTGGAAAATGAAACAAACCGTCTGACGAAAATCATAACAAACATTCTGACGAAAATCAAAACAAGCAATTTGCCAAAAATGTTGTTTAGTTGCAATTAGTTTTTCGGACAGTTCGCACAAAAAATGCGGCGGCTCGTGATAATTGCATTATCTGACAATCAACCGAAATAGCCGATTATTCACCGAATGAGAAGGTGGATTGCAGCGCCATCTATCACGAATTCGAAAAAAAAGTTCAAATAAAATCTTCATATTTTTTATGTAGAATCCGAACCTGCAATAAAAAATAAGGGTTCCCATTTAAGATATAAAAGTTGACCCCCTGCCCGGCCCCCTGGAGGGTGGGGGTGAAAAAATTTGTATAGGATCAGATGACCCTGTGGAAACCATCAAACTTTTATTTGAAACATATTTTTGTAGGACGCATATGTGTCAAGATATTCCAGTGGATTTATTAAAATGGGTCACCCGGTATATATATTAAGTAATACTTAATTGACCTTTAATATATTTTAAATGGTATATTCTGGTAATTTCCGACATTTTATATATATCATCTAAATCAGAATTAATATTTTCAATTGCATATGTATAATCGTCCAATGAAAAGAAGTATAATAATTGTGAATCATTAGCAAACATTTTTAACATTAATAGTTTTTTATTAAAAGAGGTATAAATTAAAAACAATAACGTACCAATTATGGAACCTTATGGAACATCTTTAGAAACATATTTTTTTAGTTGAAAATTGATTACTAACTATTACACTTTGGGTTCTATTGGATAAATAGCTCTGAAAAATAGAGACAGTAGCAGGAGCAAGGCCTATACTTTATAATACAGCTAATAGAATAGAGTGGTTCATCGTGCCAAAGGTTTGGCTAGAGTCCAGTGTGTAAAATATAATAATGTCATAATACAACTATGATTAGGTCTGAAAATCTTAGAGAGTACGGGCAAAATAGTAATCAGTCTCAAATCTTTATATTCATTGGGGTGCAAAATTTCTGGAAGAGGGATAACTATTGCTTTTTTCCAAGTCACAGGAAAAATATAGGAATACAAAACAGAGTTTATTATATGTGAAATATACGCAGGTGATAGAAGACTACAAAGTTTAATATCAAAGTTCAAATTATCATGACTAGATGCTTTACTTTTTATGCTCAGAATTTTTTATAGATATCAGAATTATCTATTTGGTTGAAATGAAACATTTCATTATTGTTATTAGTTAACCGATTATTTTTATTATACTAATGTACTTGTTATTTACATCAATTATATTTCTCGAAAGTGATGTTTTATATTTTAAACGGTAATTATCACGAATGGATTTTGCATTTGGGGTTGGATTCTGTTTATAGCATGTGTCTATAAATCTCATCCTTTCACTCATAACTTGCAGTTCAGTATTGAACCAAAAAACTTTTTTTTTAATTTTTATTGGGAATGAGGAACTTATACCTTGATTTTTTAACAAGTTAAGCATAATATTAAGTTGTTCATTGATGTCAAGCGTGTCATCATAAACAAAATTCCAATTTGTATCGTTAATCGTATTATAGAATATAATTTTGCCACATTCCGTAATGGGCCTAATTTCATAATTGCTGTTCTCCGCTTTCCATTCATTTAATACTACGATAACAATATCTAAATGATCGGATATTGCTGCATCTAAAGTTTCTACAATTATGGTTATTCACAGTTGGTATCGACTTTAAAAAATAATCATTAATTTCATCAGCATGTTGCATGACTCTTTATTCCTAATATTACTAATATCCAAAGATTTAAGTTCATTCAAAATTTTCTTTTTACCTGAATGATTAAGGGTGTACTGAAAATAAGCCTGCTTTTCTTGTTTAATCATGTAAATAACTTGATTTCGTATAGTTTAATAATGAGTACTTAATTTTGCTTATTTGAATTTATAAAATGCTTTAACCTAGGCTCATTGCTAGTTTAACATTGTCAGTGAGCCATGGAGACCGTCTTTTTGAAACATTAATTATTATGATTGGTACATCTATACTAAATATTCTAATGACATTGTAGTTAAAATATTCAATTTTTTCATCAATACTATTGATTTAGAATAATATTTTTTGCCACCTTATACGATTTAAATCTATTTTAAAGGCATTTAAATTGAAATTTTTAAAACTGCGTATTGATTTGTACATGGAAATATTATTAATCGATTCAGTTTCCAAATCGCAATGTAATCAGCAAATTTCTGAATAATAATTAAAACGCAAATTAGAATAATGTTTTATACCAATAATTAGCTTAATGATTATCGACTGAATTATTAAGTTAAAGTAATAAACACAAGGTGGTGAATGTGTAATTTTCGTTAATGTGTTAATGTTGTTTTACTTCAAAACTAGCAGTATTCGTTAATTCTAGGCGGAAGCCTTGACCTCTCCACCACAAAAAGCATTACCGAGGCCATTAAAGCGACCGCCATCGAGTTTTAATAAAATTGTACATTCACCATCCTTCCCGCCTAATTTTCCACCCGAAAGTTCCTCCTACATTTCCCCGCATCACGTCCTGATAATTTCTCGCTATTAAACCCGCAAGCCGTTTGAGTACATAATTTAATTAATAAATATGCAAATGGTACCCAACTAATTGTTCATTAAGTGCGTACGATGGCATAAAACCGTAAAGTGGCTTGAAAGGGAAGGGGGGAGGGGGGTGGAGCGAATTTGTTAGTCGCGCCGCGTGACCAAAGTCCCTGCATTATTTACTGGCGAAAGAGGGTGTAAAAGTGGGGTAAGAAAAGTTCTGCGACAGTTTTATTATATATCAGGGTGCACGTCGGATATCGCGCGATCACGAAATTGCAAAATCGATTCCGGCGTAAATTCGCTTAATGCGATTTTTCACGCCGCCCCCCAGGCCGATAAAGACGTCGCCGATTTGGTCCCCGGTGGCTCCTAAATTTTTAACAGCGGTGGTAACGAACTCTTGATTAGATCATGATTGGAAACTTGGTGTTTACTCACTAATTAATTTGAGTTTTTCCCCGAGTTTGGTATTTGACGGTGGAACAGAACGGATCGTCGCTAAACTTTATTATTGCCCGATCATGCTTTAGTGGTATATACCTACAAACATTGATTTACGGATCAATATCTAATGTAATTTAACATATATTAAAGTAAATTGTCTTAACTCTTGATATTTTCTAATTAAAATAATCTGAAAAGAGTTATATAAAGTTTCTGTTTAGTTGAAATATCGATTTAAAGTTTGGAAAATGATGATTGCAGCTTTTCGTGGGATGGCTTTTAAAACTAAAATTGTTGTTTAGAAGTAATTTCTACTATTTTACAAAAGATAAATTACTTTAGATTAATATATGCTTATCTATATGTTTATATTAGGTGTACATAAAACGTGAAAGATTTATCGTATTAAATATATATTTCCACGAGACAAAAATCTTATAACTAAATAATAAAAAAAGAAAATTTCCGCTAAATAACTATCGACCTGGGGACTTTCAGCCTAAAAAAATCCTATTATTATAAATCAGCTTAAAATAAGGTGTTTAAAAAATTCAAAGATGAACTCATTCAACATAATTTTATGTTACGTACTTCTTAGTGAAAAAAATGCGACACAAATTTCTAGGAGAAAATACAATGAAGATTTAGAAACAATAGTAATGGATAAATGCTTCAGGATTATGCATGTTATCGTTGCACTGAACAACATGCAATATGCTACAATACACGCAAACGTGTTTACTTTAATTATTTAATCTATATTATTATACTAACACAGACGAATAGAATCCATATAGGTATTAGTATAATTTAACTTCATCAAAAATAAATTCCATACGTGTAATAACTAAACCAATATGGATATTCATAAAGAAAATCGAATGCAAAAAATTATTGATACGTTCGTTTTTATTAGCGAAACGCTAACTAAAACAGACTTAGTTGTCGCAATGAAAAACATCACCAAATATGGTAATATGGCAATTGTTTGTTCTGTGCAATTTTAATTCAAGTATGCATATAAATATTTACCCATTGTTTTCACCATCGCATTCACATCAGCGATCAAATGGATAGGCCGCCGTAATTCAGTTGTTACTAAACAACGTTCAAACTACTCGCAATAGGACTATTTGCGTAAAAGAGGATTTTTCACCACTGGCAAATTTTAATAACGTCCGTTCGTTGAATTAGCGCCGACACAGTCGTTATTTTATGTAAATAGCAAAATTTCAATAAACAACAGGGCAGTTTTCAGCGAGTAATTGTCAATTCAACATGATTTAAAACGCTGAAAATAAATTACTTTAAATGTATGGAAATAATAAAGAAGATACTGTTATAAATCATAGAAATACTAATATTATCAAATCTCACGCATTGAAGTAATTTTGTTATATAGACAAGAAAATTAAAATGATTAAGATTTTTTTTACCCTCTTTGCCGTCGTGTGTTTATACGCGCGGAAATGTAAATTTAATTTAATTTTAAGGGAGCGCGCGGTTGAGTGAGTTCTTAATTCGGCGGAGCTTGGGAGACGTTAGCTTTATATTATAAAAATAATTTAAATATAAAAAGGAATTTGTGCGGGGACGCGAGTTAGTACTTGAAAGTTAATCATAAAATGTACCATTCCACATTATCTGCAGTCCTTTGCGGCAGTTAAATAAAATTTTACGTTTGCATTTATTTAGATTTATATTTCTGTAATTAAAAAAAATTATTTAGTTGATTGATTACTTTTATATAGCAAAAATAGCCAAAAATCTAGAGTTTTAATTATGTAAAACAAATTTTTAACATAAAGGTGTATTAATTATTTAAATTAGATAAATTAATAAGCAACTCAATTCAATTAATTATGATTATTTTCCTATAAGATTTATATTAAATTTCGTAGCTGTCACGGTTGTCTTACTAAATTATAATATGCTAATTTCCATCTGGCGAACGGGGATCGACTGTATTCAATCACCACGTGTCTAGAGGCGAGCGCTAAGGGATTATGTGATTTACCACCTATTGGACTCTTGCTCTCTCAATTTTACCCAGCTTAGTGTTAGGAAGACAAGCTACCAGCGCGTCCTCTCAATTTCAGCAGAAAGTTAGGGACGCTATCTTACTCTCACGTTCAATATTGTTCTAAGCCGATCCAATTAAAAATTATAAATTAGAAAAAAGTTATTATAGTGTATATTTTTTATATCTATTATTATTATTAGTTGCTTTGTTTTTCAATGATTTATTAGAAGAATTTTTTTTTATTAATATACCAGCGTAAACTATAAAATAATTTTGTTTGTGATATATTTAATTTTATTGCGAAGTGATATTAGTACACCCCACTCAATTTGTGATAATAATTATTTTACACGATGACATGAGAGTTCATGAGAACGTACTCAAAAACATAGTGGGTGTTGTTAGTTGCTTCTCAGCCTCATCAATATATAATATATTGGGATCTTGGGACTTTATGTGGCAATTAATATTTAAATATTTGTGTTTCATTCTATAAAGAACGTATGCAAACAAATATAACTACATTTTCGAACCAAATCTTTATAATTGATGTATTTATTCACCAGCTTCCTGAACAGTGCACTTATAATGTTTCAATCAATTACAATAACAAAGGGCGTGATAAAGTCCAAGAGTGTGCAAATACCGTGTGCGTTAGATCCCAGTGCGAGGCTGACCATTTAAGCGGTGAAGTGCTACTGTTGAAACAACTCATCAACTATTTGGGGGGTAGAATCAACACACAAGAAGAACTTTTTTTTCAAAAACAATAAATCGAAGAAAACAGAAAATCCAGCAGATGCAATAAAACAACTAGTGCCATTTGACTACCGGATACTCTTTCGAGGGCTTCGGTAAATATTTCTTCTAAATAGATGTTAAAGAGGAGTGAAAAGAGAACACACCCTTGTCTGACTCCTCGCTTGATCTCAACTGCTTTTGTTAGTTCGGATTGGACGCGAACAGATGCACTTTGGTTTAGGTACAGTTTTACTAATATTTGTATATTTTTTGTGTGGAGATTTTTGCGTTTCAATGCTTCTATTAGTTGTTTGTGTCTCACTTTATCAATCATTATAATCTATAAAACAGACGTATACTTTTTGGCTTACATCCAGACACTGCTGCATGGTGCTTGTAGGCAAACAAGGCTTCTCTTGTGCCAACTTCCTCTCTAAAGTCAAACTGGGTATCTGGTATATCATTTTCCAGTTTTTTGTAGATCCTGCAGTGGATGACTTTAAGAAAGATCTTCAGAGTGTGGCTCATTAGGCTGATCGTAGGGTGTTCTTCGCCTTTTTTTAGTATTTTATTTCTTAGGAATTGAGTGAAGCCATTCTTGTGGTATTATTCCTCTTTCATAGATCTTATTAAATAGGGAAGTTATAACATCTAAATGTTGCTCTTCATGTAAGTCGTTAGGGACAAGAGTTTTCCCATCTTTGGCTGATAGTATTGCTTTTTGTACTTCTTTTTTTAAAATAGATGGTTCAGTTAAATTGTTACCGTTGGTAGTTATTTCTTCTTTTTTATTATTGAAAATGGATCTGGTATATCTTTTTCATAGGTTCAGTTGATCTTCAATATCTAACACAATGTTTCGTTCATCATTTGTAAGGATATGCTCTTTGTTTCCGACAAATTCCAGTGAACTCTTTTATTTTCTTATGCATATTTTGGGAATTCTTCAGTTTCTGCAGATTTTCAATCTCAGTACATTTCTCTTTCAGCCACTCTTCTTTAGCTTGTCGACATTTTTATTTGATCTTCTTATGTACTTCTTTATACTTCTGTTTGTCTGAATTCTTCATCAATTCAGACAAACAGAAGTATAAATCCGAGAAATATAATTGATAATATATTTTTGAACATTGATGTAGACCACCTTAACCTGTGTATAATCTATTCAGATATTTGTGTCCATTCTCATCAAAATTTTACCTTTTAATAAGAAGTAAGTAAAGGTTTGCATAATAAATTATGTTTCAAATGCTCTTATTATTATACTCATAATATAAATCAATTCCAGTTTTTAATTAAAAATAAAGATTGGAATTTTGATGATTCTAAAAGCCATGATATAAATTTTACAAACTTGTTAATAGATTTTTGGACATTTTTGATATCTGTTTTCCGCTAGAGGTTCAGAAACTGAACTTAAAACTCAAGAAAGTAGGTAAGCCCTGGATAAGCGACGAAATTAAAAATCATGAGATCTTTTTGCGTCTTTTTCAACTTTTCAATTAAACAAATCATAAAAAATTACTAAGCAGATAAAACAAACAAAGAATGTACACAAACAAAGTAGAGATACTGCGCAAAAAAGTTACTATGATAGTGTACTACTCAACTTAAGTAATAAGTCAAAAGCAGACTGGTCGATCATCGATGAGGAAAGATATACGAACTCTATGACTGGCTCAGATAGTAGGTTTACAGATATTCAGAGTAATATAATAAAAAATCAGCAAGACATTCCACTTTTTTTAATGTCTACTCAACTGAATCTGTGCTCTCTTTAACTAATAATATGACAAACATTAAATATAAAGGCTTCTCGGTTGATGAAATCACAAAAATTATAAGGAGAGTTTGTATTAAATGACCATCTGGTAGTGATGATATAGCATGTAATATTTTATTTCATGTTTTGGCTAGTATCATATACCCCTTATCCTATCAAATCAATTGTTTTTTTCAAGATGGTACTTTTCCTAAGGAACTAAACATATCAATCATAGTCCCAATTAATAAGAAATACGATAATAGCAGTACTACTAATTATAGGACAGTGGCTCTATTAACTTATCGAAAATTTATGGAAAATCATTAACAGATTGACATATTTTATTAATAAAGATTATATTTTATCAAATAACTAATTCGGCCCTCGAAGACGACTTGCAACATCTGACACTATTTCTTCCTTATATAATCATATTATCAAAAACATTGAGATTACCCTACATGTGTCCTCTGGGTCCACTCCTATTTATATTTTTTTAAATGATATAAACGAATCCATATCCAATAGTTTTATTTCATTATATGTCAATGATGCCTCAGTGCTCGGAAAAATTAATTAGAATTAGTTCAATCAACCATGTTGGTAGTATCAGAGATGCAAAGATATTATAAACGTAATGGTTTAGTTTTGAATGATTTAAAAGCAAATATGCTTGTATTTTCATCATCTTATTTAGATCACAGTCTACTGGTATATATGGATAACAAGCCGTTAAATCAATAAAATTCGGTCAATTTTAAGGTCATTTAGTTGACTCGAATGTGAAATGGAACATGCGTGTTGATAGCATATTCAAATAAAATGTCAAAACATGATTTTGCCAAATCGAAGTAAAGGATTTTAATACATTTTATTGAAAATATATAATTTTTCGTGTCAATTTATTATTGAGTTACGGCATAATGTGCTGGGGAAATTCTGCCCTCATTAATAATATCTTCATTTTACAAAAGAAAATAAGAAGGACTATGGCTTTACAATATCCTAAAGTCTCTTGTCGTGAACATTTTAGAAAACGAAATATTTTAACGTTATATCGCTCTAATTTTTTAATTGTGTATGTTTTATTGCGTAATAAATTTCATAAATATAGAACATTATGTAACTATAATTGTAGGCAAACTTTTAATTGATCGAATCTTATTCATTCTTTATCTATCATGACAAAGGGCTCTACTATTATGAAATAGTTATTTTTCTACTCCTATAATGAAATAATATAATTATAGGTTACTTTTTGATTAAGAAAAGTAGTACATTGTATTTTATGTATATATTATATATTCATTGTCATAGCAACTATTGTAGCACTATGGTATTTCATTAGGTTATAATTACCGATAGTATGTATATTACTACATGTATGTAACTGACACTGACAGTGATTAATAGTAAATAAAAGTAGTAGGAAAAAGTGTATCCATGCTAAAAAGTGTTGCTATGTAGAAAAGTGTTACTTTTGTCAACGATTTTGGATGCGGAAATGTAAGGTAGTTCTATTCAGTATGTCAAAAATTAAATTATACAAGAAATTATCTATCTCAATTAAATCAATTTCAAATTGTTTTAATAAGAATCTGAAATCTTTTTTTTTTTTTTTAATAATGTGTTCCTAGAGTATTTTACTTTTAATTTGTATTTGTATTGCATTTTTTGACATTTCCTACGCTGTAATTTTGCAATTTTCCATATTTTAAAGAAGTGACATAAGTCCATACATCTTAATAATTCCATGCAAATTTATAATAAAATGTTTTTCAATAAGAACTTTGTTTCTTAAAATAAAATAAAACAAAGAATTTAGAAGAAAATGAATAAAATTTCTATTGTATTATCAAGAGTAAAGTTTGGCAATTATAAATAAAAAATGATATCGGACAAATGTCCGCTAAAATCATGCTTACAGATGTATTTCATCAAAATTTTCAATCAACCAACCCCAGAAAAAAATCATCCAAATAATAAATTCATGTATAGGTGGCTGAGTGTCTGATGGCACCTTTCTGTTGAAATCACATGGTAGTGATATCCATTTTGTCGATAATAAGCCAACATTGTGTTTCTAACAACTATCTATTGACGGTAACAGCATTTCCAGCAGGATATTCGAAAAAAACGGCCCAATCACGCCTACAAACCACATAGCTCACAATACTTTAAGCATGCAAAAGGTTTTCAACAATCGTTTTGATTATCAGGAGCCCAAATACGGCAATTTTGCTTGTAGACGGATCCAGACAAATAAAAATGGGCTTCATCTGAAGAAATGACTTTTTCAGAAAAACGAGCGGGTTGTTCTTGAATGGATTTAGCAAATCTACGACTATGTGAATGGTCGGCCGGCTTCAATTTTTTATCAGTTACACCTTGTAAGGCTTCAAAGCCAAATCCTCATATGGTGATTCTAGAAAACACCAATTGTTGAGTATGTTGAGGAATTAATAAATTCGGATCTATTTCAAACACGCGTTGGTGTTTACATTATATACCGAGCCTGTTTTCTTAAATGTATCGATTAAATCCTTATTCGCGGTTCTAGAAGAATAATTATATTTATCAGAAATATCACGAATTTTACGAAATGTAGATTTTACAGATCTATTATTCATATAGATCTATTATTCATAGGGGATTATTATAATTTTAATGCGACTTTCGAGCAAAATTGAATTTATTGTAATAATTGTCTAAGCTTCTACTACTCATTTTTTAATAAACTAAATGTCAAAACTCTCATGTTGTTACGATTTGCTCCTATTGAATAACAAAGATCTTGTGTAAAAACCCGATATTATAAGACCGAAAGATCTCATCCAGCATCTACAGCTAGATTCCTAAATCTGATATGAGGATTGCGTGATAGAATTTATAAAAATCTCATCGCCATGCCATCTTTTATTTTGTTCATTGGAGTTCGGTTACACTTGTTTCATTCAAATGGACTAATCCATCCACTCCTATCTTAAATAATCTTGTGGGATTTACGTAAAAAATAAAAAAAACTTAAATCCCGCAAATTATTAAACTTAGTTTTTCTAAAATCTCCAAGAATTAACAACATAGAAACTTGGTCTAAGCATTCATTTGTAGAATACTTTAAATATGAAAATTCATCACAAAATATAATAAATAGTAACCAGAGCTAAATATTCAGATTGTGCTTTAACTTTTTAAAACATTTCTTAAATTCAGACTACGTGAATAACTTTATTTAAATTAACTGTTACTATCATAGCATCATTTAAAATTTTTTTTTTAATTTGTAATTTTTAAGAGATTAGGAAACTGACAGGAAACTGATACCTAATATTTTTAAAATCAGCAATTTTCTAGAGATTGTTTTGTAGTAATTAAAAAGAACCACCCTTTACACATAAGAACTAGTAGCCACTCGATAAAACAACTACTCCTCACACTTAAGCCAAAACATTCTATCCGAAAAACTCAAAATGAACTACAGAAAGGTACCAATATGAGATTATGGATGTCAAAGAGAATAATGGAAGGGTTTTATTGAAAGAACATATTTCTTTTTGAACTCCATTTGTGCTTCGTTCGTAAAAAAAATATGTAGGTTTTTATACGTGTTATTCAATAAATAAGACTAAAGATAAATAAATAAATTAAATAATTAATCAAGAAATGTAAGACAACAATATAGAAATAAGATTTTTTTAATTTCAACAGAACTATATCTGCAAATTAATATTTAATATTAATTTATTTAAAAAACCGCATTCAATTTCATTGTGCATATTTAGTATTTTAATTGATTCAAATCGATTTATCTTCCTGTGTAACTTCACTTACAAAGAACGTGCCTAATTTTGGCCTACATACAATAAAGAGCTGTACCAAAGAGAAACACGTTTCTCTAGATCATAAATTTCGTTTTCATAAAATCACTATTTCTGGTTTCAGTTTAAGTGTTTTGAAAAATACCACTTTATTCCTTACTTCACTAATTTATTAGGCGTAAGATGTACATATATTGATTGATAATTAACTTTGTGAACGAAATGTACATTTTACGCTTGATAAATAAGAGAAGTAAGGAATAAACTCAGAGTTATTTTATTTATCATAAAAAAATCTCATTAAGTTAATATTGTACTTCTTTAATTTGAATAGTATAAATTCTGCACCTTAGCTATTGATTTGAAGTGAGAGTATGATTATTGATTGTTTTAAGTGTATGTTTTAAATTTATGATTCTGTAGACTATATGTCATCATAATAACCGGAACACAAATATCGTACTGTACAAATTATGTCTATTACATTAATGTGAAACTTTTTTTTTAAATTTTAATAACCCTATCATATTGCAATTCCGGATACAAACACTTTGTTATTTATTTATATTTCAATCAAACGCCCCCGCATTGTTAATGACAAATAAAACAATCCTATTACTCTGGACTTATTTGATGACATGACAAATATTTTCGCAACATACGAACTGTTATATTAAGGTTTTATTTATACGCGTATTATCTTAAACAATTTAAACAATTCGTTTATGAAATAATTCCAACTGTATTACAAACACTTATTTCTCAATTAAAAATATCAAATCAGTATCGCATATGTTTTTTTCCACGGAATTAGCTGTTTAAACATGTGTTTTACTGATTGATGTTAGATGCACTTATGTCATGATACATTTTGATTAATAGTAATAATAATAATAATAATAATAATATTTATTTGTGTTAAAATACAAAGTACTTACACAGGTCATAAAATTATGTATATATATATATATATATAAAGTAAGAAAAGTTATATATTAAAATATCTCATAGTTAAAACATAAATACAATAAATGTAGACAGCACATCATTAGGAAGTTAAGTTCATTGATAAAAACTCTTTAAAATCACAAGAGGCGTGTTTTAACAAAAAAGTTTTCAATCTATTTTTAAAAACATTAATTGGCAAATTTCTTACATTACGAGTATGACATAATTTATTAAAGAACTCAACACAGTAATAGTTACAACCATATTTGGATTTGTGTATCCTGTGGAAGTCTGGCCGAATATTTTCTCTGTTTCGAGCCAAATAAGTATGAGAATCAGCAAAAGCTTTAAATTTATGTATGTTATTCTTAATACATAGCAAACATACTAGAATAAAAATTGAGAGTAACGTAAAATTTTTAACGTGTTAAAATAAGGTTTACATTTCTCTCTATAGCCTATACCCGATATAATTCTAATTGCTCGACTTTGAAGCTGAACTTGCATAACCCCAAATAATTATTGCATAAGACAATACAGAGTGTATGTACCCATGATATGCAGACAATAGTGTTAGTTGATTAACTTTTTGTAATAACGATTGTAAGAGGAAAATTTGTTTGTTCACTTTTGAACAAATATATATTGAATGCTGTTCCCATGTTAACTTCGGATCTAGATGAATCCCGAGAAACTTTAAATTTTGTTTACTTTGGTTATCACACAGTGTAAAAAGCATACATTCACATTTAGCAGAATTAATTCATAGTCTGTTGGCATTAAACCATTGAGATATTATTTATTTCCAAATCAAGAAGGTTATTATTGGTATTAATTATAGTAGTATTATTTGCATATAGAAGTAATTTATTATTTGGTAAACAATTTGGGCCTAGCATGCATAGAACAGATCCTTGAGGAACACCATATAATATTTTTTTGTTGAGATATTACACCATTATATGATACAACTTGAGTTCGATCCTTTAAGTACGATTCTAGCAAGTCAATACTATTAGCATTGCAGCCATATATCTTTAATTTATTAAGCAGAATCTCGTGGGAAACACAATCAAAAGCTTTAGTCAAGTTTAAAAATTGACAATATGCATATTTACCATTTACCAAATTGTTGCGCACAGAGTAAGTTATTAGATTCAAAATATGTTGACAGGTTAAATTAAAAAATATATGTTTTATTAATTGTTTTTTTTTTTAATTTTTGGTAAAACTCTTGTAGAAATTTGCGAAAAATAGGCAATTTTAAATTAATACATACATACAGATCATAACCATGGTGGTATCTATTAAACTACTAGAATTTGATTTTGTTTTGAATTTAGAGGAATTAATAGTAATAACAACTAAACTTTAAAATGTAAATAGGTAATTGTGGAGGATTATACTTTGTGATACATTATATATATGATTAAAAATATGAGTAGCTTTTTTAACATTGCACAGTTTACTGCCATTTTCAAAGTATACTCCAAATTTACATGCATTTTTACAATATTAGATGGCGTTGAACAAAAGGGTATATATTAGGTTAGTTTGGTCGTTAATGTGCAGAATTTCTGTCAAAGCTAGTTACTATTAAAGTAAACTGTGGATACTTTTTTATAATTAACTCCAAATAAATTTACTTTTATAACACGACGTAATTTTTATATTAGTTTAATGATTGATTGTACTATGCATTAAATAAATCATTACTTTGGAGTTTCTTAAATTATTATTAATGTTCTTCCCATCAAATTAATTGGGCTAAATTTATATCGTTTAATAAATTGAATTACATAATGGAGTTAATAACTAAAGAAAGCTGATTATAAAATCTCTTTATAACATAGGAAATTTACAGTTTCACGAAACGAGACCCTGCAGCTATTATCTAGTTCACATTTTAATCATAAAATGATTTTGTTCTGTTGCCAAAGCTTAGTCGCGGGTGCATTAGATTTAATCTGCATACTAAAACTTATTTTATGTAGTATTAGCTCTTTTCTACATTAACACCTGATATTGGATCGTTGACATATTTCTTATGTAAATATTTAGAGGATATTCATAAAATTATGTATATTGCCTATGATTATTTTATTTTTAAGAGTATATCCGGCAAATTAGTTTTGATATATGGAAATTATTTCATAGAAAACTTGGATAATATTTATCTTAAAATGAGCAATAAAGTTAATTAATTATTTTGATATTTTTATGAGTTTTCCTACGAACATATAAAATCAAAATGCACTTAAATTAATTACATTTATGTTTTAATATTTTAACTTTACTCGGAATGTAATATCTGCAGCAGCATACTAAAAAATCAAGCCCATTTTAAAGATTAAATCTCTAATGTCGTTTCGTTTGGAATTCAACAAGTTAATTCTGCCCAAACCAGAATAAGAATAAAACCCCAATTACCGCTCTGTATATACTTTAGGAATCTGAGGCCAAAGAACCGCCACTGAAAAACTACACCCGATAAATTGCAACGTACGCCATTAGAGGGAAAACAAAACAACGAAAATCCCGAATATTTGAATGCTTAACAGCGACCGTTATCATTAAAGCCGAAGTCGTAAATCCGACTAATAACCCCCGGACTCATCATTCCGTCAGATTACCTACAGATAAACTACGCTAGGGCGGGGTGCTTTTTTTCTAAATTATGTAACGCAATCACTTGGGCCCCTCACATTGCGGCGCATTTACCATTTCTCGAGTACGGATGAAAATTTTAAATATATGCGCGCGATGAACACGCCCTGGGCTTTTAAAGAAAATTAAATGGACGGAATAAAACGCCCTAATTATTATTTAATGCAAAACGGGTATATTTTAATTTTATCGCTTATTACCTTAGTTTAAATTTTCACGTTTGCGCCATTAGCATTTGCTATTATCAACTGTTATTACCACTTAATTAATTAAACCTTGTGTATAGGATATTTACATTCGATTTAATAATTTTATTTGCGGAATTTAGTAAAGAGAAATTCAATAGTTTCATATATAAAGTGCATTTGTATACCACAGAATGATTAATTTCAAAACATCTGAATTAATTAATTTGCATTTAGTGATACATGCGAATTATATTTCAGACGAATAAAGAGACTTTTTCTGGTAGATATTCCCCCACAATTAAGTACACAGTGTATGGTATGTATGCTAGAAAGTAAAATACTTTACGAGGATTGCCTTTTATATTATGGGAATATAGGTGCTGCTATCTGACAACCGACGTTTGTTGCATAAAGTTAATTTTTTTGTCAGTGTTCATACACCACTGTATTATGGATGATATACGGCCGAAATTCACCTATTGATCAATTTTGTGAAGGTCGTCCAATAATTTCTCAAACAAGCGAGTTTTTGAGAACTAAAAAAGTAGAATTGATTGATCGCACGCAGTATAGCCCGTGTCATCCACTGACTTCTCTTTATTTCAACAAATCAAATTAAATTACGAGGTCAACGTTTTTCAATGCTTGAAGGAGTGGTTTATTCGTTCAAAATGAGTTGCAATTTGGAGTTGTTTCAAAAACTGGTTCAAGTGCATGCAAAAGTGTAATAATCGTCATAAAGAAAATTTTGAGAAACAATTAACCCATATACGATGATTAATTTATTTCTTTCTGTTCTCTATTTCCAAAATATAAAAGGCAGCCTTATTACGGTTATAGAAAGTAGTCATATTGCAGAGTATGTAGTTAGAAAAAATGTTAGAATTATATACAACTAATCTTAATGAGAGCTATTAAAGGAATGCCACTTTTATAAGTACTATTGAATTATTATATTAAGAAAATATAAGGCATTCTCGGATATTATTTAACGCTTTCTTTTTTAATGTGACCCTAAAATATTACATTCTTTACTAAATTGTACTGAATTAATAAATAAATATATAATTATTTTTGCATTGAGACTACAATATTGTCCGCTAATTTATACGTTCCTTTGATTAACGGTTAATACTAAATATTTAAATAACCATGGATTCATAAAAAAGAAAGTGAATTGTTATAGGCATCTCTTCTTGTTAATTCAAATCGCCAACTTATTTCTATTGTACTAGTCGCTATCAGTGGTTATCAGTGTGACAAGTCTGGATAATCTCATTTTCACCGCTCGGATCAGTTTATAAAAAATACCTCAATTCAAAATGGAACAGCATAAGACCGATGGATGCATGGCTAAGGAAATGCTTAGTCTTAGTTTCTTTTTTCCTTGGGTACTCGTGGGACATACATGAATCAACACTTCAAATATGGAGCGGATAGAACGGAAAGCCACAAGGTAAAAAGTCCTGCAACACAAAGTTTAGGGACTTTTTTTGTGGCCGGGAGGTGGAAAATCTTTTATAGACGGAGTGTGGGACTTCCCCGTTATGAAACGGGTATACCCACTAAAAACCACCTCCCCATGTCGCCCTACCAACCCGCGGAACCGCCGTCAGGCATTACTTCACGGGATGGTAAGGTGTCGGTCTGCGTCTGTATGTGTGTGTGTGTTTGTATGTGACGGGGTATGGGTGTATGTGTGTGTGTGTGTGCAGTGCCCAAGACAATTTTAGTCTGGAGTATAAAACAGACTACATTATTCCAAGGTCAGTTCAGTATCAGGAAATGCATTATTTATACATTAATTCCAGAATTCACCACCAGAGATTTAGCAGCAACCCTCCAGTACAAATTTCCACAAAAATGGCAAGAGGTAGATTGTTATGGCCCCTGCCTACTTTTCAGGAGATTAAAACAAACCACCACCAAAGGAGAAAAATAGACTCGCGGTGTGGTGCAAAAGAAGCAATAAACACCTGCTTCTCGGCTGTGATGCCACAACATGTTATCACTAAAAATTTAGATATTATTCATAGAGGTAGCGAGCCTACCTTTGTAAATGCAGTAGATGTTGGAGATCACTCTAGCTCATGCCTTCACTGCAAATGCAATTCAAAATTGACATATTGTCGAAGAACCCTCTTTGTCGAACCATCAGCAGATTGAGTTCAACATAGTGGCCAACAGAAAGAAGTATTGGAGTGTAGAAATTTGAGGAACACAGAAGACCAGACCACAAGACAGCTAGAAACAACAGCAGTTCTGCTGCTGCTGAAATAGCATTATAAGGGCGTATGAATCCAGTTGTTCGCTAAACAGGAGATCTCCCTCCAGAAACGTGCTCTGGTGTAACAAGCCTGGAAAGCTTTCAACAGTGCAAAGTAAACAGGCTACTGGGATGCCCATAGATAGGCACTATCGGTATATAATAAACGTTCTTTAAGAGAGTTGGGTTAGGCCACTCTAGAATTTTGAAAAAAAATATTTTTTTTGGCTTAAAATATAGTTTAGAGTCTTAAGAATATGGGAAAATTTATTTTAAAGCCGCGGGGGAAGTATTTAATAGGTCCTGGGAATAAAAATCGGACAAAACTGCTACGATTTTTGCGACGAGCGCCGCATACAGATATCCGAGCGCGCGCTGACTGATGCTGTAAAAGAGGCTCGATTGGCGCAGAAATCAACAAGAAAGGATCAGGATGATGATAAAATGATCTGGAAGGTCAATTTTAGGGCGCAGGCATTGCAGACTAGAGATAAATACATTATTTCTATGAAAAACTATGAGTCAAAACTTTAGTCGCGTTTTTCTCAAAACCATGTTTTTAAAATCGGGCGAAAAGAAATCTCAAATACGAATTAACCAATCAGTCTAAATCTATTTATTCCTAAATCTCCATAAAAAGTACTACAAAAATACGAGGGTTTTTTGTTTTAAAGTGCGTCATTCCTTTTTTATGAACGTTTTTATACGAGGATTTAAGCCCGAAAAATGAACTTTGTTTTCAAACGTGCACCATTTTGTTAGGAATCAAAATTTTCAAAATCCGGCCCGTATTTTTTTATAGTATCCATTCAGAAATTTACTTTTTTGTACCAGGTCCATTGCTGTTTCCAGGATCTTTTCGCCCGTTTTGCCCTACGTTCCGGGAGGGACCTCCATTTTCTTTATTTTGTTACGTCATTTTTAAAAATTTTCTTTAAAAAAAAAATGAAAATAAAGTTCAATGTGTATACAATAAAGATATAAAAACAGTTTTTTAATAGGACTTTTAGATTTTGTTTAAAAAAATCTAGAAAATGACCTTTTTCTTTCAAAGCTATTCCAATTTAAGGGAAAGAGGCTAAGGAGATATTAATCCCCAAAGCAGGTCGAAAGCCACCCATTGAGGCCTAATCCTACTGCCTAATTATCATTAGCTCATTTCTTCTAGAACATTATAGACAACGACATTAGGAGCAGTGCGCTAAAAGCAAATCCGCTCCTTAAGCAGCAGATTGTCTATCAAACTGGTCAATCTACTGTGGATGAACTTAATAGCATCACAACAGACAGAGTAGCTTAGTTTAGTTTAGTTTAGTTTAGTTTATTTCCTTTACAAGTCTTACTAAAAAAATGATACAAAATAAAATACACTCACAATAACTTCAAAATTTAAATTGTTCCAATTTTAAGGAACTATTTTATGTTATGTATGTCAATATGACATAACACAAGGAAATTGAATTAGGTATGGATATGAAGGTTTTGACAACCCTCAAAATCGTGTAAAGTGGCTATCAGGAAGGGTATCGATACATGAATCAGAAACAGTTATTACTGGTATTAGTTGACAAGCCCCGCTAATACTTTCTTCTTTTTTTTTGTACAAATGTGTTAACTTTACTGCAATAACAAATGCGCGCCCTTAGGGTTGCAGACGAAATCTCTCACAAAGGGCATCTAGGTCCAGGAATCGGCACTACCTCTCAGTCCAATCAAATAACGGGAGAAGCCGTTACTGGATTAAAAAAGTTCTGCACCTCGATCAGGAAAAAAAAATATTCCACCCAAACGGAACCTTTACTATCTGAAAATTCGCCGAGCACTTTTATCAAGTTTTTTTTTCACTATTTTACAACCGAAAAACAATGGGAAATTGATCAGACCCGAAAAACTCCAGCGTTTTTCGCGGATTACAAGAAAACCGCCAATCAAAGGACAAAGCCGTCATACCTACATCGAGCAAAAAAAGGACTATCACACCGATACCAAATAAATTGAAAATTCAATTCAAATAATCTTTTTGCGGTTTCGTTAATTCTAAATATAATTCCAATCAAATTCCTACTACTTTATATAATGATTAAATAATTTCTAGCGAAGAAGGAACATTTCACCAATTTGCAAAATTTTTAGATAGTGTTTACCGACCCCCAAGTATCACTGTTAATATAGGTTAACATAGGATACTAATGAGATGTGTTAGCCTCTCTTGAACTGCGACCTAAAAGACCTATTGTTCTACATCACTGCTAATATAAATTTAAAGTTAATATTAAATTTGACAATCATCAAATATTTACATATTTTTTTACAAATGTTAGCAGAATGCTTAACAAACGAAATATAAAGTAAAATAAATATCTACAGTTGTAGAAAGACGTCGAAGAAATTATGGAATAAATGGAAACATTAGATGAGGGTTTGACTGGAAGAACATTCTGAAGAATGAAGTACGCCTGTGATTTCTGTTCTCAAAATTTAGTGTATTTTTCATGTATGTGTATATAAATGTAATTTATTAACAGGTAATATAAAATATCATAATAAATAGTGAATAAATAAATAATTTATAATCAAGATGTATCAGAAATGTTTCACCACGGGTTAAGTGAGCAACTAATTATATATAAGTAGGCTATCTTATAGCAGTCGTGATGCAAGTCAAAGAGAGGTAGCACTATGAGAAGAAAAGTGTTTTTTTTCACTTTCCCAAGAAAATTCTCGTCTGCAACAAAAGTCCAAAATAACGAGCAGAACAAACATTATTCCTGCAAATTTACAGCCACCTGAGATTAATCAGCTTTGGGCTACTAACTATTTTCTTTATCCAGGCACAATGATTTATGACCTGCAGCCACTATAATAATATTTGTCTTCTTTATATTAGGTTAGCAACGTTTCACAAGTATATCAAACGATGCAAAATTAAATTCTGCATCTTTTGCTATATACTTAGAGGGTCAGAGGGGTCGAGGGTAGACCTTTCAGGTATATAAGTCATACTCCTTGTCCACTTACTCTGTCGTCTTCTGCTGGTCAACCCGTAAGTTACCCTTCTGTTGTTATCATTTTCCATAAATTTATATCAAATTGTTAAATGTAATTTCTTTTGTACATTATTTTTTCTTTTGTTTATTGTGTACATATGTATATATTTTTGTTTGTTGCTTTCTTGGTGTCATTGAAAATTTATTTGCAACAAAAGGCGGTAATGTCTAGACGTGTTCTATATTTTAACGGGGAACTAAAGTATACCTCTTGTTAATACATTAACAACAGCGAAAACGTACCTGCCGACGACATAACAACTGTCATAAAAGGTAAATATGACGATATCATATGGTCCCTAGTCTTATATGCCCTCAATAGTAGAGTAAAATGGTGTCTGAGGAAAGGCTTTAATCTCAATCCTGATAAAACTGTGGTCGTACGTTTTACTAATAGTAGGAAGCTGAATATCAAAACTTCCAAAGTAAGAGTGTAAGAAATTTCGCTGTTCGATCAGATGAAATAGCTAGGTTTAATACTGGATAGAACACTTAATTAGAACGCGTATATAAGAAAAACAATTTGCTAAGCTACGGCAGCACTATGGATATACGTCAGGCTCTGTGGCAGATCATGGGAACAGAAATCAAAAATGATACATTGGATGCACATATAGTAGTTACTTATGGCTCACTAGTATGGTCAAGACTTAATGAGCAACGACACAGAAAATGGCCTGTCTTAGCATCATGGGGGCTATACGCACCACCTCCTCTGTAAAAATGAAAGCTTTACTAGACCTACTTCGCCTGCAAAAATAAATCAGAAAAGAAGGTCTAATGAATGCGGTGAGATTGGACTGTCATGGTATAGGACATAGATTCGGGTATTCAGAAATTCTGAACGTGAATTAACCAGAATTCCTAGAAACACCATCTGACGTAATGTCCACCAAATTTGGTTACGTATCGCGCTTTGAAGTGATTATTGACAATCGCTAAGAGAGCCGAATCTAATAAAAATATTAAACATAACTCTGTAATCTGGTATACATATAGGGAATCAGTTCGTTTAAGACGGGGCCCATCAGCCTAACAGACTAAAACAATAAACTTGGAAAAATGCGCTTAAGTTTGTACGAAAAAGCGCTATAAAAAGGCACTTATATGTCTAATCTCAGACTCCATCAAGAGATGCTTAAACAATATACATTAATATTTTATTATAAAAAATATGACCAGGATAAATTGTAGGTATTAATTCACGCTATAACATAGTGTCGTTGAGAGTTTGAAATTTTTGATGCCGTGGTTTTACATAAAGGTATACTTCTTTTGTTGAAGTTGAATTTTGCAAAGACTGTACAAGAAATAAGCATATTTTCCTATGTAGAAAAATATTTTTATAATACTATACACATATACACTAACTCTCTGTTGAATAAAAGACTTCAACTAGATTATCATTATTAATTATATTATACCAGAACCTTTAATTGAATTCAATATTTTCGCCTAATAAATTGACCTTTTGTAACATGAATATATTTATTTATTCAAAAGCACCGTATGTAAGCACGAATCAGGAAGCTACATGTAAATATATGCCACGAGTATTCAAGAAATACATGTTTGTTATGCCTAAACAAAATAAGCCCTTAGTTATCTGTATACATACAAGATATTGTCAGAGATCAAGCCAGAATAAAAACATTTCCGTTTGCAGAAATGTTATTCCATCAGGCATACAGAGATCCATGAATAGGTATTGATAAAACAATTTAAACATTTGAATCAATAAATCCCGCAGCGCGGAATATTCTTTTTATGTTATTTAAAAACCGAAAGAATTGTAAGAGCATTCTACGTTCTATCGACCGCCAACATGAAACCCCTACACAGCGGAAGCTTCATTAGTGTGAATATTTGCTTCGCCCATATTTACATACCTATCAGGCAAATAAATGCGGCCGCCACATTTATCGACATAATATCAACTAGTGGTCGGTACGAATTCCTACTTTTTTACCCTTATGAAAAATTCAAGTCTAGATTATAGTCATTATTTTTTCGTCAGTTTTCCCGACGTTGGATTTAAGGGTCGTGCATTCGTTTTTTCTCGCCTAAGAATGTCGCAAGGGTGGATTCGGAGTATAGTGATTTGCCGGGCTGAAGGTAGGGGCCCATGAATTACTAATGCAGGCCAGTCGGGGATTATGAATTTAAACGCAATACAATAACTGTGCGTATAAATTAGTGGGAGAGGGTTAAGACTGAATTAATGGATATAATGGCTATTTCATTAAAATGGCACTGCGGTAAACCACAAGTTGCTGGAAGACTGGCCAGATGGACGACTGGAATTATGCAGATAATGGAACTCGTCCTAATTGGGGTCCTCGTTATTTATTTAAATCCCCGTTTAAGAAAAATAGTGCTTATTTCATGTCCTATTATCTTCGTTCTGAACTATATTTTATAAAGTATGATATAGACGTTAAATTATAATTTTTAATAATTCAAGTATACGAAATAGAAGTAAAAGAATAAATAATATATGATGATATATTTTAAAATAAATAAGCTATTTAGAACAATATAATCAACTTATGATTCATATAAGAAATCCTATTATCTAATGTACTGAATAGTAGAAGGAAACAATAATTGATAAAGATTTCTATTCTGAGGTTAATTAATGCAATTCTTTATTTATTTTTGAAGTCATATTTGCTTATTGGAACAATTAAATGATTAATCTTCAAAATTTAAGTAATAATATTAATAGAAGATTTCAGAAAGTTTTTGATTGTTAAAAAATAATGCATAAGGTGAAAAACTGTGTTGTGCATTTTTAGAAGTGAAGTAGTAGAAAGATTTTTGATGATGAAGGTAAATCTAATGTTTGTTAAAAACTGCTGTTGTACATTATTCGTTAGAATTATCTACAGATTTTATGTTTTAGCACTGACACGTTCAGTAATTGATTTTGTGTACACCTTATAGTACTTGATATAAACTAGTTCTTCTTTTAAATTATTTAGCTATGTATATTTTTTCTTATGACTGTAATTAGAAAAATTATGTCTATTAATTACATACAGATATTCAAATGAAATAATGCTAGATTCCTTAAATGTGACTGTTATAGAATGAGATCCGTATGCTAAAGAAATCGTTTTAGATATTAATAAACATTTCACTCATAGTTGTATTTATTACAATATAAAAATTGGTAGGATTGAGACCAATATAAAAACATGTTATTGTTGAGAAGAATATCTGAAAAGGAAATAAATAAAAACAAGAGCATTAAAATGCAATGAAGCGAAGAGATTGAGTGTCGAAAAATCTAGAAAAAAGAATTTAAAAACAGAAACACAAATGAAAAAGAGGAAATTACTATACTAAAAATTGTATTTCACAACGAAAAGAAAAATAATGTATTCGAAGTATAAAAATATATTAAGGTACTTTACGTTGTAGAAAATTAACTAATAATTAGAAAAACAGCGGAAACATTTTGTAAATCTACAACCAATGAGTCTTATTCAGACTACAGAAACAAATCGCTTTTGAAACAACTACTTTGATAGCCTTGCTATTTGGAACACGCAAATTGCTTTTGTATCATTCAATGTCTGTCGAGATATTAGTCAGAGAAGTAGTTGTTTCAAAAGTGATTTGTTTTTGTAGTCTTAATAAGACTCATTGGTTGTAGATTTACGAAATGTTTTCGTGTTTTTTCTAATTATTATTCGAATTATGTTCGATATGATGATAGTTGTGACAGTTATGCTCGTTAAGCATATTGCTCCGTTTAAATTTTTTTGGCAACTACAACAAGTTTAAGTTGTTAACTTTTATACAGTATTGTAAAATATAATCTATTTTGGAAACATACTAAGTGTTTTAGTTTACTGTTTATCATGAATTTTCACGTAGTAACGGACGCAACTATTCTTATGACTAAATTATTAGGTAGTGCAATTGTGTAAAATTTTATGGCTTCTTTCTTAGATGATGATGGAACTGAACATGTTTTATCAATAAATGATTTCGGCTAATTTGCAAGACAAATCCAGGGTCAACTGCAATTGACGCATTATCTGCATGATATATTTCAGGTAGCTGAAATATATTATGCAGATAATGCAGTAAATAACACTATGATAAATTTCTCAGGCGGGTTGATTAAATAATTACCAAACGTCCCAATATCCGACTACTGTATTTGAGTATAAATCAGATGCATACTTGTATTTGAAACAATTGGTAACATTGCTAACAACAAATAAGATCTAGAATTGACGGGGCGGATACATGATGATACTCCATAACAAATTGAAATAAAACGACACAGTTGGGAGGGTTTCACATTTATTGTTGAACAATGTAACTTGTTTCGCCACACAGTGGCTTTATGAATGGCCTGATGAAGCCACTGTGTGGCAAAACATGTTGCAGTGTTCAACAATAAATGTGAAACCCTCCCAACTGTGTCGTTTTATTTCAAATAATATCTAACTGAGGAATTAAATTCATCACAGTTAAAATATAATGATTTAAGAAAACAGTTTAATCATAACAATATTATGGCCTCAAACATTACCGTTTCAGATGGGAAAAACAATGATAACAAAAGGAATAGAAACAAGGAAGATTTATGCAACCAAAGATTTCCTGCCGCGGCAAACGTGGCAAACGGACAGGACGCAAGAAATAACAATAAAGATGACTTAGGCAACCAAAGTTTCCCTGTTCCCGTCAAAATTAAAACAACCAACATAAAAATTATCAAAAACTCAAATGAACAGTCATTGGAAAATCGCAATACAATGTACAAGTAGATGGTTTAGATGGTTCCAGTCAAGACGATAATCCATGGATAAAGATTCATTACAAGAAGCATATGAATATAATAGAAGGAGAAGCAGAAAACAAAATGCAAAGAGAAATGCAGAAAAAGACCCACCTACGATTATATCACTTGGAATCTAGTACTACAGTGGATGTTATAAAGAATTTCCTGGAATCATTTGAGGTGGATGTCCTCGATTACGAGCAGTTAATATCAAAGTATCTGTATGAATATTCATATTCTAGATTAGTATTCCATTTAGTCAACTGAAAATAATGCAGAACGGCAAAAGGATAAAAAAATGCGTAACAAACATAACGATAATACGAATCTAAAAATTCTTAGTCTTAGTAATAAATTAAATCTTTTAGAAGCTGCAATAGCCAATAAAGATATAGATTTAATCATTTTGAGCGAGCATTGGCTGACTGAGCCAGAAATTGAGTTTTACATACCAAATAATTACATTGTCTAGCTTAACTTCTATAAAAAAGTTGCAAAGCATTGGGGTGTTATAGTTAGGATTAACAGCAATTTAGAATTTAAGTATGTCACGTTCTTGATTTATCTGTTGAGTTAGCTAGAATACAATTAATCCATACAAACATCATTAATATAGCCTTAAACCGATCTCCAAATGGCAATTATTAGGAATTTCTGAAAGGTTTAACAGCAATGTTAGAAACATTAAATCCACTGTTCACTACCTATATTTGTAACGATTTTAACTTTCTGTTCAATAAAAAAGCCACATAAACCAATATGTTATCCAATCTATTAACTAGCTATGGCTTTCATCAATTAACTTTTCTTGGTGCCTAGTTACCTAGCCTGCATCGACAATATATTCTCTAATAATAAAGACGATGTTAATAAAGCTAATGTTATTTATTTGGGAAACTCAGATCACAGAAGCATTGAACTTGATATCATCTAAAAATCAATGTCAATGTCAAAATGACAAAATTTTATTTCATCGCGAAATAAGGGGAAAATAAGCATGTAAATGCTAAATATATGCATCCGAAGCTGACAGTGGAGGAGAGGATAAGGGTTTGAGTAGAAGATCACCTGCAAGCGTGAACTCTGCTCATCAGCATGGTGTTAAAATTATATGTATTTTTTTCCCTTCGATATTATGAATATCTCGTTATTTGATTTGTATTGTAACCATATTTGATTAAGTTTAAATAAAGATAAAAATAAAGATATCAATGTATTCAAAGAAAATAATTAGATCATTTAGTCAAAAAGGGAAATTTACTGTCTATCACTTTCTTTATTCCTGTGATTGGTTTTACATTTCCAACCAGAATAAAGATTAGGATTAGAAATTATTATAGATAAATTAAATCAATAATTAAATGCATTTTATGATGAATTATTTCCTGAAAAAAACACACAAACATAAACGAAACACAGGTTCGGTGGTTTAACAATAAACTGTGTAAAGCGAGAGATCGCTTACAATTACTAAGTGAAATGGTTTACTGCAATAGTAATCCAGACCTATTCGAGGTTTTCAAAAGATATAGAAATAAATATAGAAGTGAATTTAAGCAACTAATAACTTCATAAAAACAGCTTCATAGCTACTCTAATTAATTCTGACAATTATAGTAACAAATTAAGTATTGAAATTTCTAGTGCAGTAATTAATGATAATTAATAATGAGAGAAATAAATCTCTATGAGCTTCTGCACTAATGTTTTACATAATAATGTAAAAACTCCAGCTAACAGTTAAAACAACTACTCCCCGTACTAAAGCACCGCCAGGCATTGAATGATATAACTGTTAGCTGTCGTTACATGTCTAAAATTATATTTAGCACTATGTACCAATTTTGTGGTGTTATCGTTTTTTAACCGAGTCTCGAAAAGTGTTATGTAATGACTATCTGCAGACACGTGTTTCGCTGTATCACAGCTCATCAGTGCAGCTATGTCATAATTCTCGTGGCGGCCTTCCAACAGGAAGGACGCACGTAATTATGACATAGCTGCACTGATGAGCTGTGATACAGCGAAACACGTGTCTGCAGATAGTCATTACATAACACTTTTCGAGACTCGGTTCAAAAACGATAACACCACAAAATTGTTACATAGTGCTAAATATAATTTTAGACATGTAACGACAGCTAACAGTTATATCATTCAAT